>CM026397.1:45450570-45480150 GCA_014843695.1 Archivesica marissinica
GTATTGTGTTGGGGAAGTATTGAGTTGGGAGGTATTGAGTTGAAGAAGTATTGAATTGGGGAAGTATTGAGTTGGGGGGAAGTATTGAGTTGGGGAAGTACTGAGTTGGGGAAGTATTGAGTTGGGGAAGTATTGCATTGGGAAAGTATTGTGTTGGGGGAGTATTGAATTGGGGGAAGTATTGAGTCAGGCTTGATTTAGTTGCAGATTATATTACCGTATAATTACGTACAGAAAGGTGAACGGTTCTCATCATGTCCGTACAGCATGTACACCGTAAACAATGACATTAAGGAAATAAGCTATCTCATGTTCCCTTCTTCGTTTCAATTGTTTTGGAATTTAGTTTAGTTTACACAAATTATTTTTAGCTCGATTGGGAAACAAGTTCTTACAACTTATATTAATCACTCTCGAGACCTCATTTCTGATGGAATCCATCTCTACGAGGGGAGAGACAAGAGGCAATGTGGAATGTAAATACCTTGCCTAAGGGTACAATCGTAACGGCTCCTGCGGGGGCTCGAACCCGGGCCGTTCGCACCTGAAGCGAACGCGCTATCACTGCGCTATCATGACATCACAACACATTTGGAATTTGAAGTCGCGCTAGCAGTGTAACATAGCAACATGTGTGTATACAACTATGTACATACGTATATATACATGAACATGTGTGTATACAACTATGTACATATTTATATATACATGAACATGTGTGTATACAACTATGTACATATTTATATATACATGAACATGTGTGTATACAACTATGTACATATTTATATATACATGAACATGTGTGTATACAACTATGTACATATTTATATATACATGAACATGTGTGTATACAACTATGTACATATTTATATATACATGAACATGTGTGTATACAACTATGTACATATTTATATATACATGAACATGTGTGTTGATTTCCGTAATTGATACGATATTGATGAGCTATAATTTCACTAGTAAGATAGTATCGGTCATTGTGTATCTGGGTTTATACTCCATGGTCGATAAGACTAATTTCTCGTTGATGAGGTTAGGTATTGATATATATGTGTTGACTGTATTTATGAGGTCGTTTGTACTAAACACGCCAGTCTTCGCTGATACGCTTCCAATGACCTTGTCACAACGATGATATCACGGCGCCCAAAGTGGATGAGGAGAATAGGATATTTCAAGTGTGTGTTTTACGTTTATTTATCGTCGCTACCCGTTGCCCATATGAGCGACGCCTCCTGAAGAGATAAGTCATTTTAGATTTTTGGAGGATAGTGTAATGATACAGACAGAGACCCATTCCAGAGTCTCCTCTGGTTCTTTTACGTGCACGATGTAAAGCACCGACACGAGACCTCGGTTTAAAGTCACATCTGAAAGAGTGTTAATTTTACTATGGTCAGACACAGGATCGAATCTGCGATCCCTGGATTACCAGTGGATATTTCAAGATATGTGCGTTCTCTATTTATTCTTCTCACCGCTGTAGATTAGAATATGTCTTTCATGGGACGAACGATCACCCCAGTTATAAACCACTGACCGTCCGTAACGTCCTAGCATGAAAGCATTCTACATCCGCCCATGTGAGTCGAACCTATTGCGGTGCATGGCAAGTGATCTGAAAATCAACGACCTTAACCGCTCGGCCTTGGGGGTCCTTTAAACTTACAATACAACAGACACGATACATCAAGTTGGAACCGTTTTATTTAATGACATAAGCTTAATTAACATAAAGCAGTATGTGCCTTTAACAATAGAACGTAATATTGCAAATAAATCATGTAAATTTCGGTAATAATAAATATAGTGACACAACACGAGTATCACTATGTTTGCATTGTGTGTATATGCTTCAGCACTTCCTGCACAACTTAACACGTGGTATAATAACAAATTATAATATTACAGCAAACAAAGTTTCATTGACATTCGTCAAGAGGTCGATAAAATGAGATTTGGTTACGAAACCACCAAGTCCTCGTCAATAAATAAATAAATGAAAACATGGATATATAAATAATGAATACAAGATTATGACAAATCCCATCATGCAATGCAATGATCACTTCTATCATCAAGAAGTTTGTTACGGAAACAAATTTGGCACACTATCATACATAGACAGCACGCTTCGTTTAAATAGCGCATGTGTACGAAATGCAATGATCACTTCTATCAGCAAGAAGTTTGTTACGGAAACAAATTTGGCACACTATCATACATACATGTAGACAGCACGCTTCGTTTAAATAGCGCATGTGTACGAAATGCAATGATCACTTCTATCAGCAAGAAGTTTGTTACGGAAACAAATTTGGCACACTATCATACATACATGTAGACAGCACGCTTCGTTTAAATAGCGCATGTGTACGAAATGCAATGATCACTTCTATCAGCAAGAAGTTTGTTACGGAAACAAATTTGGCACACTATCATACATAGACAGCACGCTTCGTTTAAATAGCGCATGTGTACGAAATGCAATGATCACTTCTATCAGCAAGAAGTTTGTTACGGAAACAAATTTGGCACACTATCATACATAGACAGCACGCTTCGTTTAAATAGCGCATGTGTACGAAATGCAATGATCACTTCTATCAGCAAGAAGTTTGTTACGGAAACAAATTTGGCACACTATCATACTATTATATAGACAGTAGGCGTCGTTTAAATAACGCATGGTATTCGGTTTATTCAACATCCAACCTTAACGGCTGCTTGTGTATTTAACACAAATAAATATGTCTCGTCAATTATGTACCATTCTCCCCTAGCTGCGTAGTCCACTAACCGTTCAAACTTCACAGACCCTTCGCTGCATCCTCTAGGCGTGTTGCCTCATCCACAAACATGCGTCAATTCCAAAACTTACGACGCGGTTAGCTCAGTTCTCATGGTAATCTGAAACATCTAGCCTCTCCTCCCAGTGGTTTTGCTGTGTCATCTTTAGATCACCTCAATATTGACACCATTATCCCACAAAGTCTGCGACTTTCATCTTGCGTAGATGAATATGTGTACACCATATCTCAAACGAGCGATGTAGCATGCAATTATCACCCATCCACTTTTCCAAAAATGGGCATAGTGCATTGGTGCAGGCTCACTTCAAATTCAGGTGTATCAAGTCGTATGGCCTCACCGTCCACGTTGATGTAGAAGTTCTTTTCCAGGTGGCGCTCTCCATTGCCATCCATCGTAGTTGCGGCGGAGGACAATCTAACTCTGTAGCGCGAAGCACGAACTTTCCGGATAAAGTCATAGTCCAGCTGAAAAATAGAATATCACAAATAAATTAAACCCTTTTTCGAGCAAAATACCAGATTCAATGATGAACATAGATTTACAATTAATAATTAATTATTTTATTGTTTTCAGTTTTTGATCGATTGCTTTTCACGGAATGAATACTGCCACGAATGGTACTACAGTCAAGCATGTGTTAGTGGGCACCTCCATTAAGCAACCAACCTTTATTAAGCAGCCAGTTTCCAAAATCCCAATATGTTGTTTTATTATACATGTGTCCTCTATTAAGCAGCCCAGTGTGCTAAGTCGCCATTTTCTGTGATTCCCTTGACTGGTCGCTTAAGACAGGTTTGCAAATAAAGCATTGCATTCATTCAATGCATTCGTACTATAGAGCCACGCGTGACACTGCTGGCCTTCTATGTATGTAGTTCGTTATACAACATACAACAAAAGTATGTGTGTATTACAAAATACAGAATACTGATCAGATATCTTTCCGAAGGTACAAAACTGTAACGATAAGTGTATTGGATGAGCGCATGTCGCTGTTTGCATCTGCTGATAATTATTTCGAAATAGATTTACAACTTTTGAATATTTTGAAATCATATTTCGACCCGTTGAGTTAAAGCCAGCAGTGGTTACTTCAACGTATTGATACAGATACAGATACAGATACAGATACATATACAGATACAGATACAGATACCCCTTCCCAGATCAATATCAACCTGTTTTAACTGTTTAGCCACATGACTGTAAACTGATTGTTAAATATTCTGTACCAGTGTGTATCATGTTCCGTGGTGTCATGGATACTGGTATCATGTTCCGTGGTGTCATGGATACTGGTATCATGTTCCGTGGTGTCATGGATACTGGTATCATGTTCCGTGGTGTCATGGATACTGGTATCATGTTCCGTGGTGTCATGGATACTGGTATCATGTTCCGTGGTGTCATGGATACTGGTATCATGTTCCGTGGTGTCATGGATACTGGTATCATGTTCCGTGGTGTCATGGATACTGGTATCATGTTCCGTGGTGTCATTGATACTGGTATCATGTTCCATGGTGTCATGGATACTGGTATCATGTTCCGTGGTGTCATGGATACGGTATCACCCTACTAATCGTGAGGTCGTGAGTTCGAAACCAGTCTGAACTACGTTTACGGTGTCCTTAGGCAAGACTCCACAAAGTTTATACAAAATTATTTTAGCTCGATTGCGAAACAAGTTGTTACAACTAACACGTTAGTTTAATCACACTCGAGACCTCATTTCTGATGGAATCCATCGCCACGAGGGAGAGAGAAGAGGCAACGTGGAATTTAAATGCCTTGCCTAAGGGCACACTCGTAACGGCTCCAGCAGGGCTCGAACTCCGGAGCTTTCGCACCTGAAGCGAAACGTGCTACCACTAAACTATTACGACTTCCATATTGCCTATAGTATTTCCCTCGCGATAATGGTGTCCACCAGGAATGAGCTCTCGAGATCGATTAAACTAACGTGTTAACGAGCTAAAAGAACGTTCTATAAACTAAATGTTCTTAACAAAATGAAAGCTGATTCTGCTGAGAACACTTACATATCCAACCTGTGCTTTCTGCAGTTTCGTTAACTGCTCCACGTGTTCGCCCATGCTACACTTGTCGGTTAGCCACATTGTAAGCGCGTGATCACCAAACTGAGGGACAAGCCCCTTGCTCTTCTCCTTTTGTGTCACAACGTACGTATCCACGCCATACACTCTACCTTCTAACTTCTTCCAACCTGAATATGACATAAATGTGACAGGTGACATAGATCATTAATAAGAACATGCAAGAAACAAGTAAATCGTTTTATTGATGCAACAATGTACTAAGTGTATGACGATAATGAAGAGATAGCTCATTCTTGCACTACTGGGATATAACACCAAAAATAAACTGTGCAATGTGTGTGTATTTTACGTTTATTTATCGTCGCTACCGGTTGCCCCATATGAGCGACGCCTCCTGAAGAGATTAGTCATTTTAGATTTTTGGAGGATAATGCAATTATACAGACAGAGACCCATTCCAGAGCTTCCTTAATTTTATTAGGTTCAGACGGGTGCTCGAACCTGCGATCCCTGGAGTACCAGTCCAGCGTGTCACCACTGGACTACCGAAATATTGGGTAAATTAGTGCAATGTGTGAAATATTGGGTAAATTAGTGCAATGTTTGAAATATTGGGTAAATTAGTGCAATGTTTGAAATATTGGGTAAATTAGTGCAATGTGTGAAATATTGGGTAAATTAGTGCAATGTGTGAAATATTGGGTAAATTAGTGCAATGAGTGAAATATTGGGTAAATTAGTGCAATGAGTGAAATATTGGGTAAATTAGTGCAATGAGTGAAATATTGGGTAAATTAGTGCAATGAGTGAAATATTGGGTAAATTAGTGCAATGTGTGAAATATTGGGTAAATTAGTGCAATGTGTGAAATATTGGGTAAATTAGTGCAATGTGTGAAATATTGGGTAAATTAGTGCAATGTGTGAAATATTGGGTAAATTATTGCAATGTGGGAAATATTGGGTAAATTAGTGCAATGTGTGAAATATTGGGTAAATTAGTCCAATGTGGGAAATATTGGGTAAATTAGTGCAATGTGTGAAATATTGGGTAAATTAGTGCAATGTGTGAAATATTGGGTAAATTAGTGCAATGTGTGAAATATTGGGTAAATTAGTGCAATGTGTGAAATATTGGGTAAATTAGTGCAATGTGTGAAATATTGGGTAAATTAGTGCAATGTGTGAAATATTGGGTAAATTAGTGCAATGTGGGAAATATTGGGTAAATTAGTGCAATGTTTGAAATATTGGGTAAATTAGTGCAATGTGGGAAATATTGGGTAAATTAGTGCAATGTGTGAAATATTGGGTAAATTAGTGCAATGTGTGAAATATTGGGTAAATTAGTGCAATGTGGGAAATATTGGGTAAATTAGTGCAATGTGTGAAATATTGGGTAAATTAGTGCAATGTGGGAAATATTGGGTAAATTAGTGCAATGTTTGAAATATTGGGTAAATTAGTGCAATGTGGGAAATATTGGGTAAATTAGTGCAATGTGTGAAATATTGGGTAAATTAGTGCAATGTGTGAAATATTGGGTAAATTAGTGCAATGTGGGAAATATTGGGTAAATTAGTGCAATGTGTGAAATATTGGGTAAATTAGTGCAATGTGTGAAATATTGGGTAAATTAGTGCAATGTGTGAAATATTGGGTAAATTAGTGCAATGTGTGAAATATTGGGTAAATTAGTGCAATGTGTGAAATATTGGGTAAATTAGTGCAATGTGTGAAATATTGGGTAAATTAGTGCAATGTGTGAAATATTGGGTAAATTAGTGCAATGTGTGAAATATTGGGTAAATTAGTGCAATGTTTGAAATATTGGGTAAATTAGTGCAATGTGGGAAATATTGGGTAAATTAGTGCAATGTGTGAAATATTGGGTAAATTAGTGCAATGTGCGAAATATTGGGTAAATTAGTGCAATGTTTGAAATATTGGGTAAATTAGTGCAATGTGTGAAATATTGGGTAAATTAGTGCAATGTGTGAAATATTGGGTAAATTAGTGCAATGTGGGAAATATTGGGTAAATTAGTGCAATGTTTGAAATATTGGGTAAATTAGTGCAATGTGGGAAATATTGGGTAAATTAGTGCAATGTGCGAAATATTGGGTAAATTAGTGCAATGTGCGAAATATTGGGTAAATTAGTGCAATGTGGGAAATATTGGGTAAATTAGTGCAATGTTTGAAATATTGGGTAAATTAGTGCAATGTGGGAAATATTGGGTAAATTAGTGCAATGTGCGAAATATTGGGTAAATTAGTGCAATGTGCGAAATATTGGGTAAATTAGTGCAATGTGGGAAATATTGGGTAAATTAGTGCAATGTTTGAAATATTGGGTAAATTAGTGCAATGTGTGAAATATTGGGTAAATTAGTGCAATGTGTGAAATATTGGGTAAATTAGTGCAATGTTTGAAATATTGGGTAAATTAGTGCAATGTTTGAAATATTGGGTAAATTAGTGCAATGTGGGAAATATTGGGTAAATTAGTGCAATGTGGGAAATATTGGGTAAATTAGTGCAATGTGCGAAATATTGGGTAAATTAGTGCAATGTGTGAAATATTGGGTAAATTAGTGCAATGTGGGAAATATTGGGTAAATTAGTGCAATGTTTGAAATATTGGGTAAATTAGTGCAATGTGTGAAATATTGGGTAAATTAGTGCAATGTGTGAAATATTGGGTAAATTAGTGCAATGTGTGAAATATTGGGTAAATTAGTGCAATGTTTGAAATATTGGGTAAATTAGTGCAATGTGGAAATATTGGGTAAATTAGTGCAATGTGGAAATATTGGGTAAATTAGTGCAATGTGTGAAATATTGGGTAAATTAGTGCAATGTGTGAAATATTGGGTAAATTAGTGCAATGTGGGAAATATTGGGTAAATTAGTGCAATGTGCGAAATATTGGGTAAATTAGTGCAATGTGTGAAATATTGGGTAAATTAGTGCAATGTGTGAAATATTGGGTAAATTAGTGCAATGTGTGAAATATTGGGTAAATTAGTGCAATGTGGGAAATATTGGGTAAATTAGTGCAATGTGTGAAATATTGGGTAAATTAGTGCAATGTGTGAAATATTGGGTAAATTAGTGCAATGTGTGAAATATTGGGTAAATTAGTGCAATGTGTGAAATATTGGGTAAATTAGTGCAATGTGTGAAGGATTATTTTCCATCACTCATGATAGAAAATTCCATAATTCTAAAATGTGCAACGAAAAAGTAACTCAAAAAGTGCAATGTGGAATTTAAATGTTAGAACTCCGGACATTTAAATGCTAGAACCCGGACATTCCGCTGGAATGTCTTCTGTATCTTGCACGATCCCCCAAACAACCGGGGATGATGACTAATATCATTCTGGATGCGTATCCCCGATTAATCAGGGGATGACGATAAATAAACGTAGGACAACAAAACAAAACAAAGATGGGGAAGCTTCCAACTATCTAAAGAGACAACTGAACTGTAATGTACTGCCCAAATCTACTAACCATTCCGTTTGTTAGCATCATAGTCCTCGGGCATGGAGAGCATTCGTTGAAGAAGGAATCTGTCTGAAAATTTACATCCTGGAAGAGACACCTGACGCAAGAACTTTGAAGGTGTCATACGACTAGTTTTCTTTGGTTCTTCTGGCAAATATTCGATCTCCACGTCGACTGGTTTTCGCCGAGCTAGTGATGCGATTGGTACGACTGAAAATAATATAATAACACAATATAATAACACAATATAATAACACAATATAATAACACAATATAATAACACAATATAATAACACAATATAATAACACAATATAATAACACAATATAATCACACCGCTTCCATTTTTTTGTCTTTCATATTTTATTTGAACGTTGGCTCTTCCAATAGTGTTATTATTTTAAAGTTTATACAACTTTATTTTAGCTCGATTGCGAAACAAGTTCTTACAAATTATATTAATCACTCTCGAGACCTCATTCCTGATGAAATCCATCGCCACGAGGGAGAGAGAAGAGGCAATAATTTTGTTTATGGTATTTAAATGCATTGCATAAGGGCACACTCGTAACGGCTCCAGCGGCGCTCGAACTCCGGGCATTTCGCACCTGAAGCGAACGCGCTACCACTGCGCTATCACGACGTATTAGTTTAAAGCACGTGTGTGGCCTAATATTGTAACAGTATTGCATTATATATACATATTTAGCTGTGTCACTACGAGTAATTTACCATAGTTCTGGCTATAAATCAAACACTGGGCTGTTCTATTAAATGTACACCAATGAAAGGTTGTTGAACCTATTATTATGTGATATCGCATAATTACTCGTGTCTTGTTTTCCAATTCGATTTCTAGATTTTCTGATTTCTACATACATTGTATATAATTGTATGTGTGTGTATATTCGTGTCCTTGGGGCTATAGAAACTAATTTTAATAGCTACAAATATTAACACCTACGCTAAATGTGTAATGTGGCCAATGGGTTACAATGTAGAACGTTTGTTAGCGTTACCTAGCCATGAACTTACTTCTTGGGGGCGTGTGTTTTACGTTTACTTATCGTCGCTACCTGTTGCCCATATAAGCGACGCCTCCTGAAGAGATTAGTCATTTTAGATTTTTGGAGGATAGTGCAATGATACAGACAGAGACTCAATTCCAGAGTCTCCTCTGGTTCTTTTACGTGCACGGTGTATAGCACCGACACGATACCTCGGTTTAAAGTCCCATCTGAAGGACTGTTAATAGTCTTCTTGTTGAAAGTAGGTAATGAAATATAAGTGGGCTGTAATTATTTAAATACAAAGTAGCATGTACAATTAAAATTAATTTAGCAAAATTGTATTTAGATTTGTGAGGAAATTTATATATAAACACTTACCACTGTATCTGTTGGGTCCGAGCCATCGGAATTTTTCACAGTCGTGCATCATGTTCCCTATCAAGCCAAATTCTACGAGTAAACTGGCATAGCACGTGAGTTGACGCCCTTGGTGCACACTGACTACATTTGACATGTGATGATCACCTGAAAATACCGAATAAATATATAAATTATGCATCATATTTAGATAAAGCTTTCGAGGATGACAGTTTATTGCTTCCGTTTGAATGTGTCGCACAACCCAGCTGTTTTGGTTTTATTAAATATAATTACATTTTATTATAATAATAATAATAATAATAATCTGTCTATACAGCTACAAATACATATACAATCATTATTATTATCATCATCATCATTATCATTATTATTATTATAGTATTATCATCATCATCATCATCATCATCATCATCATCATCATCATCATCATCATCATCATCATCATCATTATATTATTATTATTATTATTATTATTATTATTATTATTATTATTATTATTATTATTATTATTATTATTATTATTATTATTATTATAGTATTATTATCATAGCGATAGCTCACGGGAGAGGATAACTGAGTCATCCCGCAATATAAATACCAATCGCATTATGCTCATCTTTTCTTCCGTGCTAAATCCATTAGAATGCTGTCTTCAACGTTATGGCATTCGGATCTAGGAATGAGTTTATTACCCGAGTTTATTACCTAACCTGAGTGAATTTTCAAATTCTGACTAAGTGCGGTTTCGGGAATTGCAAAGTCAAGTTATGTAATCAATATCGGTTTTGATTGCGGTTGACCCTCTCATACCGTTAAGCAAACTTCAAATATTTGCGGCAAGCCATTAAAGATACCCCAGCTTCCGGTTGATTACTAAGTAACAAAGTATTAATGAACAGAATGGTATTCACTGAATTTTAATCGTGAATGATTAATATGTACATGCAATTTGAACTTTTACCGCAACTAAATCTCAACAAAGGCTGTTTAAACATGCGAGATCCTAACTCGAAATTGTAGAAATGCAGTTAAGTGCACCAACCACGAAAGCAAGACATTTGAACTGGTGAGATGAACTGATCACGCACCAGGCTGTTTTTGTTCAGTGGTATAGTTGTACCTGCATCCCAGTGCAATGTAAAGTAATATGTTTTACTGGCTTCTACTTAGTATGCGTTCTTGCAATGTGAATCACTTGCTTCATGGTTACCCCAACGAACAGAAGGGATGCTTGCACAAGGAAGTGTAGTAAAACTGCTCAAGCGTAAAGGAAATGTGATTTCTTCGAATAAGGAAGGACATTGCGCGAACTGAGTGTGTTTTACGTTTATTTATCGTCGCTACCGGTTGCCCATATGAGCCACGCTTCCTGAAGAGATTAGTCATTTTCGTTTTTTGGAGGATAGTGCAATGATACAGAAAGAGACCCATTCCAGAATCTCCTCTGGTTCTTTTACGGACACGGTGTAAATAAACCAAATAAAGACTGTGTTACGATTGTGCCCGTAGGCAAGGTATTTAAATTCCACGTTGCCTCTTCTCTCTCCCTCGTGGTGATGGATTCCATCAGGAATGAGGTCTCGAGAGTGATTAATATAAGTTGAAAGAACTTGTTTCGCAATCGAGCTAAAATAAATTTGTGTATAAACTAAACAAAATAAACTACGCATGGTAGATATATACACGATATATTTGCCATTTCAAGTTCAGGATAGTGAAACGATATTCTTTGTTTACGACATACTGTAGGTGTAGTAGTGCACATTTGTGCACATAAGTTTCATTTGTCAAATATGCGCTCCTCTCGATAGTGTACGTCGATTGCACGCAGTGATTCGTTAATTGAGCTTTAGTTTAAAGTAGGTACTTCAAACCCACCCTTACCTCTTCGTCTAAGTATTAGTTCAACAACATACCTCTTAGACAGTAATAGTAGATGGTAAATACAAACTACATATGTAAATATCAAGCTGTTTTGGCGTGCATCATTTCAACTTCAGCACGGATTTGGACATACCTCGTTCATCTATAGTCATTGGCTAAACAGAAGTCAGCGTTTCAATTAGGAATAAGATAGTGACAGTACTTACCAAGTATAATCTTCAGGACAGCCGTTTCAACATCTCTGGTACCATGAATGTAGTTAACGAGGTAATTCCCTGACCCTACAAATAAAGAAGTTCATATGTGAAGGGTTTTTATTGTAAGACACAAGTACATTTAACCCTTTCAACACCACATACCCCTAAATAGGCTTACAAGAAGCTTAAATCCAAATGAGCCGATTCGTGACGAGCCGTCTCACCAGGACTGCACTTTTTGCCAGTAATATTATTATTTGTAGACAAAATTACCCATTTTGATAAATGAACTGGTCCAATTGTAATTTTCTTATTCATTTATTGGTCTAAAAATATCATGCACCAGTCCACGTGAGTTACTTGGTGTTGAATGCACCAGTCCACGTGAGTTACTTGGTGTTGAATGCACCAGTGCACGTGAGTTACTTGGTGTTGAATGGGTGCACCAGTCCACGTGCGTTACTTGGTGTTGAATGGGTGCACCAGTCCACGTGAGTTACTTGGTGTTGAATGGGTGCACCAGTCCACGTGCGTTACTTGGTGTTGAATGGGGAGCACCAGTCCACGTGAGTTACTTGGTGTTGAATGGGTGCACCAGTCCACGTGAGTTACTTGGTGTTGAATGGGTGCACCAGTCCATGTGAGTTACTTGCTGTTGAATGAGTGCACCAGTCCACGTGAGTTACTTGGTGTTGAATGGGTGCACCAGTCCACGTGCGTTACTTGGTGTTGAATGAGTGCACCAGTCCACGTGAGTTACTTGGTGTTGAATGGGGGTAAGTAGCAGCTAGGAACAACGCAAGATTAAATACGAGACCAGGTACAGGGCAATCCATATATGATATACCATTTGTATTGTGAATTAATCCGAGCTAAATACACTAAAAGAAGTATTAAATCTCACTATTAGCGTTTAGTATAAGTCTATACTTAAGGACACATGTTTTGCACGGATATGTTATATACCAGCAATTAAAGCCAATAACAAGCAGTACCACACTAAATATTATGCAATATAAATTGTCAATGTATCGTACACATGCTCTGAACAGTTGCTCAAAATCAATTTAGATTACATAATATTTAATGCCGTGCAAAGCTTTTGTCCTTAAGTATATCAATGCAAAGTTGTTAACTTATTTAATTTTACCTGCAGGAACGATCCCTATTGGTATTTTGGATGCGACAATTTCCGAGTCTGGGTCGTGCATGTCCACATTGTGGTCTGATTGAACGCGCCCGAGCAAGCCATTCACGCACTCGGAGAACAAACCATCGCCACCAACCGACACAATCCTAAACGTAAAATATAATATATATATAGTACAAAACATGTTCTACGATGTACGATAGAGAATAATAGCATACATGTTCTACGATGTACGATAGAGAATAATAGCATACATGTTCTACGATGTACGATAGAGAATAATAGCATACATGTTCTACGATGTACGATAGAGAATAATAGCATACATGTTCTACGATGTACGATAGAGAATAATAGCATACATGTTCTACGATGTACGATAGAGAATAATAGCATACATGTTCTACGATGTACGATAGAGAATAATAGCATACATGTTCTACGATGTACGATAGAGAATAATAGCATACATGTTCGTAAGGTTATTTTAAAATATACATAGAAATACACGTTTTATTTCCATCGAGTGACTTGAAGAATAAATGTCATGAGCAAGAACTTAAGTTAAAACTACATTACAATGCGAAGACAATAAAACCCGTATTCATGGACGTACCCGTGAATCAGTGAAATATCGTAAGTTGCCAACATGTCCTGTGTCTGCCCGGCTCTGTCCGTTACTGCAAGTAAATAAAAGATACAAAGTTAAACGTGTAATACATTTAGCAAATATTTTTCACATTTGATGTTTAGATATTTATTTAATGTTCTATATAATGTTCTACTAATAAGTGTGTACTTTAATCGCATTGCATTGTCTGCTGGTAGTATCTATACAAATAGCATGGTCATAGTCTGCATTTAACAGCAAATGCCTGGATTCTTGTATTTTCTTATTCCATTATTCTGATTGGTGGCTCACCTTACAGAAACTCTGTAAACATGTTTCGCGCCTTGTACTAGCAAATCAACATTTGCAATAAAAAACATTTTTGTGGATTTCGTTCATAGCTATTTATAAACTTTCTGTCATTTCATTCGACTTGTGCTATTTTTTTATTATCTTTTTAGATTTGCAAATGATATGATAATAGCCTAACTGCTGTTTAGTTTAATCATATTTTATTGCATTCTATATATACAATGTACAATACAAAACAAATGAACAAACTTGTATAACTATCCATAAGCCTAACTGCTGAGGGAATAGAATAGACTTACCTATAACCTCTGTATGAATTCCACTTCGCTGGAGGAGTGGCGCAACTTTGGACGAATAAATCTTCACTCCTTTCTTGTGACCTGACTTCGGATTGACAAATATCAATAACCGTCGAGGTCTAGTTAGCTCTGTAAAATACAAAATCTAAAGTTAGCCAAATGAATATATATAGTGAGGTTCGAACATACAGCGGCAAGTGGCCATTGATTTATATATACTAATACTTATCGTAATAAATGCATGGCCGAGTGCAACACTGCTCGGAGGGGGCATATGTGGTCATACTCGGGTGTCCGTCCGTGCCCGCAACACTGCTCGGAGGGGGCACATGTGGTCATACTCGGGTGTCCGTCCGTGCCCGCAACACTGCTCGGAGGGGGCACATGTGGTCATACTCGGTTGTCCGTCCGTGCCCGCAACACTGCTCGGAGGGGGCACATGTGGTCATACTCGGGTGTCCGTCCGTGCACGCAACACTGCTCGGAGGGGGCACATGTGGTCATACTCGGGTGTCCGTCCGTGCCCGCAACACTGCTCGGATGGGGCACATGTCGTCCTTCGCCATTAATAGCTGGAGAGGCGGCATATGCCCTAATCTGTTGATGTGACTTTAAACCCCCAAAACAAACAAACAAACAAACAAACAAACAAACAAAACAAAGCAGGCCATAGCATGTATAATATGTGTTGAACATTGCTGCGGACCTTGACAAGATAACACTAATTCTGTAATGGATATTTAAACAACGCACATTAGGTAAATCAACAACGTCGATACAAACTTATGTAGCTAGTAAATTAATACGATAAAAGAAAACACTATTCAGAACAAACGATCAATTGATTAAACGTTACAAATGTGAATTGTCACGAGGAACCATGGTATCAGGTCGCACATTTGTAAGCCATTCATGGCCGACTAAGTGGTCGAGTGGTTACGGTTGCTGGCGTATATACCACTGTAACATATCATCACTGCTGGTCACTATTTTGACCCTCGCTCAGACTGTGTCACTTTATATGAAAGAGTTGGCAGTTTCTTACGGAGGTTGCTGCACTAAGTACTGGTTAACCGCTGGAGCCTGCCCAGGAAAGGTGTTGTTAGGTAAAGCGCCCGTCGCTCAAATAGGCAACGGTAGCGGCGTTAAATAAACTTAAATAATAAAAAAAGTCATTTAATGCCGTACGCTGCACTGCACGCTGCGCAGCACGCTGTACCGCACACTGCACAACACGTTGCACCGCACGCTATACAACACGCTGCACCGCACACTGTACAACACGCTGCACCGCACGCTATACAACACGCTGCACCGCACGCTGTACAACACGCTGCACCGCACACTGCACAGCACGCTGTACCGCACGCTGTACCGCACACTGCACAACACGCTGCAATGCACGCTATACAACACGCTGCACCGCACGCTGTACAACACGCTGCATCGCACGCTATGCAACACGCTGCACCGCACGCTGCATAGCACGCTATACAACACGCTGCACCGCACGCTATACAACACGCTGCACCGCACACTGCACAGCACGCTGTACCGCACACTGCACAACACGCTGCACTGCACGCTATACAACACGCTGCACCGCACACTGTACAACACGCTGCACCGCACACTGCACAGCACGCTGTACCGCACACTGCACAACACGCTGCACTGCACGCTATACAACACGCTGCACCGCACACTGTACAACACGCTGCACCGCACACTGCACAGCACGCTGTACCGCACACTGCACAACACGCTGCACCGCACGCTGCACCGCACGCTGTACATCACGCTGCACCGCACACTGCACAACATGCTGCACTGCACGCTATACAACACGCTGCACCGCACACTGTACAACACGCTGCACCGCACACTGCACAGCACGCTGTACCGCACACTGCACAACACGCTGCACCGCACGCTGCACCGCACGCTGTACATCACGCTGCACCGCACGCTGTACAACACGCTGCACCGCACGCTGTACAACACGCTGCACCGAACGCTGTACAACACGCTGCACCGCACACTGTACAACACGCTGCACCGCACGCTGTACAACACGCTGCACCGCACGCTGCACCGCACACTGATAGCAGTCTATGAGTAGTACAATGACAATGCATAGCTGATCTATGTCAAACTCACCGATTAAAGATGCTCCAATATCATCAGATAGGCACTGGCACACATTTTCACTTCCAAACACATCCAAAACTTCCACCCGTAAACGTTTATTTGTATGTGGAACAACATGGTGAAGACGGACGAACGGATGGTTGCCCTCGAAATACTCCACAGACAGAACGTCTGTTACAGCTATTTCACCTATAATGAGGAAAGATCAAACAATTAAAATAATATTAAATTCATGGATTAGACAGCTGTACACATTATTATTTAGAACGTTTACTCGTAATACATTGTACATTTACGTGAGCAATGTAACAGAGAACTCTCAACCACAGGTGCGCACATCGATTATAAATTGCACTATTGCAGACACTTCAGATCGATATATAGATGCACTAGATCGAACATCGGTTAGGATCTCGCTGTTAACTTGAGGTAAAAGCAATGGTCAGTACATCGATTGGAATCGCGCTGTTACAATAACTTGAGGTAAAAGCAATGGTCAGTACATCGATTGGAATCGCGCTGTTACAATAACTTGAGGTAAAAGCAATGGTCAGTACATCGATTGGAATCGCGCTGTTACAATAACTTGAGGTAAAAGCAATGGTCAGTACATCGATTGGAATCGCGTTGTTACAATAACTTGAGGTAAAAGCAATGGTCAGTACATCGATTGGAATCGCTGTTACAATAACTTGAGGTAAAAGCAATGGTCAGTACATCGATTGGAATCGCGCTGTTACAATAACTTGAGGTAAAAGCAATGGTCAGTACATCGATTGGAATCGCGTTGTTACAATAACTTGAGGTAAAAGCAATGGTCAGTACATCGATTGGAATCGCGCTGTTACAATAACTTGAGGTAAAAGCAATGGTCAGTACATCGATTGGAATCGCGCTGTTACAATAACTTGAGGTAAAAGCAATAGTCAGTACATCGATTGGAATCGCGTTGTTACAATAACTTGAGGTAAAAGCATTGGTCAGTACATCGATTGGAATCGCGCTGTTACAATAACTTGAGGTAAAAGCAATGGTCAGTACATCGATTGGAATCGAGTTGTTACAATAACTTGGGGTAAAAGCATCGAATAGAATCGTGAAATTAAATATAAATTGTAAATGGAACGGCAGTATGCATCAACTATTCCAGATCTCATATCATTTTAATAACTTAAATATTAATAATAACAGATTAAACATGCGTACACGTATTGGCACTTTTCAAGTCTGTAATCGTCAGTTTCCTCTTTGCAAACACAACTGCACAAGCTTTTCTATTGAGTACAAACTCTCCAAACATTGTATTTCTATATAAATGTCCTGTTAGCAAATCATATATCTACAAACAATGTTATTAATGTGAACTATTTCCCGTTACGTATACTTCTTATACTGAGTATCAGAATATTAAACAAAATGTGTAGATATCGCATTTTATACCACCACGTGTAACAATGAATGAATTTTGCGCTCAACCTAATTTTAACTAACCAATACAAAAATCTAGCCCGTGTTTAACCCCACCTCCTAACATGATTGTTACTTTAAATAGTCGTTTACGCTATCAACAATGATCAGTCGATGTGCGTCTGCGCAACAGGATGTTCAGTATAGGTAAGACTAACACGCCTATCGACACAACTACAGTCCGTTTCATTAATTTATTTTAGGTGTTATGGTTCCCGGTTAAATGATATCCAAGTGTTTGACCTAGTTGTATTTTATGAATGAATAGTATAGACAGTCATGTTACTCCGGTGGTGTAATATTGCATTAGTATAGGCCCGTACAAACATCTAAGTTACATATATGTTTCCTGTCCGCTCGTCTTGGCCCAAACCAAAGTTATTGCAAGCCACATGAATTGGTTGGATGTCTAATAGTTTGTAATACTGTTCATACTCCATGCACACACTCTATACAGTTTGTAATACTGTTCATACTCCATGCACACACTCTATACAGTTTGTAATACTGTTCATACTCCATGCACACACTCTATACAGTTTGTAATACTGTTCATACTCCATGCACACACTCTATACAGGTGCGTTCTTACTTTTAATAGTTCTAATACCACATGTCTTTTATTTTAGTTGTGTTTGTATGCCATGTGTGTATATATAATTATGCTTAATATTTAAGATGGCCCCGTGGAAGACTAGCATTGCTAAATGGGTTACCCAGTTTAAATAAAGAACGTACTTACTTACACAGCAAGGATAACAATGCACGACCTATTTGTAATTAGTTATAATACACGGTTATGCTGACTGTGAATCCAGGGATCGCAGGTTCGAACCCCACCCATACCACCAACACAGCCCGTCTGACCGTAATACTATTAAAATTCCGGGCTTTCAGATGGGGCTATAAACGGCTGCCTATCATGTATCGGTGCTATACACAGGACCACAGACGCTTGCCTATCATGTATCGGTGCTATACACAGGACCACAGACGCTTGCCTATCATGTATCGGTGCTATACACAGGACCACAGACGCTTGCCTATCATGTATCGGTGCTATACACAGGACCACAGACGCTTGCCTATCATGTATCGGTGCTATACACAGGACCACAGACGCTTGCCTATCATGTATCGGTGCTATACACAGGACCACAGACGCTTGCCTATCATGTATCGGTGCTATACACAGGACCACAGACGCTTGCCTATCATGTATCGGTGCTATACACAGGACCACAGACGCTTGCCGATCATGTATCGGTGCTATACACAGGACCACAGACGCTTGATAGTGACGGGGTGTGATTTTAAACTTGCTTGGATATGGCCTAACAACTTGTATGAAAAGTGTCAAGCCAATAGTGTATCATAATGTTTTTAAAAACATAACAAAAAGGTTGTTTGGTGTTGAACTCGAAATTATTTGTCTACACTCCAAGCGTATGTGCACAAGCCATTTAAAGCAACAAGGGATGCTTCTGCAAACGGAGCGTCTTCTGTATATTGCACTGTTCTCCAAAACAAATAATATACTTCTATATATTGCACTATCCTCCAAAACAAACAATATACAGACGGATATGTAATCCAGTGGTAATACGCTGGACTGGTAATCCAGGGATCGTGGTGGGACCGAGGTCTCGTGTCGGTGCTTTACACCGTGATCGTAAAGGAACCAGAGGAGACTTTGGAATGGGTCTCTGCCTGTATCATTGCACTATCCTCAAAAATATAAAATGACTAATCTCTTCAGGAGGCGTCGCTCATATGGGCAACCGATAACGACGATAAATAAACGTAAAACACACAAATAATATACTTCTATATATTGCACTATCCTTCAAAACAAATAATATACTTCTATATATTGCACTATCCTTCAAAACAAATAATATACTTCTATAGTGTGCACTATCCTCCAAAACAAATAATATACTTCTATATATTGCACTATCCTCCGAAACAAATAATATACTTCTATATATTGCACTATCCTTCAAAACAAATAATATACTTCTATATATTGCACTATCCTTCAAAACAAATAATATACTTCTATATAGTACACTATCCTCCAAAACAAATAATATACTTCTATATAGTGCACTATCCTCCGAAACAAATAATATACTTCTATATATTGCACTATCCTTCAAAACAAATAATATACTTCTATATATTGCACTATCCTCCAAAACAAATAATATACTTCTATATAGTGCACTATCCTCCAAAACACATAATATACTTCTATATATTGCACTATCCTTCAAAACAAATAATATACTTCTATAGTGTGCACTATCCTCCAAAACAAATAATGCACATGCGTATATATTGCACTATCCTCCAATCAAATAATACACTTCTGGAGACGATAAATAAACTTAGATGATATACACATTTGTAATGTTTAGCCATAACGCAAGACAGGGGCCCTGTGGAATCCTGGCACCAGCAACACGTGTACGTCCCTATGCTCGAAGCAATCAGTAATCACTTTTTCAAATGCAACACATTACAGGGCCAATATTATATTTCTTTGCGTGAATCAATGTCTGAAATTAGTATAATGACTTTTGACCAACGGGTTATGTTTCAAAAAGCAGTAACAATGTACAAAAATATGCACAATCTTCTACCCAATTATGAATGAACATTTCCAATTAAGACATTGCAATACAGTTACTTCAGATATGACATTGAAATATGCTTCAAATATTTAGCTCTATATTCCAAGACCTAGATGTGAAATGTACAAGAAATGTTAAGAATACTCTGGTTCAAAGGAATGGAAGTGTCTACCATTGGAAATTAAGACGTCAAGATCTTTAAATATGTTCAAGACAAAATGTAAATTTGGATACAATAACATTTTAATCAGTAGACATTAGACAGTTATATATATATTATATATAATGATTGTCATTCAATATGCTGATTTCGTTTTGTATTTCGATAACATTACCTGATTTGTTGTTATATTGTACAACAGTATACATACATATTGCACGGCGTATCTGTGTACTTTGGTTATAATTAGTGTGTATGTGCATTAATGCTATAGTGTTAAGAAATTTAAGAGGGCCCTAAGGAAGATTAGTTCAAAACTAATTAGGTCATCCTCTATAAATGTAGGTAATACTATTACCTACCTACCTACCTACCTACCTACCTACCTACCTGCCTACCTGCCTGCCTGCCTGCCTGCTGCCTGCCCGCCCGCCCGCCCACCCACCCACATACCAAATCCACCCTCCCAAACCCACCCGAGTCAGTGGTTACACCCGGGTGTCCGTCTGTACCTGGAATACTGCTCGGAAGAGCACTCAGTGTTTATTAAATATCGACAAAGATTTTTACACTCTTCCCAAATGTTCTCAAATTTCAATTGCGTGACTTTTCCAGAAAGGGTTAGTTATCAAACAACAGTCTTAATGTTTAAAACACTGGTATAACACCTGTTTATATAAAAGAGTCAATGAGATGCTCGAACTCAAAAATGATGCCAACCTCATCATAGTTCCAACTTCAGTCTCCCAAACCAGATAATGAACATTTTAGACAATATTTCTTATATTCAGGGTCGCACTTGTGGAATTTCCCCCCCCCCCCCATCACATCACAATAGCACATTCTGTCGTATGAGTTTGTAGGACTCCATGACGTTTATATTGATTAGGAATATGATGTTTTCTTCTGGTGACGTGGAAAACTTGACATTTGGAGGGGTTAAATTCCATGTCCCACTCCAACTCCCACTCTTCTAATCTCTTAAGATCGTTTTGGAATGTGACCGATTCATTTGCAGATGTTAGTGATAGATAGACTGCAGTATCACGTGCAATGATACGGAGTTTGGAACGTATGTTTTTGTGGGAGGTCGTTTAGATAGGCTAGGAATAGCAGGGGTCCAAGTACGGATCCCTGCGGTACTCCAGAAGACACAGGAATAGCTTCTGAACTAATACCATTAATGACAATTGACTGGAGTCTATTATCTAGAGAACTCTTAATCCACCTGAATGTTTGACCTCTGACTCCATAGTCATGCATTTTGGGTAGTACCTTCTCGTGATTGACCTTGTCGAAAGTCTGAAGTCCAATAGGATGAGATCTATTTGATGATTATTGTAGACAGAGGTAACCAAGTCATTGACTAGCATTACTAATTATTAACGAATGACCGTTTTTCTCTAAAACCATTGTGCAAATGTTACAGACTACTGTGATTGGTGAAGTGTTTTACTATCGAGGAGGAAAGTATATGTTCTAGAACATTGCATAGAACACGTGTCAGTGAGATAGGCCTATAGTTAACGGGGTTTGACTTGTCCCCTTTTTGTAAATGGGAGAAACACTGGGGTGGCAGTGATCCGTCGTTGGGGGATTTTTGGAATAGGACTTCAAGCTTCTTAAGACAAGGTTTTAAGTATGATTGGCTTAATTTGGTCAGGACCGCTAGCCGTATGGGGGTTCAGGTTATTGAGTAGTTTCTCGATACCATTTGACTTTACTGTGATCTCCTTCATGTTTGTAATGGTGGAATGGAATGACTATTCAGGATTTCATTTGTGTCCTGAATTTTTCATTTTACAAATGTAGGTCATTTGGGGATTTGGAGCTGAAGACAGACTGAAACTGTTTGTTCAGTGATGTGGCTTTAGCAGCTTCTTCATAATGAAACTTGTTTTCATGCTTTAGGGGTTTGTTTTCATGCTTTAGGGGTTTGTTTTCATGCTTTAGGGGTTTGTTTTCATGCTTTAGGGGTTTGTTTTCATGCTTTAGGGGTTTGTTTCCATGCTTTAGGGGTTTGTTTCCATGCTTTAGGGGTTTGTTTTCATGCTTTAGGGGTTTGTTTTCATGCTTTAGGGGTTTGTTTTCATGCTTTAGGGGTTTGTTTTCATGCTTTAGGGGTTTGTTTTCATGCTTTAGGGGTGGCATTGATTTGGAGTTTTGCTTGGAATGCTTAAGGATGGAATAAAGTTTCTTGGTGTTTGGTCTGTAAGGATGGGAGGCATCAGCACTGTTTAGATTTAGGATGCTTTCAAGATATTGGTGATAAGCCTCTTTGACCATTTTCCCGCACTAAATGTTTGAGATCCAGGAACTTCTTGCGATTTGAAGGCGTGCTTGACTTCCTAGTATTTTTAAAGGCCATAAACTTACGGATGTACAAAAGAACTGACTTGATGACGTTAGTCAAACATTTATTTCCATATCGATTGCATATGGATAAATTAAGGAACCACCAAATGCTATTTTAAAGTTATTGAAAAAGGTGTACAGCTTGTAGTTGATGTTCATAGTTTTGTGGACAATATCTTCCCGTGCCTCATTCAATGTTAATGGCGTCCCTACACGTTTTCAACCAATCCAAGGCCACTATTTCAATAACAGCATCTGACCTATAATTTATTTTGTCATTTGCACATGTTCACAGACACAGATACCCCATTGTAATTTATGTTTCTCGCACGTTTAGTCAATAAAACACGATCAACTTTCAAAATGAAGGCTAAATCGTGAATAACTTTTGAATAACACAGTTTAATTATTTAAGCTAAATAACATTATATACATATAACCCGCCGTGACTGGTAGTCACTCTCGTGACCCGACCTAGATTTTGTATCTCTGACTAATAACAGTTCTTTTACAGCAATTCCATCCATGCGTTAACTAGGATGTGCCACCGATTTACTCAATGGAGCGGATGAATAATGATAAAAAAATCGTGATTTCTGCGTATATGTCAATTTTGAATAATGTATTCAGATTTTATTTTTAACATACAGGAGTAATGGCCCTGTCACGCATATATACGTATTTGTATGTCGTGCCTGATGCGCCCCAGCGATCTCCTCACGGCGTGCGGTCGGGGCACATCTCGCAGCAGCAGCATAGGATACTGATATATTCTGGCCGTCGAACTTGCAACAAGGGCCGTTTATACGCTGCTGCGGGATAACCAACAGTGAAGAGGGCGGCACTAAAAAGCGCCGTTCAGAAAGAAAAGACCCACAGGACTTGTCATCCTGAAGAGTGTCGTTTTATTGCACCATCATCGAATACTTCATGACCATCACACTAGAAGACACCATTCCACAACTCTAAAGACACTTCACGAATAATCGATGCAGAGGATAAATAAACGTACTAAAACTACTACTCTTAGAAGTATACATGCACCGGGTATTGTATTCACCCGGTCTACCCCCACTATCGCTGGCACACATTATTGTGTGAGCGACAGTCGGAGATATGAAAACCGAACACACACTGAGATTATAGCAGCCATCACAATCCTCTAAGCATCTAGTTATAATAATTACGATAGTCAAAACCATCACGCTTAGTTGGTATGTATTTTAATCGTCTTAGAACACGGCGGCGGCTTTAAATAAACTTAATAGTCAGTCAGTGAGAACAGCCACACATGACTTGTGACCACGGACAGAGGGCGAAGATGCATCACCGGGATGTCGCCAGAAGCACGGTAGGACTAATACGACTTTAATCAAAATTACACAGCATCCTGATACGTTGTTTGAGTTCTAAAATAGTCAGATTTAATATCGCCATTGGCTTGCCCGCCATGCATCAGATATCTTAATGAGTATATATATATATATATATATATATATATATATATGCGTATATGCGAATATATATACCGTCCTTTACCCGTTCATTGACATTCTATCACCTATATACCCCGTCCTTTACCCTATCACTGACAGTCTACCACCTATATACCCGTCCTTTACCCATCACTGAAGTCTACCACCTATATACCCCGTCCTTTACCCTATCACTGACAGTCTACCACCTATATACCCCGTCCTTTACCCTGTCACTGACAGTCTACCACCTATATACCCCGTCCTTTACCCTTCACTGACAGTCTACACTATATATCCCGTCCTTTACTCGTTCACTGACAGTCTACCACCTATATACCCCGTCCTTTACCCGTTCACTGACAGTCTACCACCTATATACCCCGTCCTTTACCCGTTCACTGACAGTCTATCACCTATATACCCCGTCCTTTACCCTATCACTGACAGTCTACCACCTATATATCCCGTCCTTTACCCTATCACTGACAGTCTACCACCTATATATCCCGTCCTTTACCCTATCACTGATAGTCTACCACCTATATACCCCGTTCTTTACCCTATCACTGACAGTCTACGACCTATATACCCCGTCCTTTACCCTATCACTGACAGTCTACCACCTATATACCCCGTCCTTTACCCTATCACTGACAGTCTAACACATATATATCCCGTCCTTTACTCGTTCACTGACAGTCTACCACTTATATACACCGTCCTTTACCCGTTCACTGACAGTCTACCACCTATATACCCCGTCCTTTACCCGTTCACTGACAGTCTACCACCTACATGCCCCGTCCTTTACTCTTTCACTGACAGTCTACCACCTATATACCCCGTCCTTTACCCTATCACTGATAGTCTACCACCTATATACCCCGTCCTTTACCCGTTCACTGACAGTCCACCACCTATATATCCCGTCCTTTACCCTATCACTGACAGTCTACCACCTATATACCCCGTCCTTTACCCAATCACTGACAGTCTACCACATATATATATCCCGTCCTGTACCCTATCACTGACAGTCTACTACCTATATACCCCGTCCTTTACCCGTTCACTGACAGTCTATCACCTATATACCCCGTCCTTTACCCTATCACTGACAGTCTACCACCTATATATCCCGTCCTTTACCCTATCACTGACAGTCTACCACCTATATATCCCGTCCTTTACTCGTTCACTGACAGTCTACCACCTACATACCTCGTCCTTTACTCGTTCACTGACAGTCTACCACCTATATACCCCGTCCTTTACTCGTTCACTGACAGTCTACCACATATATACCCCGTCCTTTACTCGTTCACTGACAGTCTACCACCTATATATCCCGTCCTTTACTCGTTCACTGACAGTCTACCACCTATATACCCCGTCCTTTACCCGTTCACTGACAGTCTACCACCTATATACCCCGTCCTTTACCCGTTCACTGACAGTCTACCACCTACATACCCCGTCCTTTACTCGTTCACTGACAGTCTACCACCTATATAACCCGTCTTTTACCCTATCACTGATAGTCTACCACCTATATATCCCGTCCTTTACGCGTTCACTGACAGTCTACCACCTTTTACCCCGTCCTTTACTCGTTCACTGACAGTCTACCACATATATACCCCGTCCTTTACGCGTTCACTGACAGTCTACCACCTATATACCCCGTCCTTTACGCGTTCACTGACAGTCTACCACCTATATACCCCGTCCTTTACCCTATCACTGACAGTCTACCACATATATATCCCGTCCTGTACCCTATCACTGACAGTCTACTACCTATATACCCCGTCCTTTACCCGTTCACTGACAGTCTATCACCTATATACCCCGTCCTTTACCCTATCACTGACAGTCTACCACCTATATATCCCGTCCTTTACTCGTTCACTGACAGTCTACCACCTATATATCCCGTCCTTTACTCGTTCACTGACAGTCTACCACCTATATACCTCGTCCTTTACTCGTTCACTGACAGTCTACCACCTATATACCCCGTCCTTTACTCGTTCACTGACAGTCTACCACCTATATACCCCGTCCTTTACTCGTTCACTGACAGTCTACCACCTATATATCCCGTCCTTTACTCGTTCACTGACAGTCTACCACCTATATACCCCGTCCTTTACCCGTTCACTGACAGTCTACCACCTATATACCCCGTCTTTACCGTTCACTGACAGTCTACCACCTATATACCCCGTCCTTTACTCGTTCACTGACAGTCTACCACCTATATACCCCGTCCTTTACCCGTTCACTGACAGTCTACCACCTATATACCCCGTCCTTTACTCGTTCACTGACAGTCTACCACCTATATACCCCGTCCTTTACTCGTTCACTGACAGTCTACCACATATATACCCCGTCCTTTACGCGTTCACTGACAGTCTACCACCTATATACCCCGTCCTTTACGCGTTCACTGACAGTCTACCACCTATATACCCCGTCCTTTACGCGTTCACTGACAGTCCACCACCTATATATCCCGTCCTTTACCATATCACTGATAGTCTACCACCTATATATCCCGTCCTTTACCCGTTCACTGACAGTCTACCACCTATATATCCCGTCCTTAACCCTATCACTGACAGTCTACCACCTATATATCCCGTCCTTTACGCGTGCACTGACAGTCTACCACCTAATTACCCCGTCCTTTACCCGTTCATTGATAGTCTAACACATATATATCCCGTCCTTTACCCGTTCACTGACAGTCTACCACCTATATACCCCGTCCTTTACCCGTTCATTGACAGTCTACTACCTATATATCCCGTCCTTTACGCGTTCACTGATAGTCTACCACCTAAATACCCCGTCCTTTACCCTATCACTGACAGTCTACCACCTATATACCCCGTCCTTTACCCTATCACTGACAGTCTAACACATATATATCCCGTCCTTTACTCGTTCACTGACAGTCTACCACCTATATACACCGTCCTTTACCCGTTCACTGACAGTCTACCACCTATATACCCCGTCCTTTACCCGTTCACTGACAGTCTATCACCTATATACCCCGTCCTTTACCCGTTCACTGACAGTCTACCACCTATATATCCCGTCCTTTACCCTATCACTGACAGTCTACCACCTATATATCCCGTCCTTTACCTATCACTGATAGTCTACCACCTATATACCCGTTCTTTACCCTATCACTGACAGTCTACGACCTATATACCCCGTCCTTTACCCTATCACTGACAGTCTACCACCTATATACCCCGTCCTTTACCCTATCACTGACAGTCTAACACATATATATCCCGTCTTTACTCGTTCACTGACAGTCTACCACTTATATACACCGTCCTTTACCCGTTCACTGACAGTCTACCACCTATATACCCCGTCCTTTACCCGTTCACTGACAGTCTACCACCTACATGCCCCGTCCTTTACTCTTTCACTGACAGTCTACCACCTATATACCCCGTCCTTTACCCATCACTGATAGTCTACCACCTATATACCCCGTCCTTTACCCGTTCACTGACAGTCCACCACCTATATATCCCGTCCTTTACCCTATCACTGACAGTCTACCACCTATATACCCCCTTTACCCTATCACTGACAGTCTACCACATATATATCCCGTCCTGTACCCTATCACTGACAGTCTACTACCTATATACCCCGTCCTTTACCCGTTCACTGACAGTCTATCACCTATATACCCCGTCCTTTACCCTATCACTGACAGTCTACCACCTATATACCCCGTCCTTTACCCGTTCACTGACAGTCTACCACCTATATACCCGTCCTTTACCCGTTCATTGACAGTCTACCACCTATACATCCCGTCCTTTACCCGTTCACTGATAGTCTACCACCTATATATCCCGTCCTTTACGCGTTCACTGACAGTCTACTACAAATATACCCCGTCCTTTACTCGTTCACTGATAGTCTACCACCTATATATCCCGTCCTTTACTCGTTCATTGACAGTCTACCACCTATATATCCCGTCCTTTACTCGTTCACTGACAGTCTACCACCTATATACCCCGTCCTTTACTCGTTCACTGACAGTCTACCACCTATATATCCCGTATTTTACTCGTTCACTGACAGTCTACCACCTACATACCCCGTCCTTTACTCGTTCACTGACAGTCTAACACCTATATCCCCGTCCTTTACTCGTTCACTGACAGTCTACAACCTATATATCCCGTCCTTTACTCGTTCACTGACAGTCTACCACCTATATACCCCGTCCTTTACTCGTTCACTGACAGTCTACAACCTATATATCCCGTCCTTTACTCGTTCACTGACAGTCTACCACCTATATACCCCGTCCTTTACTCGTTCACTGACAGTCTACCACCTATATATCCCGTCCTTTACCCGTTCACTGACAGTCTACTACCTATATACCCCGTCCTTTACCCGTTCACTGACAGTCTACCACCTATATATCCCGTCCTTTACCCGTTCACTGACAGTCTACCACCTATATATCCCGTCCTTTACCCGTTCACTGACAGTCTACCACCTATATACCCCGTCCTTTACTCGTTCACTGACAGTCTACCACCTATATACCCCGTCCTTTACCGTTCACTGACAGTCTACCACCTATATACCCGTCCTTTACTCGTTCACTGACAGTCTACCACCTATATATCCCGTCCTTTACCCGTTCACTGACAGTCTACCACCTATATATCCCGTCCTTTACCCGTTCACTGACAGTCTACCACCTATATACCCCGTCCTTTACTCGTTCACTGACAGTCTACCACCTATATACCCCGTCCTTTACCCGTTCACTGACAGTCTACCACCTATATACCCCGTCCTTTACTCGTTCACTGACAGTCTACCACCTATATACCCCGTCCTTTACTCGTTCACTGACAGTCTACCACCTATATATCCCGTCCTTTACTCGTTCACTGACAGTCTACCACCTATATACCCCGTCCTTTACTCGTTCACTGACAGTCTACCACCTATATATCCCGTCCTTTACTCGTTCACTGATAGTCTACCACCTATATACCCCGTCCTTTAC
>CM026397.1:45481150-45524979 GCA_014843695.1 Archivesica marissinica
CGTTGTTCAAGCGAGTTTGCAATGTCGTTGTTCAAGCGAGTTTGCAATGTCGTTGTTCAAGCGAGTTTGCAATGTCGTTGTTCAAGCGAGTTTGCAATGTCGTTGTTCAAGCGAGTTTGCAATGTCGTTGTTCAAGCGAGTTTGCAATGTCGTTGTTCAAGCGAGTTTGCAATGTCGTTGTTCAAGCGAGTTTGCAATGTCGTTGTTCAAGCGAGTTTGCAATGTCGTTGTTCAAGCGAGTTTGCAATGTCGTTGTTCAAGCGAGTTTGCAATGTCGTTGTTCAAGCGAGTTTGCAATGTCGTTGTTCAAGCGAGTTTGCAATGTCGTTGTTCAAGCGAGTTTGCAATGTCGTTGTTCAAGCGAGTTTGCAATGTCGTTGTTCAAGCGAGTTTGCAATGTCGTTGTTCAAGCGAGTTTGCAATGTCGTTGTTCAAGCGAGTTTGCAATGTCGTTGTTCAAGCGAGTTTGCAATGTCGTTGTTCAAGCGAGTTTGCAATGTCGTTGTTCAAGCGAGTTTGCAATGTCGTTGTTCAAGCGAGTTTGCAATGTCGTTGTTCAAGCGAGTTTGCAATGTCGTTGTTCAAGCGAGTTTGCAATGTCGTTGTTCAAGCGAGTTTGCAATGTCGTTGTTCAAGCGAGTTTGCAATGTCGTTGTTCAAGCGAGTTTGCAATGTCGTTGTTCAAGCGAGTTTGCAATGTCGTTGTTCAAGCGAGTTTGCAATGTCGTTGTTCAAGCGAGTTTGCAATGTCGTTGTTCAAGCGAGTTTGCAATGTCGTTTTCAAGCGAGTTTGCAATGTCGTTGTTCAAGCGAGTTTGCAATGTCGTTGTTCAAGCGAGTTTGCAATGTCGTTGTTCAAGCGAGTTTGCAATGTCGTTGTTCAAGCGAGTTTGCAATGTCGTTGTTCAAGCGAGTTTGCAATGTCGTTGTTCAAGCGAGTTTGCAATGTCGTTGTTCAAGCGAGTTTGCAATGTCGTTGTTCAAGCGAGTTTGCAATGTCGTTGTTCAAGCGAGTTTGCAATGTCGTTGTTCAAGCGAGTTTGCAATGTCGTTGTTCAAGCGAGTTTGCAATGTCGTTGTTCAAGCGAGTTTGCAATGTCGTTGTTCAAGCGAGTTTGCAATGTCGTTGTTCAAGCGAGTTTGCAATGTCGTTGTTCAAGCGAGTTTGCAATGTCGTTGTTCAAGCGAGTTTGCAATGTCGTTGTTCAAGCGAGTTTGCAATGTCGTTGTTCAAGCGAGTTTGCAATGTCGTTGTTCAAGCGAGTTTGCAATGTCGTTGTTCAAGCGAGTTTGCAATGTCGTTGTTCAAGCGAGTTTGCAATGTCGTTGTTCAAGCGAGTTTGCAATGTCGTTGTTCAAGCGAGTTTGCAATGTCGTTGTTCAAGCGAGTTTGCAATGTCGTTGTTCAAGCGAGTTTGCAATGTCGTTGTTCAAGCGAGTTTGCAATGTCGTTGTTCAAGCGAGTTTGCAATGTCGTTGTTCAAGCGAGTTTGCAATGTCGTTGTTCAAGCGAGTTTGCAATGTCGTTGTTCAAGCGAGTTTGCAATGTCGTTGTTCAAGCGAGTTTGCAATGTCGTTGTTCAAGCGAGTTTGCAATGTCGTTGTTCAAGCGAGTTTGCAATGTCGTTGTTCAAGCGAGTTTGCAATGTCGTTGTTCAAGCGAGTTTGCAATGTCGTTGTTCAAGCGAGTTTGCAATGTCGTTGTTCAAGCGAGTTTGCAATGTCGTTGTTCAAGCGAGTTTGCAATGTCGTTGTTCAAGCGAGTTTGCAATGTCGTTGTTCAAGCGAGTTTGCAATGTCGTTGTTCAAGCGAGTTTGCAATGTCGTTGTTCAAGCGAGTTTGCAATGTCGTTGTTCAAGCGAGTTTGCAATGTCGTTGTTCAAGCGAGTTTGCAATGTCGTTGTTCAAGCGAGTTTGCAATGTCGTTGTTCAAGCGAGTTTGCAATGTCGTTGTTCAAGCGAGTTTGCAATGTCGTTGTTCAAGCGAGTTTGCAATGTCGTTGTTCAAGCGAGTTTGCAATGTCGTTGTTCAAGCGAGTTTGCAATGTCGTTGTTCAAGCGAGTTTGCAATGTCGTTGTTCAAGCGAGTTTGCAATGTCGTTGTTCAAGCGAGTTTGCAATGTCGTTGTTCAAGCGAGTTTGCAATGTCGTTGTTCAAGCGAGTTTGCAATGTCGTTGTTCAAGCGAGTTTGCAATGTCGTTGTTCAAGCGAGTTTGCAATGTCGTTGTTCAAGCGAGTTTGCAATGTCGTTGTTCAAGCGAGTTTGCAATGTCGTTGTTCAAGCGAGTTTGCAATGTCGTTGTTCAAGCGAGTTTGCAATGTCGTTGTTCAAGCGAGTTTGCAATGTCGTTGTTCAAGCGAGTTTGCAATGTCGTTGTTCAAGCGAGTTTGCAATGTCGTTGTTCAAGCGAGTTTGCAATGTCGTTGTTCAAGCGAGTTTGCAATGTCGTTGTTCAAGCGAGTTTGCAATGTCGTTGTTCAAGCGAGTTTGCAATGTCGTTGTTCAAGCGAGTTTGCAATGTCGTTGTTCAAGCGAGTTTGCAATGTCGTTGTTCAAGCGAGTTTGCAATGTCGTTGTTCAAGCGAGTTTGCAATGTCGTTGTTCAAGCGAGTTTGCAATGTCGTTGTTCAAGCGAGTTTGCAATGTCGTTGTTCAAGCGAGTTTGCAATGTCGTTGTTCAAGCGAGTTTGCAATGTCGTTGTTCAAGCGAGTTTGCAATGTCGTTGTTCAAGCGAGTTTGCAATGTCGTTGTTCAAGCGAGTTTGCAATGTCGTTGTTCAAGCGAGTTTGCAATGTCGTTGTTCAAGCGAGTTTGCAATGTCGTTGTTCAAGCGAGTTTGCAATGTCGTTGTTCAAGCGAGTTTGCAATGTCGTTGTTCAAGCGAGTTTGCAATGTCGTTGTTCAAGCGAGTTTGCAATGTCGTTGTTCAAGCGAGTTTGCAATGTCGTTGTTCAAGCGAGTTTGCAATGTCGTTGTTCAAGCGAGTTTGCAATGTCGTTGTTCAAGCGAGTTTGCAATGTCGTTGTTCAAGCGAGTTTGCAATGTCGTTGTTCAAGCGAGTTTGCAATGTCGTTGTTCAAGCGAGTTTGCAATGTCGTTGTTCAAGCGAGTTTGCAATGTCGTTGTTCAAGCGAGTTTGCAATGTCGTTGTTCAAGCGAGTTTGCAATGTCGTTGTTCAAGCGAGTTTGCAATGTCGTTGTTCAAGCGAGTTTGCAATGTCGTTGTTCAAGCGAGTTTGCAATGTCGTTGTTCAAGCGAGTTTGCAATGTCGTTGTTCAAGCGAGTTTGCAATGTCGTTGTTCAAGCGAGTTTGCAATGTCGTTGTTCAAGCGAGTTTGCAATGTCGTTGTTCAAGCGAGTTTGCAATGTCGTTGTTCAAGCGAGTTTGCAATGTCGTTGTTCAAGCGAGTTTGCAATGTCGTTGTTCAAGCGAGTTTGCAATGTCGTTGTTCAAGCGAGTTTGCAATGTCGTTGTTCAAGCGAGTTTGCAATGTCGTTGTTCAAGCGAGTTTGCAATGTCGTTGTTCAAGCGAGTTTGCAATGTCGTTGTTCAAGCGAGTTTGCAATGTCGTTCAAGCGAGTTTGCAATGTCGTTGTTCAAGCGAGTTTGCAATGTCGTTGTTCAAGCGAGTTTGCAATGTCGTTGTTCAAGCGAGTTTGCAATGTCGTTGTTCAAGCGAGTTTGCAATGTCGTTGTTCAAGCGAGTTTGCAATGTCGTTGTTCAAGCGAGTTTGCAATGTCGTTGTTCAAGCGAGTTTGCAATGTCGTTGTTCAAGCGAGTTTGCAATGTCGTTGTTCAAGCGAGTTTGCAATGTCGTTGTTCAAGCGAGTTTGCAATGTCGTTGTTCAAGCGAGTTTGCAATGTCGTTGTTCAAGCGAGTTTGCAATGTCGTTGTTCAAGCGAGTTTGCAATGTCGTTGTTCAAGCGAGTTTGCAATGTCGTTGTTCAAGCGAGTTTGCAATGTCGTTGTTCAAGCGAGTTTGCAATGTCGTTGTTCAAGCGAGTTTGCAATGTCGTTGTTCAAGCGAGTTTGCAATGTCGTTGTTCAAGCGAGTTTGCAATGTCGTTGTTCAAGCGAGTTTGCAATGTCGTTGTTCAAGCGAGTTTGCAATGTCGTTGTTCAAGCGAGTTTGCAATGTCGTTGTTCAAGCGAGTTTGCAATGTCGTTGTTCAAGCGAGTTTGCAATGTCGTTGTTCAAGCGAGTTTGCAATGTCGTTGTTCAAGCGAGTTTGCAATGTCGTTGTTCAAGCGAGTTTGCAATGTCGTTGTTCAAGCGAGTTTGCAATGTCGTTGTTCAAGCGAGTTTGCAATGTCGTTGTTCAAGCTAGTTAGCGATTTGCAATGTCGTTGTTCAAGCAGTTTGCAATGTCGTTGTTCAAGCGAGTTTGCAATGTCGTTGTTCAAGCGAGTTTGCAATGTCGTTGTTCAAGCGAGTTTGCAATGTCGTTGTTCAAGCGAGTTTGCAATGTCGTTGTTCAAGCGAGTTTGCAATGTCGTTGTTCAAGCGAGTTTGCAATGTCGTTGTTCAAGCGAGTTTGCAATGTCGTTGTTCAAGCGAGTTTGCAATGTCGTTGTTCAAGCGAGTTTGCAATGTCGTTGTTCAAGCGAGTTTGCAATGTCGTTGTTCAAGCGAGTTTGCAATGTCGTTGTTCAAGCGAGTTTGCAATGTCGTTGTTCAAGCGAGTTTGCAATGTCGTTGTTCAAGCGAGTTTGCAATGTCGTTGTTCAAGCGAGTTTGCAATGTCGTTGTTCAAGCGAGTTTGCAATGTCGTTGTTCAAGCGAGTTTGCAATGTCGTTGTTCAAGCGAGTTTGCAATGTCGTTGTTCAAGCGAGTTTGCAATGTCGTTGTTCAAGCGAGTTTGCAATGTCGTTGTTCAAGCGAGTTTGCAATGTCGTTGTTCAAGCGAGTTTGCAATGTCGTTGTTCAAGCGAGTTTGCAATGTCGTTGTTCAAGCGAGTTTGCAATGTCGTTGTTCAAGCGAGTTTGCAATGTCGTTGTTCAAGCGAGTTTGCAATGTCGTTGTTCAAGCGAGTTTGCAATGTCGTTGTTCAAGCGAGTTTGCAATGTCGTTGTTCAAGCGAGTTTGCAATGTCGTTGTTCAAGCGAGTTTGCAATGTCGTTGTTCAAGCGAGTTTGCAATGTCGTTGTTCAAGCGAGTTTGCAATGTCGTTGTTCAAGCGAGTTTGCAATGTCGTTGTTCAAGCTAGTTTGCAATGTCGTTGTTCAAGCTAGTTTGCTGCAATGTCGTTGTTCAAGCGAGTTTGCAATGTCGTTGTTCAAGCGAGTTTGCAATGTCGTTGTTCAAGCGAGTTTGCAATGTCGTTGTTCAAGCGAGTTTGCAATGTCGTTGTTCAAGCGAGTTTGCAATGTCGTTGTTCAAGCGAGTTTGCAATGTCGTTGTTCAAGCGAGTTTGCAATGTCGTTGTTCAAGCGAGTTTGCAATGTCGTTGTTCAAGCGAGTTTGCAATGTCGTTGTTCAAGCGAGTTTGCAATGTCGTTGTTCAAGCGAGTTTGCAATGTCGTTGTTCAAGCGAGTTTGCAATGTCGTTGTTCAAGCGAGTTTGCAATGTCGTTGTTCAAGCGAGTTTGCAATGTCGTTGTTCAAGCGAGTTTGCAATGTCGTTGTTCAAGCGAGTTTGCAATGTCGTTGTTCAAGCGAGTTTGCAATGTCGTTGTTCAAGCGAGTTTGCAATGTCGTTGTTCAAGCGAGTTTGCAATGTCGTTGTTCAAGCGAGTTTGCAATGTCGTTGTTCAAGCGAGTTTGCAATGTCGTTGTTCAAGCGAGTTTGCAATGTCGTTGTTCAAGCGAGTTTGCAATGTCGTTGTTCAAGCGAGTTTGCAATGTCGTTGTTCAAGCGAGTTTGCAATGTCGTTGTTCAAGCGAGTTTGCAATGTCGTTGTTCAAGCGAGTTTGCAATGTCGTTGTTCAAGCGAGTTTGCAATGTCGTTGTTCAAGCGAGTTTGCAATGTCGTTGTTCAAGCGAGTTTGCAATGTCGTTGTTCAAGCGAGTTTGCAATGTCGTTGTTCAAGCGAGTTTGCAATGTCGTTGTTCAAGCGAGTTTGCAATGTCGTTGTTCAAGCAGTTTGCAATGTCGTTGTTCAAGCGAGTTTGCAATGTCGTTGTTCAAGCGAGTTTGCAATGTCGTTGTTCAAGCGAGTTTGCAATGTCGTTGTTCAAGCGAGTTTGCAATGTCGTTGTTCAAGCGAGTTTGCAATGTCGTTGTTCAAGCGAGTTTGCAATGTCGTTGTTCAAGCGAGTTTGCAATGTCGTTGTTCAAGCGAGTTTGCAATGTCGTTGTTCAAGCGAGTTTGCAATGTCGTTGTTCAAGCGAGTTTGCAATGTCGTTGTTCAAGCGAGTTTGCAATGTCGTTGTTCAAGCGAGTTTGCAATGTCGTTGTTCAAGCGAGTTTGCAATGTCGTTGTTCAAGCGAGTTTGCAATGTCGTTGTTCAAGCGAGTTTGCAATGTCGTTGTTCAAGCGAGTTTGCAATGTCGTTGTTCAAGCGAGTTTGCAATGTCGTTGTTCAAGCGAGTTTGCAATGTCGTTGTTCAAGCGAGTTTGCAATGTCGTTGTTCAAGCGAGTTTGCAATGTCGTTGTTCAAGCGAGTTTGCAATGTCGTTGTTCAAGCGAGTTTGCAATGTCGTTGTTCAAGCGAGTTTGCAATGTCGTTGTTCAAGCGAGTTTGCAATGTCGTTGTTCAAGCGAGTTTGCAATGTCGTTGTTCAAGCGAGTTTGCAATGTCGTTGTTCAAGCGAGTTTGCAATGTCGTTGTTCAAGCGAGTTTGCAATGTCGTTGTTCAAGCGAGTTTGCAATGTCGTTGTTCAAGCGAGTTTGCAATGTCGTTGTTCAAGCGAGTTTGCAATGTCGTTGTTCAAGCGAGTTTGCAATGTCGTTGTTCAAGCGAGTTTGCAATGTCGTTGTTCAAGCGAGTTTGCAATGTCGTTGTTCAAGCGAGTTTGCAATGTCGTTGTTCAAGCGAGTTTGCAATGTCGTTGTTCAAGCGAGTTTGCAATGTCGTTGTTCAAGCGAGTTTGCAATGTCGTTGTTCAAGCGAGTTTGCAATGTCGTTGTTCAAGCGAGTTTGCAATGTCGTTGTTCAAGCGAGTTTGCAATGTCGTTGTTCAAGCGAGTTTGCAATGTCGTTGTTCAAGCGAGTTTGCAATGTCGTTGTTCAAGCGAGTTTGCAATGTCGTTGTTCAAGCGAGTTTGCAATGTCGTTGTTCAAGCGAGTTTGCAATGTCGTTGTTCAAGCGAGTTTGCAATGTCGTTGTTCAAGCGAGTTTGCAATGTCGTTGTTCAAGCGAGTTTGCAATGTCGTTGTTCAAGCGAGTTTGCAATGTCGTTGTTCAAGCGAGTTTGCAATGTCGTTGTTCAAGCGAGTTTGCAATGTCGTTGTTCAAGCGAGTTTGCAATGTCGTTGTTCAAGCGAGTTTGCAATGTCGTTGTTCAAGCGAGTTTGCAATGTCGTTGTTCAAGCTAGTTTGCAATGTCGTTGTTCAAGCTAGTTTGCAATTGCAATGTCGTTGTTCAAGCGAGTTTGCAATGTCGTTGTTCAAGCGAGTTTGCAATGTCGTTGTTCAAGCGAGTTTGCAATGTCGTTGTTCAAGCGAGTTTGCAATGTCGTTGTTCAAGCGAGTTTGCAATGTCGTTGTTCAAGCGAGTTTGCAATGTCGTTGTTCAAGCGAGTTTGCAATGTCGTTGTTCAAGCGAGTTTGCAATGTCGTTGTTCAAGCGAGTTTGCAATGTCGTTGTTCAAGCGAGTTTGCAATGTCGTTGTTCAAGCGAGTTTGCAATGTCGTTGTTCAAGCGAGTTTGCAATGTCGTTGTTCAAGCGAGTTTGCAATGTCGTTGTTCAAGCGAGTTTGCAATGTCGTTGTTCAAGCGAGTTTGCAATGTCGTTGTTCAAGCGAGTTTGCAATGTCGTTGTTCAAGCGAGTTTGCAATGTCGTTGTTCAAGCGAGTTTGCAATGTCGTTGTTCAAGCGAGTTTGCAATGTCGTTGTTCAAGCGAGTTTGCAATGTCGTTGTTCAAGCGAGTTTGCAATGTCGTTGTTCAAGCGAGTTTGCAATGTCGTTGTTCAAGCGAGTTTGCAATGTCGTTGTTCAAGCGAGTTTGCAATGTCGTTGTTCAAGCGAGTTTGCAATGTCGTTGTTCAAGCGAGTTTGCAATGTCGTTGTTCAAGCGAGTTTGCAATGTCGTTGTTCAAGCGAGTTTGCAATGTCGTTGTTCAAGCGAGTTTGCAATGTCGTTGTTCAAGCGAGTTTGCAATGTCGTTGTTCAAGCGAGTTTGCAATGTCGTTGTTCAAGCGAGTTTGCAATGTCGTTGTTCAAGCGAGTTTGCAATGTCGTTGTTCAAGCGAGTTTGCAATGTCGTTGTTCAAGCGAGTTTGCAATGTCGTTGTTCAAGCGAGTTTGCAATGTCGTTGTTCAAGCGAGTTTGCAATGTCGTTGTTCAAGCGAGTTTGCAATGTCGTTGTTCAAGCGAGTTTGCAATGTCGTTGTTCAAGCGAGTTTGCAATGTCGTTGTTCAAGCGAGTTTGCAATGTCGTTGTTCAAGCGAGTTTGCAATGTCGTTGTTCAAGCGAGTTTGCAATGTCGTTGTTCAAGCGAGTTTGCAATGTCGTTGTTCAAGCGAGTTTGCAATGTCGTTGTTCAAGCGAGTTTGCAATGTCGTTGTTCAAGCGAGTTTGCAATGTCGTTGTTCAAGCGAGTTTGCAATGTCGTTGTTCAAGCGAGTTTGCAATGTCGTTGTTCAAGCGAGTTTGCAATGTCGTTGTTCAAGCGAGTTTGCAATGTCGTTGTTCAAGCGAGTTTGCAATGTCGTTGTTCAAGCGAGTTTGCAATGTCGTTGTTCAAGCGAGTTTGCAATGTCGTTGTTCAAGCGAGTTTGCAATGTCGTTGTTCAAGCGAGTTTGCAATGTCGTTGTTCAAGCGAGTTTGCAATGTCGTTGTTCAAGCGAGTTTGCAATGTCGTTGTTCAAGCGAGTTTGCAATGTCGTTGTTCAAGCGAGTTTGCAATGTCGTTGTTCAAGCGAGTTTGCAATGTCGTTGTTCAAGCGAGTTTGCAATGTCGTTGTTCAAGCGAGTTTGCAATGTCGTTGTTCAAGCGAGTTTGCAATGTCGTTGTTCAAGCGAGTTTGCAATGTCGTTGTTCAAGCGAGTTTGCAATGTCGTTGTTCAAGCGAGTTTGCAATGTCGTTGTTCAAGCGAGTTTGCAATGTCGTTGTTCAAGCGAGTTTGCAATGTCGTTGTTCAAGCGAGTTTGCAATGTCGTTGTTCAAGCGAGTTTGCAATGTCGTTGTTCAAGCGAGTTTGCAATGTCGTTGTTCAAGCGAGTTTGCAATGTCGTTGTTCAAGCGAGTTTGCAATGTCGTTGTTCAAGCGAGTTTGCAATGTCGTTGTTCAAGCGAGTTTGCAATGTCGTTGTTCAAGCGAGTTTGCAATGTCGTTGTTCAAGCGAGTTTGCAATGTCGTTGTTCAAGCGAGCAATGTGATAAAGGATCTTACGTAGGGATTTTGTACAATAGTTTATGAAATCACCACTCATGTAAGATCCTATATGCCTAGGAGGAAATATTATACAAGTTTAGTAAATACAGGCCCACCGCTACGGTCCTTGCATTTGGCACATTACATTCAGGAATAAGTCAGATACATTGGGCGATAAACAAAAGAGACACGATTCCTGAGACAGCGAGTTGAGATTGAGGCAGAAACCCCTGCAAACAAAATGGTCAAAACTAACCCAAAATAGAACGTGCAGTCTGATCACGCTCATGCTGTTTGCTATTCGGATAGTGAAGCTAAAACACTTGGCTGAATAGCAAACAACATGGATCCTGATCAGATGGCTTATCTGGATCTATGTTGCTTGCAAATATGATTTTATTTACTCAGCAGGCAAAGGGTTAAATATAACCGGATAATAAATAGTTTTCACGACATTTCTTTATTCCAAACTGCACGGATAAACTGTTTATCTGTGCAGTGCTAAATGCGGTACAAGCAACGGGTGTGCCTGGCGACTGTGGTGCAGCCACCCACTTACATTAATCACCCACCCACTTACATTAATCACCCACCCACTTACATTAACCACCCACCCACTTACATTAACCACCCACCCACTTACTTTAATCACCCACCCACATACTTCATTAATCACCCACCCACTTATATTAATCATCCACCCATTTACATTAATCATCCACCCATTGATATTAATCACACACCCACTTACTTCATTAATCACCCACCCATTTACATCATTAATCACCCACCCACTTACATTAATCACCCACCCACTTACATTAATCACTGTATCACCTAAACCATGCTAAAATAGTTCTAATATAAATGATATGCCAGGCAACAAGGTAGTTTTTGGGTGCCAGGCAACAAGGTAGTTTCTGGGTGCCAGGCAACATTGTAGTTTCTGGGTGCCAGGCAACAATGTAGTTTCTGGGTGCCAGGCAACAATGTAGTTTCTGGGTGCCAGGCAACAAGGTAGTTTCTGGGTGCCAGGCAACAAGGTAGTTTCTGGGTGCCAGGCAACATTGTAGTTTCTGGGTGCCAGGCAACAAGGTAGTTTCTGGGTGCCAGGCAACAAGGTAGTTTCTGGGTGCCAGGCAACATTGTAGTTTCTGGGTGCCAGGCAACAATGTAGTTTCTGGGTGCCAGGCAACAATGTAGTTTCTGGGTGCCAGGCAACAAGGTAGTTTCTGGGTGCCAGGCAACAAGGTAGTGTCTGGGTGCCAGGCAACAATGTAGTGTCTGGGTGCCAGGCAACAAGGTAGTTTCTGGGTGCCAGGCAACAAGGTAGTTTCTGGGTGCCAGGCAACAATGTAGTTTCTGGGTGCCAGGCAACAAGGTAGTTTCTGGGTGCCAGGCAACAAGGTAGTTTCTGGGTGCCAGGCAACAAGGTAGTTTCTGGGTGCCAGGCAACAATGTAGTTTCTGGGTGCCAGGCAACAAGGTAGTTTCTGGGTGCCAGGCAACAAGGTAGTTTCTGGGTGCCAGGCAACAATGTAGTTTCTGGGTGCCAGGCAACAAGGTAGTTTCTGGGTGCCAGGCAGCAATGTAGTTTCTGGGTGCCAGGCAACAAGGTAGTTTCTGAATGCCAGGCAACAAGGTAGTTTCTGGGTGCCAGGCAACAAGGTAGTTTCTGGGTGCCAGGCAATAATGTAGTTTCTGGGTGCCAGGCAACAAGGTAGTTTCTGGGTGCCAGGCAACAAGGTAGTTTCTGGGTGCCAGGCAACAAGGTAGTTTCTGGGTGTATAATGTTCCATCAAGAAACAACTTCAATATGTCAATCATTATTTGTCATATTCCACAATGCCAAGCATAATCTACTGTAATCTTATAAATAGAAAACAATCTGCCGCTATAGCAGAAGATCTTTGAATTGATTTTGGAATAAAGTTGCACCAATAGCTTTGGTGATATGGCGACTCTCCAGCTGGTGGAGGAAGACCCCGGGTATCCTTCCGAGGAGGGAGGCATGGATGGGTACCCGTGTGAAATATATATGATAACGGGTGAGCTATAATGACAAAGGGTGAGATATAATGACAAAGGGTGAGATATAATGACAAAGGGCAATATATAATGACAAAGGGTGAGATATAATGACAAAGGGTGAGATATAATGACAAAGTGTGATAAATAATGACAAAGGGTGAGATATAATAATGGCACATTTTTAAAAAATCGTTATTGAAAATGATACAAATCCTTTCTATATTGCAGTTTCCGTAAATGATCACGACTTTACAAAAAAAACCACATATTACGCTAATTTATAAAAAAACGTCTCTAGCTTAAGAAGCAAAATGCACCCTGGAAACCGCATATAATTCACAAAAATAAAATTGTGTTTCTGTGAAATAAAATAAGGACTTTCTTTACAATACTGTTAATATTATAAAGAAACTCTTACAAAACGCACAAGCGAAATCCACAATGGATGGAACTACCTCCGTTATCATCAGAATGCAAAAGCTTAGCTTAGCTGAATATGCTTAACTCGATATGGTAACAAATGTATTTCACGCAAATGGGTGTTGCCATGTATATATACTGTGTATTATGATGATACCCTACTGGTGTAGGATACACAGTGTATTATGATGATACCCTACTGGTGTAGGATACACAGTGTATTATGATGATACCCTACTGGTGTAGGATACACAGTGTATTATGATGATACCCTACTGGTGTAGGATACACAGTGTATTATGATGATACCCTACTGGTGTAGGATACACAGTGTATTATGATGATACCCTACTGGTGTAGGATACACAGTGTATTATGATGATACCCTACTGGTGTAGGATACACAGTGTATTATGATGATACCCTACTGGTGTAGGATACACAGTGTATTATGATGATACCCTACTGGTGTAGGATACACAGTGTATTATGATGATACCCTACTGGTGTAGGATACACAGTGTATTATGATGATACCCTACTGGTGTAGGATACACAGTGTATTATGATGATACCCTACTGGTGTAGGATACACAGTGTATTATGATGATACCCTACTGGTGTAGGATACACAGTGTATTATGATGATACCCTACTGGTGTATGCATTTTGTACATAATAGATAAGTAAACACTTATTAAACATAAATAAACAAAATGGAATGTGATGAAGATATGTACGTGTGTAGGATAGAACACGTATTATGTACAACTAGGTGCAATGGGACATCCACATAAAAGTGTTGATTTTGATGTATATAAATTCAAAATAAAAGGGGTTACCTCTTTGGGGGCTTCAAAATAGAAATACAATGCACAACTAGGCCGGGTACCGAACATTCTCTACAATTATTGTCGATATCTAGCTAGGCATTTAGTAGAATCCATGACTTGTAGACTTTAGAAAAGACCATGAAAGTTCGATAACTCTGTGAAAAAATCAACTGAGTAGAAAGATATGCAAAGCTCGATTAAACCTAGTTAAACCTAACCCTACAGTTAAACCTAACCCTACAGTTAAACCTAACCATACAGTTAAACCTCGCTGATAACCCCACTGATCAGTGATGGAATGACTTGTCAGTGTTCATACACCAAATGATGGTAGCATCAGATCAAGTCACAATATTTGAATTTATTCTAACATTTCTCGAGATTTTGTCTGTATTCGCAAAGAAGGAACTGACCATGTTTAAATCTGCAATAAAACATGGTTTAGCGTGTGATGTCAATCTTGATATCATTTCACATATTTGTAGTTTTGTGCTGTTATTCACACATGCTAATAACTGTTTTTGTGCGCTGTAGATATTTTTAAATTTGAATGATGTTGTGAACAATACGAATTTCTTACCTTATATAATATTAGGTGCATTTCTTAAATTGATAGTAAAAAACTACTGACATCATAAGCGACAAAAGTTACAGATTATAGAACGTCATTAATGTTGGCGCGACGTTTCAAACATTCTTTCACAAACATCTGTGTACGAGTCGCAACTTCCCTACTTGGTAACATATTAAATTGAAATGTTGAGGATTTTGAGACAGTGTGGTATAGACCCGATATATCAACTTCAGTTTTGCTAATTATGTCCGAGTGCCTTCGTGTGTCGCACGATTACGTGTGTCGCCAAACAAATAAAGTTATTGGATTTCCTTTATGCTTTCTAATGAATTATTGAGTTTTTATCTCCGAAAGAAAATACTATCTTTCAATTCAATGCTCATTCTAGAGGGCGACTTGGGCGAAATAGTCGGGTTGGGGGGGGGAGCGAAATAGTCGGGTTGGGGGTGCCCCAATTCTGCCCTAAAAAAAGATTTACATTTTTTTTTTTACAATTTGCATACAAAATTTTGTCCAGTAAATACACTGGCCCATTATAAAGCACTGCTTCTATTCATATATTCTATTTAATGGTGACATTGCTTCTATTCATATATTCTATTTAATGGTGACATTGCTTCTATTCATATATTCTATTTAATGGTGACATTACTTCTATTCATATATTCTATTTAATGGTGACTGCTTCTATTCATATATTCTATTTAATGGTGACATTGTTTCTATTCATATATTCTATTTAATGGTGACATTGCTTCTATTCATATATTCTATTTAATGGTGACATTACTTCTATTCATATATTCTATTTAATGGTGACATTGCTTCTATTCATATATTCTATTTAATGGTGACATTGTGTATTTTAACTGTTGAATTATATTAAATAAAACCATTGAAAGACGCAATCGCGCTTTCTCACTTCTCCCAAACATTCTCACCTTTGGGCGAGGTGAGCATGGCCCCTTTGGGTGAGGTGAGCATGGCCCCTTTGGGTGAGGTGAGCATGGCCCCTTTGGGTGAGGTGAGCATGGCCCCTTTGGGTGAGGTGAGCATGGCCCCTTTGGGTTAGGTGATCTAGCAGTAGACATGCTACGATGCTCACAAGGCAAATGTTGACAGACATGATGAACAAACCCAGATGACATCGGCATCAGTTATCGGCATCCATTATCGGCATCCATTATTAGTATCAGTTATTGGCATCCGTTATTGGCATCCGTTATTAGTATCCGTTATTAGTATCAGTTATCGGTTATCGGCATCCATTATTAGTATCAGTTATCGGCATCAGTTATCGGCATCAGTTATTAGTATCAGTTATCGGCATCCGTTATTAGTATCAGTTATCGGCATCAGTTATCGGCATCAGTTATTAGTATCAGTTATCGGCATCCGTTATTAGTATCAGTTATCGGCATCAGTTATCGGCATCCGTTATTAGTATCAATTATCGACATCCGTTATCGGCATCAGTTATCAGTTATCGGCATCCGTTATTAGTATCAGTTATCAGCATCAGTTATCGGCATCAGTTAGATAACAACAATATCAAAAACAACACAACGTGCAAAACAACCTAAAAAACATGTATGTGTATCTACGCATCTAAATGTAAACAAAAACAACACAACACCACACACACACCACACATGTAAAACAACATCATTACATGCCGACTACTGGATTTCACACTGTCACTACATGTAAAACAACATCATTACATGCCGACTACTGGATTTCACACTGTCACTACATGTAAAACAACATCATTACATGCCGACTACTGGATTTCACACTGTCACTACATGTAAAACAACATCATTACATGCCGACTTCTGGATTTCACACTGTCACTACATGTAAAACAACATCATTACATGCCGACTACTGTATTTCACACTGTCACTACATGTAAAACAACATCATTACATGCCGACTACTGGATTTCACACTGTCACTACATGTAAAACAACATCATTACATGCCGACTACTGTATTTCACACTGTCACTACATGTAAAACAACATCATTACATGCCGACTACTGGATTTCACACTGTCACTACATGTAAAACAACATCATTACATGCCGACTACTGTATTTCACACTGTCACTACATGTAAAACAACATCATTACATGCCGACTACTGGATTTCACACTGTCACTACATGTAAAACAACATCATTACATGCCGACTACTGGATTTCACACTGTCACTACATGTAAAACAACATCATTACATGCCGACTACTGGATTTCACACTGTCACTACATGTAAAACAACATCATTACATGCCGACTACTGGATTTCACACTGTCACTTCATGTAAAACAACATCATTACATGCCGACTACTGGATTTCACACTGTCACTACATGTAAAACAACATCATTACATGCCGACCACTGGATTTCACACTGTCACTACATGTAAAACAACATCATTACATGCCGACTACTGTATTTCACACTGTCACTACATGACCAGGCTGAATGTTAACCCAGGACCCACCTAGAATCTGACCAGGCTGAATGTTAACCCAGGACCCACCTAGAATCTGACCAGACTGAATGTTAACCCAGGACCCACCTAGAATCTGACCAGAGTGAATGTTAACCCAGGACCCACCTAGAATCTGACCAGAGTGAATGTTAACCCAGGACCCACCTAGAATCTGACCAGGCTGAATGTTAACCCAGGACCCACCTAGAATCTGACCAGACTGAATGTTAACCCAGGACCCACCTAGAATCTGACCAGAGTGAATGTTAACCCAGGACCCACCTAGAATCTGACCAGGCTGAATGTTAACCCAGGACCCACCTAGAATCTGACCAGACTGAATGTTAACCCAGGACCCACCTAGAATCTGACCAGAGTGAATGTTAACCCAGGACCCACCTAGAATCTGACCAGGCTGAATGTTAACCCAGGACCCACCTAGAATCTGACCAGACTGAATGTTAACCCAGGACCCACCTAGAATCTGACCAGAGTGAATGTTAACCCAGGACCCACCTAGAATCTGACCAGGCTGAATGTTAACCCAGGACCCACCTAGAATCTGACCAGACTGAATGTTAACCCAGGACCCACCTAGAATCTGACCAGAGTGAATGTTAACCCAGGACCCACCTAGAATCTGACCAGACTGAATGTTAACCCAGGACCCACCTAGAATCTGACCAGAGTGAATGTTAACCCAGGACCCACCTAGAAGCAGCACTAAATGTATGCGTGTACCCACCTAGAAGCAGCACTAAATGTATGCTTGTACCCACCTAGAAGCAGCACTAAATGTTAACCCAGGACCCACCTAGAAGCAGCACTAAATGTGCTTGTACCCACCTAGAAGCAGCACTAAATGTATGCTTGTACCCACCTAGAAGCAGCACTAATTGTATGCTACCCACCTAGAAGCAGCACTAAATGTATGCTTGTATCCACCTAGAAGCAGCACTAAATGTATGCTACCCACCTAGAAGCAGCACTAAATGTATGCGTGTACCCACCTAGAAGCAGCACTAAATGTATGCGTGTACCCACCTAGAAGCAGCACTAAATGTATGCGTGTACCCACCTAGAAGCAGCACTAAATGTATGCGTGTACCCACCTAGAAGCAGCACTAAATGTTAACCCAGGACCCACCTAGAAGCAGCACTAAATGTATGCTTGTACTCACCTAGAAGCAGCACTAAATGTATTCTTGTACTCACCTAGAAGCAGCACTAAATGTATGCGTGTACCCACCTAGAAGCAGCACTAAATGTATGCGTGTACCCACCTAGAAGCAGCACTAAATGTATGCTTGTACCCACCTAGAAGCAGCACTAAATGTATGCTTGTACTCACCTAGAAGCAGCACTAAATGTATGCGTGTACCCACCTAGAAGCAGCACTAAATGTATGCGTGTACCCACCTAGAAGCAGCACTAAATGTATGCATGTACCCACCTAGAAGCAGCACTAAATGTATGCGTGTACCCACCTAGAAGCAGCACTAAATGTATGCGTGTACCCACCTAGAAGCAGCACTAAATGTTAACCCAGGACCCACCTAGAAGCAGCACTAAATGTATGCTTGTACTCACCTAGAAGCAGCACTAAATGTATGCTTGTACTCACCTAGAAGCAGCACTAAATGTATGCTTGTACCCACCTAGAAGCAGCACTAAATGTATGCTTGTATGTGACAAGTGCTTAAATGCAATAATAGTCTTACACAAGACCTGCCTCACATGCGAGTAAATATTGAACTGCATATAACTTCTACTATCCAAGTTTCAAGGCATGAGGTAGTTAGAAATTTGAGCACATGGTTGATAATTCTAAATCATTACTAATACTATCGTTCATTTATATAGATATATTTTAGCTCAATTGCGAAACAAGTTCAAAAATCTTAAAACCAATCATTCCAGAGACCCCATCAGAAAATGAAAATTTATACTTTATTTTGAATTTGAAGATTTCCCTCAAATTTTACACTTGCAACATTTTTGTGTGTAATACATTTCTGGTGTTCTCTTTTATAGTAGGTTCATGTGCTGCACATAAGCAAAGTAACTAATACTAGTAAAAATACAAATAAAATGTGAACTACTTTAGTTGTGCTTACTTTGCATATACAAGCGACCGCATAACGCACTTCATTGTGTGTATATACAAGCGACCGCATAACGCACTTCATTGTGTGTATATACAAGCGACTGCATAACGCACTTCATTGTGTGCATATACAAGCGACCGCATAACGCACTTCATTGTGTGCATATACAAGCGACCGCATAACGCACTTCATTGTGTGCATATACAAGCGACCGCATAACGCACTTCATTGTGTGTATATACAAGCGACCGCATAACGCACTTCATTGTGTGCATATACAAGCGACCGCATAACCCACTTCATTGTGTGCATATACAAGCGACCGCATAACGCACTTCATTGTGTGCATATACAAGCGACCGCATAACGCACTTCATTGTGTGTATATACAAGCGACCGCATAACGCACTTCATTGTGTGCATATACAAGCGACCGCATAACGCACTTCATTGTGTGCATATACAAGCGACTGCATAACGCACTTCATTGTGTGCATATACAAGCGACTGCATAACGCACTTCATTGTGTGCATATACAAGCCACCGCATAACGCACTTCATTGTGTGTATATACAAGCGACCGCATAACGCACTTCATTGTGTGCATATACAAGCGACCGCATAACGCACTTCATTGTGTGCATATACAAGCGACCGCATAACGCACTTCATTGTGTGCAAAAACAAGCGACCGCATAACGCACTTCATTGTGTGCATGCATATACAAGCGACCGCATAACGCACTTCATTGTGTGCATATACAAGCGACTGCATAACGCACTTCATTGTGTGTATATACAAGCGACTGCATAACGCACTTCATTGTGTGCATATACAAGCGACTGCATAACGCACTTCATTGTGTGCATATACAAGCGACTGCATAACGCACTTCATTGTGTGCATATACAAGCGACTGCATAACGTACTTCATTGTGTGTATATACAAGCGACCGCATAACGCACTTCATTGTGTGTATATACAAGCGACTGCATAACGCACTTCATTGTGTGCATATACAAGCGACTGCATAACGCACTTCATTGTGTGCATATACAAGCGACTGCATAACGCACTTCATTGTGTGTATATACAAGCGACCGCATAACGCACTTCATTGTGTGTATATACAAGCGACTGCATAACGCACTTCATTGTGTGCATATACAAGCGACTGCATAACGCACTTCATTGTGTGCATATACAAGCGACCGCATAACGCACTTCATTGTGTGCATATACAAGCGACTGCATAACGCACTTCATTGTGTGTATATACAAGCGACCGCATAACGCACTTCATTGTGTGTATATACAAGCGACTGCATAACGCACTTCATTGTGTGCATATACAAGCGACCGCATAACGCACTTCATTGTGTGCATATACAAGCGACTGCATAACGCATTTCATTGTGTGCATATACAAGCGACCGCATAACGCACTTCATTGTGTGTATCTGAAACACAGATACCCCAATCTTTTACAATTCAGTGAATTTACAGCGTTTTGGAAGATTATGTTATAAATACAACCTTATATTCGTGCTTATTTGTATTTTTTTTCTCTGATTTTCGTGTCATATCACTGCCTACAGTACATTTCTCAGTCATATCACTGCCTACAGTACATTTCTCAGTCATATCACTGCCTACAGTACATTTCTCAGTCATATCACTGCTTACAGTACATTTCTCAGTCATATCACTGCCTACAGTACATTTCTCAGTCATATCACTGCCTACAGTACATTTCTCAGTCATATCACTGCCTACAGTACATTTCTCAGTCATATCACTGCTTAAGTACATTTCTCAGTCATATCACTGCATACAGTACATTTCTCAGTCATATCACTGCTTACAGTACATTTCTCAGTCATATCACTGCATACAGTACATTTCTCAGTCATATCACTGCCTACAGTACATTTCTCAGTCATATCACTGCTTAGTGCTTACAGTACATTTCTCAGTCATATCACTGCTTACAGTACATTTCTCAGTCATATCACTGCCTACAGTACATTTCTCAGTCATATCACTGCCTACAGTACATTTCTCAGTCATATCACTGCCTACAGTACATTTCTCAGTCATATCACTGCTTACAGTACATTTCTCAGTCATATCACTGCTTACAGTACATTTCTCAGTCATATCACTGCCTACAGTACATTTCTCAGTCATATCACTGCCTACAGTACATTTCTCAGTCATATCACTGCCTACAGTACATTTCTCAGTCATATCACTGCCTGCAGTACATTTCTCAGTCATATCACTGCTTACAGTGCATTTCTCAGTCATATCACTGCCTGCAGTACATTTCTCAGTCATATCACTGCTTACAGTACATTTCTCAGTCATATCACTGCTTACAGTACATTTCTCAGTCATATCACTGCCTACAGTACATTTCTCAGTCATATCACTGCTTACAGTACATTTCTCAGTCATATCACTGCCTGCAGTACATTTCTCATTCTATGATAAATCGATATCGCAATTATCAATGACGCCTCTAATTTCTATCAGGAATAAAGATAGATATGTCAATCAAACAGGTCCTGACTTCATATACATTGGTACAAGTAGACAATACATTGGTATAAGTAGACAATAAATTGGTGTAAGTAGACAACACATTGGTGTAAGTAGACAATAAATTGGTGTAAGTAGACAATAAATTGGTGTAAGTAGACAATAAATTGGTGTAAGTAAGGAAACATTTCCAAGTTACAAGAATAAAAATGTAAATACATAGACAAAGTATAGACAAAAAACATGGCACAAATTGGTGGAAAATATGACACAATTAGACATTGTAAAGGTGTCCATCATGTTTCAATAATAAAATGTGATAATAAACTATTTTATGGTTAAGACTTAGTGCATACAATACTATTCACATAGTTTCCGTTCTTCAAACATAAAATCCGCCCTACAGATAGGAGGCAAACTTTCAGACGAGGATTAGGTGACAATTTGTCGACATTTTCGTATACATTATGAAATTTTACTTCGTCATTTAAAAGTCATATTTCATAAAATATATAGCATATCTGACATGTTATCTCCCACCCAATGAAGAATTCCATCGAATCTAAAGTTAAAATGCGTCTTATAAAGACATTTTACTAATAGTAGTATTTTTATTAAAACTTCCCCCTTTCGGGCCTTAATCCAAATTGTTCTGCAATGCATCTATCTTAATCTGCAATGCATCTATCATAATCTGCACTGCATCTATCATAATCTGCAATGCATCTATCATAATCTGCACTGCATCTATCATAATCTGCACTGCATCTATCATAATCTGCAATGCATCTATCATAATCTGCACTGCATCTATCATAATCTGCAATGCATCTATCATAATCTGCACTGCATCTATCATAATCTGCAATGCATCTATCATAATCTGCAATGCATCTATCATAATCTGCACTGCATCTATCATAATCTGCAATGCATCTATCATAATCTGCAATGCATCTATCATAATCTGCAATGCATCTATCATAATCTGTGGCTTTGGATCTTAAGAAATATCTTAAGGTATGACGACAAATTGTATTACAAAAATGGCAACAATACATTCTGGCAGATTTCTTGCGACCTCACTACTAAACCCAGGGTCATTCTAGGCCAGATTGTTTGGGAGAAGTGAGAAAGCGCATGATTGCATCCTTGAATGGTGTTCTTTTATATACTTCTGCAAAATAGGGTTAAAATACACAGTATGACCATTAAATACATTTGAATAGGAGGAGTGCTTTATAATGGGCCAGTGTTATCTTACTATCCAAAATGATAAAAACAAATTTGAATTTACACTGAACTCTGAAAACCTTGCTGAAATCCCATTGGAAATTTGCGGATCCCCTTAGGACTGACCCCCACACTACTACCATAAACATCATGGATCAAAGATGTTACCCAAACAGTAACGGCGTAAATTAATAAACATTTTTATGACCAGCATCAAATCTGAAACAAAACCAAGCTTCCCCTCCACCCACCCCCAAACTGACACATCCACAGTAAAACCACACACGTGTATGTAATACAGTGAAACTTCTGTAAATGGAACGGCTACCAGACCAGAGGAAGAGTTTGGTTTGGAGGGTTTTTTGGCCAGGGACTATTTGGTAATCAGCACTAATACTAATATCTTGGATTCCAAAATGATTGAAGATGGGAAAATATTTTGTACCAGGAACATTGTTCACTTTGGAGGGAATTCCAGCTTGGAAGGAATTCCAGTTTGGCAGGAATTCCAGTTTAGAGGGGTTATAGTTCAGAGAGATTTCACTGCAGTATCAAAATATAACATTATGTAACTCAGATCAGCTATTGACCTCTGAGAAAAACGTTATTGACCTCTGAGAAATACACTATTGACCTCTGAGAAATACACTATTGACCTCTGAGAAAAACGCTATTGACCTCTGAGAAATACACTATTGACCTCTGAGAAAAATGCTATTGACCTCTGAGAAATACACTATTGACCTCTGAGAAAAACGTTATTGACCTCTGAGAAATACACTATTGACCTCTGAGAAATACACTATTGACCTCTGAGAAAAACGTTATTGACCTCTGAGAAATACACTATTGACCTCTGAGAAATACACTATTGACCTCTGAGAAATACTGATTGTCTGATTGAACTTATCTTTTCAATATAATCATATTATCTGAAAGCCTGAAATCAAGACAAGGATCGGAGGTTATAAAAACATTTCTCAGATCTCAAACTCAGGTTCAAGGAATTTGATTAGTTGAGATTGGAGAAACGTTTTATAAACTCCGCCACCGGGCCTAGTCTGAAAAATAACAACCAAAGTGAAAAATTAAATATACATATACAAAACAAAACAAGAGCACTAACACCTTCTGTTCTAAATACCGGTATTCACTAACAACTTTTTATGGCAATTCGATTATTACATCGACAATACACTAATGACATTGACTATTCACTAATGACATTGACTATTCACTAATGACATTGACTATTCACTAATGACATTGACTATTCACTAATGACATTGACTATTCACTAATGACATCGACTTCACAATTTGACGAACAATATCCTCTTCTGGTAAAAGCGTTCACTAATAACTTCTTATGGCTAAAAACAAATTTTGACTATTCAGTAAAAACCGATTTTGTAAATTCAGTAATTCCTGAATATTTAGTTCTGATTAACATTTTGGTATGATCCGATACATTTTGTATATTCTAAAACACAAAGCCATCCCAGGTTGCTGCCCATGTGACTGGTGTCGTCCAATCAGGAGTCTGCTCCAGGAAGGCATCTAACTCGGGAGTATGTTTTTCCTCGCTGTGCAGATAATGGCCGGCCAGTCCAAGATCCACTAGACCGTCGCTTACATTCTGATTATGTGGCACCTGTAAGGCAATGTTGCCATGGTTATTGTATTTATGTATGTCTAGAATATATTTTTAGCAAATGCTCGAATATTTAGTTATAGACGGGTCAGTGGTCCAATGCCTGACCGTAATATTATGAACAGTCTTTCAGATGGAACTATCAGCAGAGGTCTCGTGTATCGGTGCTATACACCGGGCAGATGGAACTATAAGCAGAGGTCTCGTGTATCGGTGCTATACACCGGGCAGATGGAACTATAAGCAGAGGTCTTGTGTATCGGTGCTACACACCGGGCAGATGGAACTATAAGCAGAGGTCTCGTGTATCGGTGCTACACACCGGGCAGATGGAACTATAAGCAGAGGTCTCGTGTATCGGTGCTATACACCGGGCAGATGGAACTATAAGCAGAGGTCTTGTGTATCGGTGCTATACACCGGGCAGATGGAACTATAAGCAGAGGTCTTGTGTATCGTTGCTATACACCGGGCAGATGGAACTATAAGCAGAGGTCTCGTGTATCGGTGCTACACACCGGGCAGATGGAACTATAAACAGAGGTCTCGTGTATCGGTGCTACACACCGGGCAGATGGAACTATAAGCAGAGGTCTCGTGTATCGGTGCTACACACCGGGCAGATGGAACTATAAGCAGAGGTCTCGTGTATCGGTGCTATACACCGGGCAGATGGAACTATAAGCAGAGGTCTTGTGTATCGGTGCTATACACCGGGCAGATGGAACTATAAGCAGAGGTCTTGTGTATCGGTGCTATACACCGGGCAGATGGAACTATAAGCAGAGGTCTCGTGTATCGGTGCTACACACCGGCAGATGGAACTATAAGCACACCACCACACACCGGGCAGATGGAACTATAAGCACAGGTCTCGTGTATCGGTGCTACACACCGGGCAGATGGAACTATAAGCAGAGGTCTCGTGTATCGGTGCTATACACCGGGCAGATGGTACTATAAGCAGAGGTCTCGTGTATCGGTGCTATACACCGGGCAGATGGAACTATAAGCAGAGGTCTCGTGTATCGGTGCTACACAGCCCAGACCAGAAATATTGTACTTATATTTCATGTCAATTAACCACCAATTGGGACAGTGACCTTGAAGCTACAGACCTGGGTCTTATGTTTAATCATATTTTATTTGCTATTGGACATTTACATTACATACCGGTACATAATCATGACGAAGCAAAGAAAAATGGGTTGGGCAACAAGTTCTAACAACATTAGTAAACTGCCCGAGTCTTATGTATGATACATCACCTATATACCGTCTCCGTGGCCTAGTGGTTAAGGCCTACGGAGCGGGAGGTTGAAGGTTCGAATCTCGTCAGGGGTTCGTTCTGATATGGCCGGTTGGTGAGCCCCAAGCTAGTTAAATAATGGCTACCGATTGCCTACCAGCCTGGCGTCTGGCATACAAGCATAGGATTTGGGAAGTACTGATGTTCATAAAAAGACGTGTCTCATAAGTCAGAAATGGCTGGCCCTTTAAATAGGGGTGACACTATAATAAACAAACACCGTTAACCTCCATGTCAGAACTCCAAACCACGGAATTAACCGTTAACCTCCATGTCAGAACTCCAAACCATGGAATTAACCATTAACCTCCATGTCAGAACTCCAAACCACGGAATTAACCGTTAACCTCCATGTCAGAACTCCAAACCATGGAATTAACCATTAACCTCCATGTCAACTCCAAACCATGGAATTAACCGTTAACCTCCGTGTCAGAACTCCAAACCATGGAATTAACCATTAACCTCCATGTCAGAACTCCAAACCACAGAATTAACCATTAACCTCCATGTCAGAACTCCAAACCATGGAATTAACCATTAACCTCCATGTCAGAACTCCAAACCATGGAATTAACCATTAACCTCCATGTCAGAACTCCAAACCATGGAATTAACCATTAACCTCCATGTCAGAACTCCAAACCATGGAATTAACCATTAACCTCCATGTCAGAACTCCAAACCATGGTTTATTCGCAAATAAATATTATTTCTTAATTTTAAATGGGACATATTGTGGATGACAATTCAGCCAAAGGACTATGAATTACGCCCCCTCACTGTACCTCCCCCGCCTACCTACTTATTGTGCTAAACCTGTACATTCATTAAGCAGCCTTTCTGTTTTAATGTTAAAATTAACCTTACCTTTAAATGTAAAGAAAACGTCCAAGGTGTAGTCGGTGTCTCGCCATGAGAGTAATAAACAAAATATGTTGTCTCATTCACATCTGGCGGCATGACGGCAGGGTAGGGACGGTACTCACTCATGCTCCATCTCTCGAGGGACACGCCCTGGTGTGGGCGCACTTGTACAGTTATATGATCAGGACCTAAAACATAATAAAACAATATTTATACAAATTTCCTCTAGGAAGAGCTGGTCTACACAGGGTATATGTATGTTGTGTGTAGGAACTGGTCTACACAGGGTATATGTATGATGTGTGTAGGAAATGGTCTACACAGGGTATATGTATGTTGTGTGTAGGAAATGGTCTACACAGGGTATATATGTATGTTATGTGTAGGAAATGGTCTACACAGGGTATATATGTATGTTATGTGTAGGAAATGGTCTACACAGGGTATATATGTATGCTATGTGTAGGAAATGGTCTACACAGGGTATATATGTATATTGTGTGTAGAAATGGTCTACACAGGGTATATATGTATGTTATGTGTAGGAAATGGTCTACACAGGGTATATGTATATTGTGTGTAGGAAATGGTCTACACAGGGTATATATGTATGTTATGTTTAGGAAATGGTCTACACAGGGTATATATGTATGTTATGTGTAGGAAATGGTCTACACAGGGTATATATGTATGTTATGTGTAGGAAATGGTCTACACAGGGTATATATGTATGTTATGTGTAGGAAATGGTCTACACAGGGTATATAGGAAATGGTCTACACAGGGTATATATGTATGTTATGTGTAGGAACTGGTCTACACAGGGTATATATGTATGTTATGTGTAGGAAATGGTCTACACAGGGTATATATGTATGTTATGCGTAGGAAATGGTCTACACAGGGTATATATGTATGTTATGTGTAGGAAATGGTCTACACAGGGTATATATGTATATTGTGTGTAGGAACTGGTCTACACAGGATATATATGTATGTTATGTGCAGGTAATGGTCTACACAGGGTATATATGTATGTTATGTGTAGGAACTGGTCTACACAGGGTATATATGTATGTTATGTGTAGGAAATGGTCTACACAGGGTATATATGTATATTGTGTGTAGGAACTGGTCTACACAGGATATATATGTATGTTATGTGCAGGTAATGGTCTACACAGGGTATATATGTATGTTATGTGTAGGAACTGGTCTACACAGGGTATATATGTATGTTATGTGTAGGAAATGGTCTACACAGGGTATATATGTATATTGTGTGTAGGAACTGGTCTACACAGGATATATATGTATGTTATGTGCAGGTAATGGTCTACACAGGGTATATATGTATGTTATGTGTAGGAACTGGTCTACACAGGGTATATATGTATGTTATGTGTAGGAAATGGTCTACACAGGGTATATATGTATATTGTGTGTAGGAACTGGTCTACACAGGGTATATATGTATGTTATGTGCAGGTAATGGTCTACATAGGGTATATATGTATATTGTGTGTAGGAAATGGTCTACACATGGTATATATGTATGTTGTGTGTAGGAAATGGTCTACACAGGGTATATATGTATGTTATGTGTAGGAAATGGTCTACACAGGGTATATATGTATATTGTGTGTAGGAAATGGTCTACACAGGGTATATATGTATGCTATGTGTAAGAAATGGTCTACACAGGGTATATATGTATGTTGTGTGTAGGAAATGGTCTACACAGGGTATATATGTATGTTATGTGTAGGAAATGGTCTACACAGGGTATATATGTATGCTATGTGTAGGAAATGGTCTACACAGGGTATATATGTATGTTGTGTGTAGGAAATGGTCTACACAGGGTATATATGTATATTGTGTGTAGGAAATGGTCTACACAGGGTATATAGCCTATGTATGTTATGTGTAGGAAATGGTCTACACAGGGTATATATGCATGTTATGTGTAGGAAATGGTCTACACAGGGTATATATGTATGCTATGTGTAGGAAATGGTCTACACAGGGTATATATGTATGTTATGTGCAGGTAATGGTCTACACAGGGTATATGTATGTTGTGTGTAGGAAATGGTCTACACAGGGTATATGTATATTGTGTGTAGGAACTGGTCTACACAGGGTATATGTATGTTATGTGTAGGAAATGGTCTACACAGGGTATATGTATATTGTGTGTAGGAACTGGTCTACACAGGGTATATGTATGTTATGTGTAGGAAATGGTCTACACAGGGTATATGTATATTGTGTGTAAGAGCTGGTCTACACGGGTATATGTATCTAGTCTACACAGGGTATATGTATATTGTGTGTAGTAACTGGTCTCAACGTGGTATATGTATATTGTGTGTAAGAGCTGGTCTACACGGGTATATGTATCTAGTCTACACAGGGTATATGTATATTGTGTGAAGTAACTGGTCTCAACGTGGTATATGTATATTGTGTGTAGTAACTGGTCTCAACGTGGTATATGTATATTGTGTGTAGTAACTGGTCTACACAAGGCACATATATATATATTGTTTGTAACTGGCATACTGTTACTTCAAACTGGCTTACCCGTTACTTCAAACTGGCTTACCCATTACTTCAAACTGGCTTACCCATTACTTCAAACTGGCTTACCCATTACTTCAAACTGGCTTACCCATTACTTCAAACTGGCTTACCGTTACTTCAAACTGGCATACCGTTACTTCAAACTGGCATACCGCTACTTCAAACTGGCTTACCCATTACTTCAAACTGGCATACCGCTACTTCAAACTGGCTTACCCATTACTTCAAACTGGCATACCGTTACTTCAAACTGGCATACCGTTACTTCAAACTGGCATACCTCTACTTCAAACTGGCATACCGTTACTTCAAACTGGCATACCGTTACTTCAAACTGGCATACCCATTACTTCAAACAGGCTTACCCATTACTTCCAACAGGCTTACCCATTACTTCCAACAGGCTTACCAATTACTTCAAACTGGCTTACCCAGTACTTCAAACTGGCTTACCTGTTATATCAAACAGATTTACTCGTTATTTCAAACTGGCTTACCTGTCATATCAAACAGGCTTACCCGTTATTTCAAACTGGCTTACCCGTTATTTCAAACTGGCTTACCTGTTATTTCAAACTGGCTTACCCGTTATATCAAACAGGCTTACCCGTTATTTCAAACTGGCTAACATGTTATTTCAAACTGGCTTACCCATTATTCCAAACTGGCATACCCGTTATTTCAAACTGACTTACACGTTATTTCAAACTGGCTTACCCGTTACTTCAAATGTAAGTTTAGTAAGACCAATATCATCTGTTTCCATCTTCACTTTCTTACATATCACATCTGGTCTGTCATGCAGCTGTACACGCAAATACAAACTACTCCTGAAACATCAAACAGCCTCATCAATTATACTCAAATCTTGTGTCTGTGAAGGTTGTGTCTGTGGGGGTTGTGTCTGTGGAGGTTGTGTCTGTGAGGGTAATGTCTGCAAGGGTTATGTCTGTGGGGGTTGTATCTGTGAGGGTTGTGTCTGTGAGGGTTGTGTCTGTGAGGGTTGTGTCTGTGAGGGTTGTGTCTGCGAGGGTTGTGTCTGTGGGGGTTGTGTCTGTGAGGGTTGTGTCTGTGGGGGTTGTGTCTGTGAGGGTTATGTCTGCGAGGGTTGTGTCTGTGAGGGTTTAGGGTTGTGTCTGTGAGGGTTGTGTCTGCAAGGGTTGTGTCTGTGAGGGTTGTGTCTGCAAGGGTTGTGTCTGTGAGGGTTATTTCTGTGAGGGTTGATTCTGCGAGGGTTGTGTCTGCGAGGGTTGTGTCTGCATCTGTGAGGGTGTGTTGTGTCTGCATCTGTGAGGGTTGTGTCTGTGAGGGTTGTGTCTGTGAGGGTTGTGTCTGCAAGGGTGTGTCTGCAAGGGTTGTGTCTGTGAGGGTTGTGTCTGCAAGGGTTGTGTCTGTGAGGGTTATGTCTGTGAGGGTTGTGTCTGTGAGGGTTGTGTCTGCGAGGGTTGTGTCTGCATCTGTGAGGGTTGTGTCTGCGAGGGTTGTGTCTGCGAGGGTTGTGTCTGTGAGGGTTGTGTCTGTGAGGGTTGTGTCTGTGAGGGTTGTGTCTGTGAGTTGTGTCTGTGGGGGTTGTGTCTGTGGGGGTTGTGTCTGTGAGGGTAGTGTCTGTGAGGGTTATGTCTGTGATGGATATGTCTGTGAGGGTTGTGTCTGTGATGGTTGTGTCTGTGAGGGTTGTGTCTGCGAGGGTTGTGTCTGCAAGGTTGTGTCTGTGAGGGTTGTGTCTGTGAGGGTTGTGTCTGTGAGGGTTGTGTCTGCGAGGGTTGTGTCTGCATCTGTGAGGGTTGTGTCTGCGAGGGTTGTGTCTGCATCTGTGAGGGTTGTGTCTGCGAGGGTTGTGTCTGCATCTGTGAGGGTTGTGTCTGCGAGGGTTGTGTCTGCGAGGGTTGTGTCTGTGAGGGTTGTGTCTGTGAGGTTTGTGTCTGTGAGGGTTGTGTCTGTCAGGGTTGTGTCTGTGAGGGTTGTGTCTGTGAGGGTTGTGTCTGCGAGAGTTGTGTCTGCGAGGGTTGTGTCTGCGAGGGTTGTGTCTGTCAGGGTTGTGTATGTGAGGTTTGTGTCTGTCAGGGTTGTGTCTGTGAGGGTTGTGTATGTGAAGGTTGTGTCTGTGAGGGTTGTGTCTGTGAGGGTTGTGTATGTGAGGTTTGTGTCTGTGAGGGTTGTGTCTGTGAGGGTTGTGTCTGTCAGGTTTCTGTCTGTCAGGGTTGTGTCTGTGAGGGTTGTGTATGTGAGGGTTGTGTATGTGAGGTTTGTGTCTGTGAGGGTTATGTCTGTGAGGGTTGTGTCTGCGAGGGTTGTGTCTGTGAGGGTTGTGTCTGTGAGGGTTGTGTCTGTGAGGGTTGTGTCTGTGAGGTTGTGTCTGTGAGGGTTGTGTCTGTGAGGGTTGTGTCTGTGAGGGTTGTGTCTGTCAGGGTTGTGTATGTGAGGTTTGTGTCTGTCAGGGTTGTGTCTGTGAGGGTTGTGTATGTGAAGGTTGTGTCTGTGAGGGTTGTGTCTGTGAGGGTTGTGTCTGTCAGGTTTGTGTCTGTCAGGGTTGTGTCTGTGAGGGTTGTTTATGTGAGGTTTGTGTCTGTGAGGGTTATGTCTGTGAGGGTTGTGTCTGCGAGGGTTGTGTCTGTGAGGGTTGTGTCTGTGAGGGTTATGTCTGTGAGGGTTGTGTCTGCGAGGGTTGTGTCTGTGAGGGTTGTGTCTGTGAGGGTTGTGTCTGTGAGGGTTGTGTCTGTGAGGGTTGTGTCTGTGAGGGTTGTGTCTGCATCTGTGAGGGTTGTGTCTGTCAGGGTTGTGTATGTGAGGTTTGTGTCTGTCAGGGTTGTGTCTGTGAGGGTTGTGTATGTGAAGGTTGTGTCTGTGAGGGTTGTGTCTGTGAGGGTTGTGTCTGTCAGGTTTGTGACTGTCAGGGTTGTGTCTGTGAGGGTTGTTTATGTGAGGTTTGTGTCTGTGAGGGTTATGTCTGTGAGGGTTGTGTCTGCGAGGGTTGTGTCTGTGAGGGTTGTGTCTGTGAGGGTTGTGTCTGTGAGGGTTGTGTCTGTGAGGGTTGTGTCTGTGAGGGTTGTGTCTGCATCTGTGAGGGCTGTGTCTGTGAGGGTTGTGTCTGTGAGGGTTGTGTCTGCATCTGTGAGGGTTGTGTCTGTGGGGATGTATATGTGGGGGTTGTGTCTGTGAGGGTTGTGTATGGACAAGCAGCGACAAGTTAATTTAGCCTTATTTAACATGATTATTTTCCACCCAGGAATAGATTATACTACTAACATGACTCAATATATGTATACACAAAGAATGAATTTACCAATTATGTCAAACGTGACTTTAGTTTACGGGCATTTTTGTAGTTTTGTCTGAATCGAAATAATATTTGTATTTGCGTTATTTATGGCTGAATAAAACTTTGTTTGTCGTTCTAAGCACCGGAATTGTCCTACGCAAACCAGGATTTATTCCCCAATAAATAACAGGTAGAATCACCGACCTTCTTCAAGTCAGATGGATAGAATCCGACACCGGACCCCAGATGGATAGCTTCCTCACTTGATAGAATCCGACACCGGACCCCAGATGGATAGCTTCCTCACTTGATAGAATCCGACACCGGACCCCAGATGGATAGCTTCCTCACTTGATAGAATCCGACACCGGACCCCAGATGGATAGCTTCCTCACTTGATAGAATCCGACACCGGACCCCAGATGGATAGCTTCCTCACTTGATAGAATCCGACACCGGACCCCAGATGGATAGCTTCCTCACTTGATAGAATCCGACACCGGACCCCAGATGGATAGCTTCCTCACTTGATAGAATCCGACACCGGACCCCAGTGGGATTAAAATCTACAGCGGTGAAGGGCAAGTGATCTGAAGTGATCTTAAACACACAGCCGTGTAGACACCTTTGTTGTTATTGGATGGTTCACTAGAGAGCGGAGTTGAATGGATCACTAGTGAGAGGTGTTGGATGGATCACTAGAGCGAGGTGTTGGATGGATCACTAGAGCGAGGTGTTGGACGGATCACTAGAGTGTTGGATGGATCACTAGAGAGAGGTGTTGGATGGATCACTAGAGAGAGGTGTTGGATGGATCACTAGAGTGTTGGATGGATCACTAGAGAGAGGTGTTGGATGGATCACTAGAGAGAGGTGTTGGATGGATCACTAGAGAGAGGTGTTGGATGGATCACTAGAGAGAGGTGTTGGATGGATCACTAGAGAGAGGTGTTGGATGGATCACTAGAGAGAGGTGTTGGATGGATCACTAGAGAGAGGTGTTGGATGGATCACTAGAGAGAGGTGTTGGATGGATCACTAGAGTGTTGGATGGATCACTAGAGAGAGGTGTTGGGTGGATCACTAGAGTGGTTGATGGATCACTAGAGAGAGGTGTTGGATGGATCACTAGAGAGGTGTTGGATGGATCACTAGAGAGGTGTTGGATGGATCACTAGAGAGTGTTGGATGGATCACTAGAGAGAGGTGTTGGATGGATCACTAGAGAGAGGTGTTGGATGGATCACTAGAGAGAGGTGTTGGATGGATCACTAGAGAGAGGTGTTGGATGGATCACTAGAGAGAGGTGTTGGATGGATCACTAGAGAGAGATGTTGGATGGATCACTAGGATCACTAGAGAGATGTTGGATGGATCAATAGAGAGAGGTGTTAGATGGATCACTAGAGATAGGTGTTGGATGGATCACTAGAGTGAGGTGTTGGATGGATCACTAGTGAGGTGTTGGATGTATCACTTGAGAGAGGTGTTGGATGTATCACTAGTGAGAGGTGTTGGATGGATCACTAGAGAGAGGTGTTGGGTGGATCACTAGAGAGAGGTGTAGGGGGGATCACTAGAGAGAGGTGTTAGATGGATCACTAGAGAGAGGTGTTGGGTGGATCACTAGAGAGAGGTGTTGGGTGGATCACTAGAGAGAGGTGTTGGGTGGATCACTAGAGAGAGGTGTTGGGTGGATCACTAGAGAGAGGTGTTGGATGGATCACTAGAGAGAGGTGTTGGGTGGATCACTAGAGAGAGGTGTTGGATGTATCACTAGTGAGAGGTGTTGGATGGATCACTAGAGAGAGGTGTTGGATGGATCACTAGTGAGAGGTGTTGGATGGATCACTAGAGAGAGGTGTTGGATGGATCACTAGTGAGAGGTGTTGGATGGATCACTAGAGAGAGGTGTTGGATGGATCACTAGAGAGAGGTGTTGGATGGATCACTAGAGAGAGGTGTTGGATGGATCACTAGAGAGAGGTGTTGGATGTATCACTAGTGAGAGGTGTTGGATGGATCACTAGAGAGAGGTGTTGGATGGATCACTAGTGAGAGGTGTTGGATGGATCACTAGTGAGAGGTGTTGGATGGATCACTAGAGTGTTGGATGGATCACTAGAGAGAGGTGTTGGATGGATCACTAGAGAGTGTTGGATGGATCACTAGTGAGAGGTGTTGGATGGATCACTAGTGAGAGGTGTTGGATGGATCACTAGAGAGAGGTGTTGGATGGATCACTAGAGAGAGGTGTTGGATGGATCACTAGAGAGTGTTGGATGGATCACTAGAGAGAGGTGTTGGATGGATCACTAGAGAGAGGTGTTGGATGGATCACTAGAGAGAGGTGTTGGATGGATCACTAGAGAGAGGTGTTGGATGGATCACTAGAGAGAGGTGTTGGATGGATCACTAGAGAGAGGTGTTGGATGGATCACTAGAGAGAGGTGTTGGATGGATCACTAGAGTGTTGGATGGATCACTAGAGAGAGGTGTTGGATGGATCACTAGAGAGAGGTGTTGGATGGATCACTAGAGAGAGGTGTTGGATGGATCACTAGAGAGAGGTGTTGGATGGATCACTAGAGAGAGGTGTTGGATGGATCACTAGAGAGAGGTGTTGGATGGATCACTAGAGAGAGGTGTTGGATGGATCACTAGAGAGAGGTGTTGGATGGATCACTAGAGAGAGGTGTTGGATGGATCACTAGAGAGAGGTGTTGGATGGATCACTAGAGAGAGGTGTTGGATGGATCACTAGAGAGAGGTGTTGGATGGATCACTAGAGAGAGGTGTTGGATGGATCACTAGAGAGAGGTGTTGGATGGATCACTAGAGTGTTGGATGGATCACTAGAGAGAGGTGTTGGATGGATCACTAGAGAGAGGTGTTGGATGGATCACTAGAGAGAGGTGTTGGATGGATCACTAGAGAGAGGTGTTGGATGGATCACTAGAGAGAGGTGTTGGATGGATCACTAGAGAGAGGTGTTGGATGGATCACTAGAGAGAGGTGTTGGATGGATCACTAGAGAGAGGTGTTGGATGGATCACTAGAGTGTTGGATGGATCACTAGAGAGAGGTGTTGGATGGATCACTAGAGAGAGGTGTTGGATGGATCACTAGAGAGAGATGTTGGATGGATCACTAGGATCACTAGAGAGATGTTGGATGGATCAATAGAGAGAGGTGTTAGATGGATCACTAGAGAGAGGTGTTGGATGGATCACTAGAGAGAGGTGTTAGATGGATCACTAGAGAGAGGTGTTGGGTGGATCACTAGAGAGAGGTGTTGGATGGATCACTAGAGAGAGGTGTTGGATGTATCACTAGTGAGAGGTGTTGGATGGATCACTAGAGAGAGGTGTTGGGTGTATCACTAGTGAGAGGTGTTGGATGGATCACTAGAGAGAGGTGTTGGATGGATCACTAGAGAGAGATGTTGGATGGATCACTAGAGAGATGTTGGATGGATCAATAGAGAGAGGTGTTAGATGGATAACTAGAGATAGGTGTTGGATGGATCACTAGAGTGAGGTGTTGGATGGATCACTAGTGAGGTGTTGGATGTATCACTAGAGAGAGGTGTTGGGTGGATCACTAGAGAGAGGTGTTAGATGGATCACTAGAGATAGGTGTTGGGTGTATCACTAGTGAGAGGTGTTGGGTGGATCACTAGAGAGAGGTGTTGGATGTATCACTAGAGAGAGGTGTTAGATGGATCACTAGAGATAGGTGTTGGGTGGATCACTAGAAATAGGTGTTGGGTGGATCACTAGAGAGAGGTGTTGGATTTATCACTAGAGAGAGGTGTTAGATGGATCACTAGAGATAGGTGTTGGGTGGATCACTAGAGAGAGGTGTTAGATGGATCACTAGAGATAGGTGTTGGGTGGATCACTAGAGATAGGTGTTGGGTGGATCACTAGTGAGAGGTGTTAGATGGATCACTAGAGATAGGTGTTGGGTGGATCACTAGAGAGAGGTGTTGGATGGATCACTAGAGAGAGGTGTTGGATGTATCACTAGAGAGAGGTGTTGGATGGATCACTAGAGTGTTGGATGGATCACTAGAGAGAGGTGTTGAATGGATCACTAGAGAGAGGTGTTGGTTGGATCACTAGAGAGAGAGGTGTTGGATGTATCACTAGAGAGAGGTGTTGGATGGATCACTAGAGAGAGGTGGTGGATGGATCGCTAGAGAGAGGTGTTGGATGGATCACTAGAGAGAGGTGTTGGATGGATCACTAGAGAGAGGTGTGGGATGTATCACTAGTGAGAGGTGTTGGATGGATCACTAGAGAGAGGTGTTGGATGGATCACTAGAGTGTTGGATGGATCACTAGAGAGAGGTGTTGGATGGATCACTAGAGAGAGGTGTTGGATGGATCACTAGAGTGATCACTAGAGAGAGGTGTTGGATGTATCACTAGAGAGTGTTGGATGGATCACTAGAGAGAGGTGTTGGATGGATCACTAGTGAGAGGTGTTGGATGTATCACTAGAGAGAGGTGTTGGATGGATCACTAGAGAGAGGTGTTGGATGGATCACTAGGAGAGTGTTGGATGGATCACTAGAGTGTTGGATGGATCACTAGAGAGAGGTGTTGGATGGATCACTAGAGAGAGGTGTTGGATGGATCACTAGTGAGAGGTGTTGGATGGATCACTAGAGAGAGGTGTTGGATGGATCACTAGTGAGAGGTGTTGGATGGATCACTAGAGAGAGGTGTTGGATGGATCACTAGAGAGTGTTGGATGGATCACTAGAGAGAGGTGTTGGATGGATCACTAGAGAGAGGTGTTGGATGGATCACTAGAGAGAGGTGTTGGATGGATCACTAGAGAGAGGTGTTGGATGGATCACTAGAGAGAGGTGTTGGATGGATCACTAGAGAGAGGTGTTGGATGTATCACTAGATAGAGGTGTTGGATGGATCACTAGAGAGAGGTGTTGGATGGATCACTAGTGAGAGGTGTTGGATGGATCACTAGAGAGAGGTGTTGGATGGATCACTAGAGAGAGGTGTTGGATGGATCACTAGAGAGAGGTGTTAGATGGATCACTAGAGAGAGGTGTTGGATGGATCAATAGAGAGAGAGTGTTGGATGGATCACTAGAGAGAGGTGTTGGATGGATCACTAGAGAGAGGTGTTGGATGGATCACTAGAGAGAGGTGTTGGATGGATCACTAGAGAGAGGTGTTGGATGGATCACTAGAGAGAGGTGTTGGATGGATCACTAGAGAAAGTGTTGGATGATCACTAGGAGAGGTGTTGGATGGATCACTAGAGAGAGGTGTTGGATGGATCACTAGAGAGAGGTGTTGGATGGATCACTAGAGAGAGGTGTTGGATGGATCACTAGAGAGAGGTGTTGGATGGATCACTAGAGAGAGGTGTTGGATGGATCACTAGAATGTTGGATGGATCACTAGAGAGAGGTGTTGGATGGATCACTAGAGAGAGGTGTTGGATGGATCACTAGAGAGAGGTGTTGGATGGATCACTAGAGAGAGGTGTTGGATGGATCACTAGAGAGAGGTGTTGGATGGATCACTAGAGTGTTGGATGGATCACTAGAGAGAGGTGTTGGATGGATCACTAGAGAGAGGTGTTGGATGGATCACTAGAGAGAGGTGTTGGATGGATCACTAGTAGAGAGATGTTGGATGGATCACTAGAGAGAGGTGTTGGATGGATCACTAGAGAGTGTTGGATGGATCACTAGGAGGTGTTGGATGGATCACTAGGAGAGGTGTTGGATGGATCACTAGAGAGTGTTGGATGGATCACTAGAGAGAGGTGTTGGATGGATCACTAGAGAGAGGTGTTGGATGGATCACTAGAGAGAGGTGTTGGATGGATCACTAGAGAGAGGTGTTGGATGGATCACTAGAGAGAGGTGTTGGATGGATCACTAGAGAGAGGTGTTGGATGGATCACTAGAGAGAGGTGTTGGATGGATCACTAGAGAGAGGTGTTGGATGGATCACTAGAGAGTGTTGGATGGATCACTAGAGAGAGGTGTTGGATGGATCACTAGAGAGGTGTTGGATGGATCACTAGAGAGAGGTGTTGGATGGATCACTAGAGAGAGGTGTTGGATGGATCACTAGAGAGAGGTGTTGGATGGATCACTAGAGAGAGGTGTTGGATGGATCACTAGAGAGAGGTGTTGGATGGATCACTAGAGAGAGGTGTTGGATGGATCACTAGAGAGAGGTGTTGGATGTATCACTAGTGAGAGGTGTTGGATGGATCACTAGAGAGAGGTGTTGGATGGATCACTAGTGAGAGGTGTTGGATGGATCACTAGAGAGAGGTGTTGGATGGATCACTAGAGTGTTGGATGGATCACTAGAGAGAGGTGTTGGATGGATCACTAGAGTGTTGATGATCACTAGAGAGAGGTGTTGGATGGATCACTAGAGAGAGGTGTTGGATGTATCACTAGAGAGAGGTGTTGGATGTATCACTAGAGAGTGTTGGATGGATCACTAGAGAGAGGTGTTGGATGGATCACTAGAGTGTTGGATGTATCACTAGAGAGAGGTGTTGGATGGATCACTAGAGAGAGGTGTTGGATGTATCACTAGAGAGTGTTGGATGGATCACTAGAGAGAGGTGTTGGATGGATCACTAGTGAGAGGTGTTGGATGGATCACTAGTGAGAGGTGTTGGATGGATCACTAGAGAGAGGTGTTGGATGTATCACTAGAGAGAGGTGTTGGATGGATCACTAGAGAGAGGTGTTGGATGGATCACTAGAGATAGGTGTTGGATGGATCACTAGAGTGTTGGATGGATCACTAGAGAGAGGTGTTGGATGGATCACTAGAGATAGGTGTTGGGTGGATCACTAGAGTGTTGGATGGATCACTAGAGTGTTGGATGGATCACTAGAGAGAGGTGTTGGATGGATCACTAGAGAGAGGTGTTGGATGGATCACTTGTGAGAGGTGTTGGATGGATCACTAGAGAGAGGTGTTGGATGGATCACTAGTGAGAGGTGTTGGATGTATCACTAGAGAGAGGTGTTGGATGGATCACTAGAGAGTGTTGGATGGATCACTAGAGAGAGGTGTTGGATGGATCACTAGAGAGAGGTGTTGGATGGATCACTAGAGAGAGGTGTTGGATGGATCACTAGAGAGGTATTGGATGGATCACTAGAGAGAGGTGTTGGATGGATCACTAGAGAGAGGTGTTGGATGTATCACTAGAGAGAGGTGTTGGATGTATCACTAGATAGAGGTGTTGGATGGATCACTAGAGAGAGGTGTTGGATGGATCACTAGTGAGAGGTGTTGGATGGATCACTAGAGAGAGGTGTTGGATGGATCACTAGAGAGAGGTGTTGGATGGATCACTAGAGAGAGGTGTTAGATGGATCACTAGAGAGAGGTGTTGGATGGATCAATAGAGAGAGATGTTGGATGGATCACTAGAGAGAGGTGTTGGATGGATCACTAGAGAGAGGTGTTGGATGGATCACTAGAGAGAGGTGTTGGATGGATCACTAGAGAGGTGTTGGATTGATCACTAGAGAGAGGTGTTGGATGGATCACTAGAGAGTGTTGGATATATCACTAGAGAGAGGTGTTGGATGGATCACTAGAGAGAGGTGTTGGATGGATCACTAGAGATAGGTGTTGGGTGGATCACTAGAGAGAGGTGTTGGATGGATCACTAGAGAGAGGTGTTGGATGGATCACTAGAGAGAGGTGTTGGATGGATCACTAGAGAGAGGTGTTGGATGGATCACTAGAGAGAGGTGTTGGATGGATCACTAGAGAGAGGTGTTGGATGGATCACTAGAGAGAGGTGTTGGATGGATCACTAGAGAGAGGTGTTGGATGGATCACTAGAGAGAGGTGTTGGATGGATCACTAGAGAGAGGTGTTGGATGGATCACTAGAGAGAGGTGTTGGATGGATCACTAGAGAGAGGTGTTGGATGGATCACTAGAGAGAGGTGTTGGATGGATCACTAGAGAGAGAGATGGATCACTAGAGAGAGGTGTTGGTGTTGGATGGATCACTAGAGAGAGGTGTTGGATGGATCACTAGAGAGAGGTGTTGGATGGATCACTAGAGAGAGGTGTTGGATGGATCACTAGAGAGAGGTGTTGGATGGATCACTAGAGAGAGGTGTTGGATGGATCACTAGAGAGTGTTGGATGGATCACTAGAGAGAGGTGTTGGATGGATCACTAGAGAGAGGTGTTGGATGGATCACTAGAGTGTTGGATGGATCACTAGAGAGAGGTGTTGGATGGATCACTAGAGTGTTGGATGTATCACTAGAGAGAGGTGTTGGATGTATCATTAGAGAGAGGTGTTGGATGTATCACTAGATAGAGGTGTTGGATGGATCACTAGAGAGAGGTGTTGGATGGATCACTAGTGAGAGGTGTTGGGTGGATCACTAGAGAGAGGTGTTGGATGGATCACTAGAGAGAGGTGTTGGATGGATCACTAGAGAGAGGTGTTGGATGGATCACTAGAGAGAGGCGTTGGATGGATCACTAGAGAGAGGTGTTGGATGGATCACTAGAGTGTTGGATGGATCACTAGAGAGAGGTGTTGGATGGATCACTAGAGTGTTGGATGTATCACTAGAGAGAGGTGTTGGATGTATCATTAGAGAGAGGTGTTGGATGTATCACTAGATAGAGGTGTTGGATGGATCACTAGAGAGAGGTGTTGGATGGATCACTAGTGAGAGGTGTTGGATGGATCACTAGAGAGAGGTGTTGGATGGATCACTAGAGAGAGGTGTTGGATGGATCACTAGAGAGAGGTGTTGGATGGATCACTAGAGAGAGGCGTTGGATGGATCACTAGAGAGAGGTGTTGGATGGATCACTAGAGTGTTGGATGGATCACTAGAGAGAGGTGTTGGATGGATCACTAGAGAGAGGTGTTGGATGGATCACTAGAGAGAGGTGTTGGATGGATCACTAGAGAGAGGTGTTGGATGGATCACTAGAGAGAGGTGTTGGATGGATCACTAGAGAGAGGTGTTGGATGGATCACTAGAGTGTTGGATGGATCACTAGAGAGAGGTGTTGGATGGATCACTAGAGAGAGGTGTTGGATGGATCACTAGAGAGAGATGTTGGATGGATCACTAGGATCACTAGAGAGATGTTGGATGGATCAATAGAGAGAGGTGTTGGATGGATCACTAGAGTGAAGTGTTGGATGGATCACTAGTGAGGTGTTCGATGGATCACTAGTGAGAGGTGTTGGATGGATCACTAGAGAGAGGTGTTGGATGGATCACTAGATAGAGGTGTTGGATGGATCACTAGAGAGAGGTGTTGGATGGATCACTAGAGAGAGGTGTTGGATGGATCACTAGAGAGAGGTGTTGGATGGATCACTAGAGAGAGAGGTGTTGGATGGATCACTAGAGAGGGATGTTGGATGGATCACTAGGATCACTAGAGAGATGTTGGATGGATCACTAGAGAGAGGTGTTGGATGGATCACTAGAGAGAAGTGTTGGATGGATCACTAGGAGGTGTTGGATGGATCACTAGAGAGAGGTGTTGGATGGATCACTAGAGAGAGGTGTTGGATGGATCACTAGAGAGAGGTGTTGGATGGATCACTAGAGAGAGGTGTTGGATGGATCACTAGAGAGAGGTGTTGGATGGATCACTAGAGAGAGGTGTTGGATGGATCACTAGAGAGAGTGTTGGATGGATCACTAGAGAGAGGTGTTGGATGGATCACTAGAGAGAGGTGTTGGATGGATCACTAGAGAGAGGTGTTGGATGGATCACTAGAGAGAGGTGTTGGATGGATCACTAGAGAGAGGTGTTGGATGGATCACTAGAGTGTTGGATGGATCACTAGAGAGAGGTGTTGGATGGATCACTAGAGAGGTGTTGGATGGATCACTAGAGAGAGGTGTTGGATGGATCACTAGAGAGAGGTGTTGGATGGATCACTAGAGAGAGGTGTTGGATGGATCACTAGAGAGGTGTTGGATGGATCACTAGAGAGAGGTGTTGGATGGATCACTAGAGTGTTGGATGGATCACTAGAGAGAGGTGTTGGATGGATCACTAGAGAGAGGTGTTGGATGGATCACTAGAGAGGTGTTGGATGGATCACTAGAGAGAGGTGTTGGATGGATCACTAGTGATCACTAGAGAGAGGTGTTGGATGGATCACTAGAGAGAGGTGTTGGATGGATCACTAGAGAGAGGTGTTGGATGGATCACTAGAGAGAGGTGTTGGATGGATCACTAGAGAGAGGTGTTGGATGGATCACTAGAGAGAGGTGTTGGATGGATCACTAGAGAGAGGTGTTGGATGGATCACTAGAGTGTTGGATGGATCACTAGAGAGAGGTGTTGGATGGATCACTAGAGTGTTGGATGTATCACTAGAGAGAGGTGTTGGATGTATCATTAGAGAGAGGTGTTGGATGTATCACTAGATAGAGGTGTTGGATGGATCACTAGAGAGAGGTGTTGGATGGATCACTAGTGAGAGGTGTTGGGTGGATCACTAGAGAGAGGTGTTGGATGGATCACTAGAGAGAGGTGTTGGATGGATCACTAGAGAGAGGTGTTGGATGGATCACTAGAGAGAGGTGTTGGATGGATCACTAGAGAGAGGTGTTGGATGGATCACTAGAGTGTTGGATGGATCACTAGAGAGAGGTGTTGGATGGATCACTAGAGTGTTGGATGTATCACTAGAGAGAGGTGTTGGATGGATCACTAGAGAGAGGTGTTGGATGGATCACTAGAGAGAGGTGTTGGATGGATCACTAGAGAGAGGTGTTGGATGGATCACTAGAGTGTTGGATGGATCACTAGAGAGAGGTGTTGGATGGATCACTAGAGAGAGGTGTTGGATGGATCACTAGAGAGAGGTGTTGGATGGATCACTAGAGAGAGGTGTTGGATGGATCACTAGAGAGAGGTGTTGGATGGATCACTAGAGAGAGGTGTTGGATGGATCACTAGAGAGAGGTGTTGGATGGATCACTAGAGAGAGGTGTTGGATGGATCACTAGAGAGAGGTGTTGGATGGATCACTAGAGAGAGGTGTTGGATGGATCACTAGAGAGAGGTGTTGGATGGATCACTAGAGAGAGGTGTTGGATGGATCACTAGAGAGAGGTGTTGGATGGATCACTAGAGAGAGGTGTTGGATGGATCACTAGAGTGTTGGATGGATCACTAGAGAGAGGTGTTGGATGGATCACTAGAGAGAGGTGTTGGATGGATCACTAGAGAGAGGTGTTGGATGGATCACTAGAGATGTTGGATGGATCACTAGAGAGAGGTGTTGGATGGATCACTAGAGAGAGGTGTTGGATGGATCACTAGAGAGAGGTGGGATGGATCACTAGAGAGAGGTGTTGGATGGATCACTAGAGAGAGGTGTTGGATGGATCACTAGAGAGAGGTGTTGGATGGATCACTAGAGAGAGTGTTGGATGGATCACTAGAGAGAGGTGTTGGATGGATCACTAGAGAGAGGTGTTGGATGGATCACTAGAGAGAGGTGTTGGATGGATCACTAGAGAGGGTGGATACAACACAAAAGTGTTGGAGGATCACTAGAGAGAGGTGTTGGATGGATCACTAGAGAGAGGTGTTGGATGGATCACTAGTGAGAGGTGTTGGATGGATCACTAGAGAGAGGTGTTGGATGGATCACTAGTGAGAGGTGTGGATGGATCACTAGAGAGAGGTGTTGGATGGATCACTAGAGAGTGTTGGGGATCACTAGAGAGGTGTTGGATGGATCACTAGAGAAGGTGTTGGATGGATCACTAGAGAGAGGTGTTGGATGGATCACTAGTGAGACACAAGAGAGGTGTTGGATGTATCACTAGAGAGAGGTGTTAGATGTATCACTAGAGATAGGTGTTGGATGGATCACTAGAAATAGGTGTTGGATGGATCACTAGAGAGAGGTGTTGGATGTATCACTAGAGAGAGGTGTTAGATAGATCACTAGAGAAGTGTTGGATGGATCACTAGAGAGAGGTGTTAGATGGATCACTAGAGATAGGTGTTGGGTGGATCACTAGAGAGAGGTGTTGGATGGATCACTAGAGAGAGGTGTTGGATGTATCACTAGAGAGAGGTGTTGGATGGATCACTAGAGTGTTGGATGGATCACTAGAGAGAGGTGTTGAATGGATCACTAGAGAGAGGTGTTGGTTGGATCACTAGAGAGAGAGGTGTTGGATGTATCACTAGAGAGAGGTGTTGGATGGATCACTAGAGAGAGGTGGTGGATGGATCGCTAGAGAGAGGTGTTGGATGGATCACTAGAGAGAGGTGTTGGATGGATCACTAGAGAGAGGTGTGGGATGTATCACTAGTGAGAGGTGTTGGATGGATCACTAGAGA
>CM026397.1:45525979-45570228 GCA_014843695.1 Archivesica marissinica
AGAGGTGTTGGATGGATCACTAGAGAGAGGTGTTGGATGGATCACTAGAGAGAGGTGTTGGATGGATCACTAGAGAGAGGTGTTGGATGGATCACTAGAGTGTTGGATGGATCACTAGAGATAGGTGTTGGATGGATCACTAGAGATAGGTGTTGGATGGATCACTAGAGAGAGGTGTTGGATGGATCACTAGAGAGAGGTGTTGGATGGATCACTAGAGAGAGGTGTTGGATGTATCACTAGTGAGAGGTGTTGGATGGATCACTAGAGTGTTGGATGGATCACTAGAGAGAGGTGTTGGATGGATCACTAGAGAGAGGTGTTGGATGTATCACTAGTGAGAGGTGTTGGATGGATCACTAGAGAGAGGTGTTGGATGGATCACTAGAGAGAGGTGTTGGATGGATCACTAGAGAGGTGTTGGATGGATCACTAGAGAGAGGTGTTGGATGGATCACTAGAGAGAGGTGTTGGATGGATCACTAGTGAGAGGTGTTGGATGGATCACTAGAGTGATGTGTTAGATGGATCACTAGAGAGAGGTGTTAGATGGATCACTAGAGAGAGGTGTTGGATGGATCACTAGAGAGAGGTGTTGGATGTATCACTAGTGAGAGGTGTTGGATGGATCACTAGAGAGAGGTGTTGGATGGATCACTAGAGAGAGGTGTTGGATGGATCACTAGAGAGGTGTTGGATGGATCACTAGAGAGAGGTGTTGGATGGATCACTAGAGAGAGGTGTTGGATGTATCACTAGTGAGAGGTGTTGGATGGATCACTAGAGTGATGTGTTAGATGGATCACTAGGAGAGGTGTTGGATGGATCACTAGAGAGAGGTGTTGGATGGATCACTAGAGAGAGGTGTTGGATGGATCACTAGAGAGAGGTGTTGGATGTATCACTAGTGAGAGGTGTTGGATGGATCACTAGAGAGAGTGTTGGATGGATCACTAGAGAGAGGTGTTGGATGGATCACTAGAGAGGTGTTGGATGGATCACTAGAGAGAGGTGTTGGATGGATCACTAGAGAGAGGTGTTGGATGGATCACTAGAGAGAGGTGTTGGATGGATCACTAGAGAGGTGTTGGATGGATCACTAGAGAGAGGTGTTAATGATCACTAGAGAGAGGTTTGGATGGATCACTAGAGAGAGGTGTTGGATGGATCACTAGTGAGAGGTGTTGGATGGATCACTAGAGAGAGGTGTTGGATGGATCACTAGAGAGAGGTGTTGGATGGATCACTAGAGAGAGGTGTTGGATGGATCACTAGAGAGAGAGGTGTTGGATGGATCACTAGAGAGAGGTGTTGGATGGATCACTAGAGAGAGGTGTTGGATGGATCACTAGAGAGAGGTGTTGGATGGATCACTAGAGAGAGGTGTTGGATGGATCACTAGAGAGAGGTGTTGGATGTATCACTAGTGAGAGGTGTTGGATGGATCACTAGAGTGTTGGATGGATCACTAGAGAGAGGTGTTGGATTGATCACTAGAGAGGTGTTGGATGGATCACTAGAGAGAGGTGTTGGATGGATCACTAGAGAGAGGTGTTGGATGTATCACTAGAGAGAGGTGTTGGATGGATCACTAGAGAGAGGTGTTGGATGGATCACTAGTGAGAGGTGTTGGGTGGATCACTAGAGAGAGGTGTTGGATGGATCACTAGAGAGAGGTGTTGGATGGATCACTAGAGAGAGGTGTTGGATGGATCACTAGAGAGAGGCGTTGGATGGATCACTAGAGAGAGGTGTTGGATGGATCACTAGAGTGTTGGATGGATCACTAGAGAGAGGTGTTGGATGGATCACTAGAGTGTTGGATGTATCACTAGAGAGAGGTGTTGGATGTATCATTAGAGAGAGGTGTTGGATGTATCACTAGATAGAGGTGTTGGATGGATCACTAGAGAGAGGTGTTGGATGGATCACTAGTGAGAGGTGTTGGGTGGATCACTAGAGAGAGGTGTTGGATGGATCACTAGAGAGAGGTGTTGGATGGATCACTAGAGAGAGGTGTTGGATGGATCACTAGAGAGAGGCGTTGGATGGATCACTAGAGAGAGGTGTTGGATGGATCACTAGAGTGTTGGATGGATCACTAGAGAGAGGTGTTGGATGGATCACTAGAGTGTTGGATGTATCACTAGAGAGAGGTGTTGGATGGATCACTAGAGAGAGGTGTTGGATGGATCACTAGAGAGAGGTGTTGATGGATCACTAGAGAGAGGTGTTGGATGGATCACTAGAGAGAGGTGTTGGATGGATCACTAGAGAGAGGTGTTGGATGGATCACTAGTGAGAGGTGTTGGATGGATCACTAGAGAGAGGTGTTGGATGGATCACTAGAGAGAGGTGTTGGATGGATCACTAGAGAGAGGTGTTGGATGGATCACTAGAGAGAGGTGTTGGATGGATCACTAGAGTGTTGGATGGATCACTAGAGAGAGGTGTTGGATGGATCACTAGAGAGAGGTGTTGGATGGATCACTAGAGAGTGTTGGATATCACTAGAGAGAGGTGTTGGGATCACGAGAGAGGTGTTGGATGGATCACTAGAGAGAGGTGTTGGATGGATCACTAGAGAGAGGTGTTGGATGGATCACTAGAGAGAGGTGTTGGATGGATCACTAGAGAGAGGTGTTGGATGGATCACTAGAGAGAGGTGTTGGATGGATCACTAGAGAGAGGTGTTGGATGGATCACTAGTGAGAGGTGTTGGATGGATCACTAGAGAGAGGTGTTGGATGGATCACTAGTGAGAGGTGTTGGATGTATCACTAGAGAGAGGTGTTGGATGGATCACTAGAGAGTGTTGGATGGATCACTAGAGAGAGGTGTTGGATGGATCACTAGAGAGAGGTGTTGGATGGATCACTAGAGAGAGGTGTTGGATAGATCACTAGAGAGAGGTGTTGGATGGATCACTAGAGAGAGGTGTTGGATGGATCACTAGAGAGAGGTGTTGGATGGATCACTAGAGAGAGGTGTTGGATGGATCACTAGAGAGAGGTGTTGGATGGATCACTAGAGAGATGTGTTGGATGGATCACTAGAGAGATGTGTTGGATGGATCACTAGAGTGTTGGATGTATCACTAGAGAGAGGTGTTGGATGTATCATTAGAGAGAGGTGTTGGATGTATCACTAGATAGAGGTGTTGGATGGATCACTAGAGAGAGGTGTTGGATGGATCACTAGTGAGAGGTGTTGGATGGATCACTAGAGAGAGGTGTTGGATGGATCACTAGAGAGAGGTGTTGGATGGATCACTAGAGAGAGGTGTTAGATGGATCACTAGAGAGAGGTGTTGGATGGATCAATAGAGAGAGATGTTGGATGGATCACTAGAGAGAGGTGTTGGATGGATCACTAGAGAGAGGTGTTGGATGGATCACTAGAGAGAGGTGTTGGATGGATCACTAGAGAGGTGTTGGATTGATCACTAGAGAGAGGTGTTGGATGGATCACTAGAGAGTGTTGGATGGATCACTAGAGAGGTGTTGGATGGATCACTAGAGAGAGGTGTTGGATGGATCACTAGAGATAGGTGTTGGATGGATCACTAGAGAGAGGTGTTGGATGGATCACTAGAGAGAGGTGTTGGATGGATCACTAGAGAGAGGTGTTGGATGGATCACTAGAGAGAGGTGTTGGATGGATCACTAGAGAGAGGTGTTGGATGTATCACTAGTGAGAGGTGTTGGATGGATCACTAGAGAGAGGTGTTGGATGGATCACTAGTGAGAGGTGTTGGATGGATCACTAGTGTGTTGGATGGATCACTAGAGTGTTGGATGGATCACTAGAGAGAGGTGTTGGATGGATCACTAGAGTGTTTGATGTATCACTAGAGAGAGGTGTTGGATGTATCACTAGAGAATGTTGGATGGATCACTAGAGAGAGGTGTTGGATGGATCACTAGAGAGAGGTGTTGGATGGATCACTAGAGAGGTGTTGGATGGATCACTAGAGAGAGGTGTTGGATGGATCACTAGAGAGGTGTTGGATGGATCACTAGAGAGAGGTGTTGGATGGATCACTAGAGAGAGGTGTTGGATGTATCACTAGGAGAGGTGTTGGATGGATCACTAGAGTGTTGGATGGATCACTAGAGAGAGGTGTTGGGTGGATCACTAGTGAGAGGTGTTGGATGGATCACTAGAGAGAGGTGTTGGATGGATCACTAGTGAGAGGTGTTGGATGTATCACTAGAGAGAGGTGTTGGATGGATCACTAGAGAGTGTTGGATGGATCACTAGAGAGAGGTGTTGGATGGATCACTAGAGAGAGGTGTTGGATGGATCACTAGAGAGAGGTGTTGGATGGATCACTAGAGAGAGGTGTTGGATGTATCACTAGATAAGGTGTTGGATGGATCACTAGAGAGAGGTGTTGGATGGATCACTAGTGAGAGGTGTTGGATGGATCACTAGAGAGAGGTGTTGGATGGATCACTAGAGAGAGGTGTTGGATGGATCACTAGAGAGAGGTGTTGGAAAGAGTGTTGGTGGATCACTAGAGAGAGGTGTTGGATGGATCACTAGAGAGAGGTGTTGGATGGATCACTAGAGAGAGGTGTTGGATGGATCACTAGAGAGAGGTGTTGGATGGATCACTAGAGAGGTGTTGGATGGATCACTAGAGAGAGGTGTTGGATGGATCACTAAGAGTGTTGGATGATCACTAGAGAGAGGTGTTGGATGGATCACTAGAGAGAGGTGTTGGATGGATCACTAGAGAGAGGTGTTGGATGGATCACTAGAGAGAGGTGTTGGATGGATCACTAGAGAGAGGTGTTGGATGGATCACTAGAGAGAGGTTTGATGGATCACTAGAGAGAGGTGTTGGATGGATCACTAGAGAGTGTTGGATGGATGGATCACTAGAGAGAGGTGTTGGATGGATCACTAGAGAGAGGTGTTGGATGGATCACTAGTGTTGGATGGATCACTAGAGAGAGGTGTTGGATGGATCACTAGAGAGAGGTGTTGGATGGATCACTAGAGAGAGGTGTTGGATGGATCACTAGAGAGAGGTGTTGGATGGATCACTAGAGAGTGTTGGATGGATCACTAGAGAGAGGTGTTGGATGGATCACTAGAGAGAGGTGTTGGATGGATCACTAGAGAGAGGTGTTGGATGGATCACTAGAGAGAGGTGTTGGATGGATCACTAGAGAGATGTTGGATGGATCACTAGAGAGAGGTGTTGGATGGATCACTAGAGTGTTGGATGGATCACTAGAGAGAGGTGTTGGATGGATCACTAGAGAGAGGTGTTGGATGGATCACTAGAGAGAGGTGTTGGATGGATCACTAGAGAGAGGTGTTGGATGGATCACTAGAGAGAGGTGTTGGATGGATCACTAGAGAGAGGTGTTGGATGGATCACTAGTGAGAGGTGTTGGATGGATCACTAGAGAGAGGTGTTGGATGGATCACTAGTGAGAGGTGTTGGATGGATCACTAGTGAGAGGTGTTGGATGGATCACTAGAGTGTTGGATGGATCACTAGAGTGTTGGATGGATCACTAGAGAGAGGTGTTGGATGGATCACTAGAGTGTTTGATGTATCACTAGAGAGAGGTGTTGGATGTATCACTAGAGAGTGTTGGATGGATCACTAGAGAGAGGTGTTGGATGGATCACTAGTGAGAGGTGTTGGATGTATCACTAGAGAGAGGTGTTGGATGGATCACTAGAGAGAGGTGTTGGATGTATCACTAGTGAGAGGTGTTGGATGGATCACTAGAGTGTTGGATGGATCACTAGAGAGAGGTGTTGGATGGATCACTAGAGAGAGGTGTTGGATGGATCACTAGAGAGTGTTGGATGGATCACTAGAGAGAGGTGTTGGATGGATCACTAGAGAGAGGTGTTGGATGGATCACTAGAGAGAGGTGTTGGATGGATCACTAGAGAGAGGTGTTGGATGGATCACTAGAGAGAGGTGTTGGATGGATCACTAGAGAGGTGTTGGATGGATCACTAGGTGTGGATGATCATAGAGAGTGTTGGATGGATCACTAGAGAGAGGTGTTGGATGGATCACTAGAGAGAGGTGTTGGATGGATCACTAGAGAGAGGTGTTGGATGGATCACTAGAGAGAGGTGTTGGATGGATCACTAGAGAGAGGTGTTGGATGGATCACTAGAGAGAGGTGTTGGATGGATCACTAGAGAGAGGTGTTGGATGGATCACTAGAGAGAGGTGTTGGATGGATCACTAGAGAGAGGTGTTGGATGGATCACTAGAGAGAGGTGTTGGATGGATCACTAGAGAGAGGTGTTGGATGGATCACTAGAGAGAGGTGTTGGATGGATCACTAGAGAGAGGTGTTGGATGGATCACTAGAGAGTGTTGGATGGATCACTAGAGAGAGGTGTTGGATGGATCACTAGAGAGGAGTTGGATGGATCACTAGGATCACTAGAGAGAGATGTTGGATGGATCACTAGAGAGAGGTGTTGGATGGATCACTAGTGTTGGATGGATCACTAGAGAGAGGTGTTGGATGGATCACTAGAGAGAGGTGTTGGATGGATCACTAGAGAGAGGTGTTGGATGGATCACTAGAGAGAGGTGTTGGATGGATCACTAGAGAGTGTTGGATGGATCACTAGAGATAGGTGTTGGGTGGATCACTAGAGAGAGAGGTGTTGGATGGATCACTATAGTGTTGGATGGATCACTAGAGAGAGGTGTTGAATGGATCACTAGAGAGGTGTTGGTTGGATCACTAGAGAGAGAGGTGTTGGATGTATCACTAGTGAGAGGTGTTGGATGGATCACTAGAGAGAGGTGTTGGATGGATCACTAGTGAGAGGTGTTGGATGGATCACTAGAGAGAGGTGTTGGATGGATCACTAGAGAGAGGTGTTGGATGGATCACTAGAGAGAGGTGTTGGATGGATCACTAGAGAGAGGTGTTGGATGTATCACTAGTGAGAGGTGTTGGATGGATCACTAGAGAGAGGTGTTGGATGGATCACTAGTGAGAGGTGTTGGATGGATCACTAGTGAGAGGTGTTGGATGGATCACTAGAGTGTTGGATGGATCACTAGAGTGTTGGATGGATCACTAGAGAGAGGTGTTGGATGGATCACTAGAGTGTTTGATGTATCACTAGAGAGAGGTGTTGGATGTATCACTAGAGAGTGTTGGATGGATCACTAGAGAGAGGTGTTGGATGGATCACTAGTGAGAGGTGTTGGATGTATCACTAGAGAGAGGTGTTGGATGGATCACTAGAGGTGTTGGATGGATCACTAGAGAGAGGTGTTGGATGTATCACTAGTGAGAGGTGTTGGATGGATCACTAGTGAGAGATGTTGGATGGATCACTAGAGAGAGGTGTTGGATGGATCACTAGAGATAGGTGTTGGATGGATCACTAGAATGTTGGATGGATCACTAGAGAGAGGTGTTGGATGGATCACTAGAGATAGGTGTTGGATGGATCACTAGAGTGTTGGATGGATCACTAGAGAGAGGTGTTGGATGGATCACTAGAGAGAGGTGTTGGATGGATCACTAGAGTGTTGGATGGATCACTAGAGTGTTGGATGGATCACTAGAGAGAGGTGTTGGATGGATCACTAGAGAGAGGTGTTGGATGTATCACTAGAGAGAGGTGTTGGATGGATCACTAGAGTGTTGGATGGATCACTAGAGAGAGGTGTTGGATGGATCACTAGAGAGAGGTGTTGGATGGATCGCTAGAGTGTTGGATGGATCACTAGAGAGAGGTGTTGGATCGATCACTAGTGAGAGGTGTTGGATGGATCACTAGAGAGAGATGTTGGATGGATCACTAGAGAGAGGTGTTGGATGGATCACTAGAGAGTGTTGGATAGATCACTAGAGAGAGGTGTTGGATGGATCACTAGAGAGGAGTTGGATGGATCACTAGGATCACTAGAGAGAGATGTTGGATGGATCACTAGAGAGAGGTGTTGGATGGATCACTAGTGTTGGATGGATCACTAGAGAGAGGTGGTGGATGGATCACTAGAGAGAGGTGTTGGATGGATCACTAGAGAGAGGTGTTGGATGGATCACTAGAGAGAGGTGTTGGATGGATCACTAGAGAGTGTTGGATAGATCACTAGAGAGAGGTGTTGGATGGATCACTAGAGAGAGGTGTTGGATGGATCACTAGAGAGAGGTGTTGGATGGATCACTAGAGAGAGGTATTGGATGGATCACTAGAGAGAGATGTTGGATGGATCACTAGAGAGAGGTGTTGGATGGATCACTAGAGTGTTGGATGGATCACTAGAGAGAGGTGTTGGATGGATCACTAGAGAGAGGTGTTGGATGGATCACTAGAGAGAGGTGTTGGATGGATCACTAGAGAGAGGTGTTGGATGGATCACTAGAGAGAGGTGTTGGATGGATCACTAGAGAGAGGTGTTGGATGGATCACTAGAGAGAGGTGTTGGATGTATCACTAGAGAGAGGTGTTGGATGGATCACTAGAGAGAGGTGTTGGATGGATCACTAGTGAGAGGTGTTGGATGGATCACTAGTGAGAGGTGTTGGATGGATCACTAGAGTGTTGGATGGATCACTAGAGAGAGGTGTTGGATGGATCACTAGAGTGTTTGATGTATCACTAGAGAGAGGTGTTGGATGTATCACTAGAGAGTGTTGGATGGATCACTAGAGAGAGGTGTTGGATGGATCACTAGTGAGAGGTGTTGGATGTATCACTAGAGAGTGTTCGATGGATCACTAGAGAGAGGTGTTGGATGGATCACTAGAGAGAGAGGTGTTGGATGTATCACTAGTGAGAGGTGTTGGATGGATCACTAGAGAGAGGTGTTGGATGGATCACTAGAGAGAGGTGTTGGATGGATCACTAGAGTGTTGGATGGATCACTAGAGTGTTGGATGGATCACTAGAGAGAGGTGTTGGATGGATCACTAGAGAGAGGTGTTGGATGGATCACTAGAGAGAGGTGTTGGATGGATCACTAGAGAGAGGTGTTGGATGGATCACTAGAGAGAGGTGTTGGATGGATCACTAGAGAGAGGTGTTGGATGGATCACTAGAGAGAGGTGTTGGATGGATCACTAGAGTGTTGGATGGATCACTAGAGAGAGGTGTTGGATGGATCACTAGAGAGAGGTGTTGGATGGATCACTAGAGTGTTGGATGGATCACTAGAGAGAGGTGTTGGATGGATCACTAGTGAGAGGTGTTGGATGGATCATTAGAGAGAGGTGTTGGATGGATCACTAGAGAGAGGTGTTGGATGGATCACTAGAGAGAGGTGTTGGATGGATCACTAGAGAGAGGTGTTGGATGGATCACTAGAGAGAGGTGTTGGATGTATCACTAGAGAGAGGTGTTGGATGGATCACTAGAGAGAGGTGTTGGATGGATCACTAGAGAGAGGTGTTGGATGGATCACTAGAGAGAGGTGTTGGATGGATCACTAGAGAGAGGTGTTGGATGGATCACTAGAGAGAGGTGTTGGATGGATCACTAGAGAGTGGTGTCACGATATCAGCAACCCATATCACGATATATTGCCGTATATATCTTCATGCATTTGTCATGCATTGTGATTATATTTTTTCTATTAAGAGTATTTAATAAGATGACACAGATTATTTTACACACATTTTAAGACACTATCTCATTCAACAGTATTTATTAACTAGAAAAACAACAAAACACTGAATAAAATAACAACTTAAATCGACTAGAAAATGTTTCAGAGAACGGTGAATATTTACATAAGCAACGGTTGAAGCGATCGAGTCATGTATAAAGCAGGATCCTGTCCTGGCGTAATCACGGACCTACACATGTATGTGCAGTATAAGTCTGTGGAGTAGTTCAAGTTGCCGACAGTCGTCTATTATTTTACCTGATATTCATTATAAATCTGCATGTAACCTTTTACTCGACGATAGTTATGTTGTAAAATTGTCAGGGAAAAACTCGTTTTTATAGTTAAGTCATGAAAAACCGATGCCATCCCTCATGACCCGGCTTTTAAAGATCGACCATATAAAAGGCCTACACGAGTATAAATGAGAATATTGAGCTTTGTTCAACTTAAATTAGAAATTGTGAAATTATAAGAAATATATCTGCGGAATTTATTTGGATATCTTGAAGAACTCAACACAGTAGATACATACCGCTCAATAACTTAATATTGCAATATACCAGTATACCGTGACACCCCTACTAGTGCTTAATATTACAATATACTGGTATACCGTGACACCCCTACTAGTGCTTAATATTGCAATATACTGGTATACCGTGACACCCCTACTAGTGCTTAATATTGCAATATACCGGTATACCGTGACACCCATACTAGTGCTTAATATTGCAATATACCAGTATACCGTGACACCCATACTAGTGCTTAATATTACAATATACTGGTATACCGTGACACCCCTACTAGTGCTTAATATTGCAATATACTGGTATACCGTGACACCACTACTAGTGCTTAATATTGCAATATACCGGTATACCGTGACACCCATACTAGTGCTTAATATTGCAATATACCAGTATACCGTGACACCCATACTAGTGCTTAATATTGCAATATACCGGTATACCGTGACACCCATACTAGTGCTTAATATTACAATATACTGGTATACCGTGACACCCCTACTAGTGCTTAATATTGCAATATACCGGTATACCGTGACACCCCTACTAGTGCTTAATATTGCAATATACCAGTATACCGTGACACCCCTACTAGTGCTTAATATTGCAATATACTGGTATACCGTGACACCCCTACTAGTGCTTAATATTGCAATATACCGGTATACCGTGACACCCATACTAGTGCTTAATATTGCAATATACCGGTATACCGTAACACCCATACTAGTGCTTAATATTACAATATACCGGTATACCGTGACACCTCTACTAGTGCTTAATATTACAATATACTGGTATACCGTGACACCCCTACTAGTGCTTAATATTACAATATACCGGTATACCACACCCCTACTAGTGCTTAATATTGCAATATACCGGTATACCGTGACATCCCTACTAGTGCTTAATATTGCAATATACCGGTATACCGTGACACCCCTACTAGTGCTTAATATTGCAATATACCGGTATACCGTGACACCCCTACTAGTGCTTAATATTACAATATACTGGTATACCGTGACACCCCTACTAGTGCTTAATATTACAATATATTGGTATACCGTGACACCCATACTAGTGCTTAATATTGCAATATACCAGTATACCGTGACACCCCTACTAGTGCTTAATATTGCAATATACCAGTATACCATGACACCCCTACTAGTGCTTAATATTGCAATATACCAGTATACCGTGAAACCCCTACTAGTGCTTAATATTGCAATATACTGGTATACCGTGACACCCATATGTGCTTAATATTGCCATATACCAGTATACCGTGACACCCCTACTAGTGCTTAATATTGCAATATACCGGTATACCGTGACACCCCTACTAGTGCTTAATATACTAGTATACCGTGACACCCCTACTAGTGCTTAATATTGCAATATATCGGTATACCGTGACACCCCTACTAGTGCTTAATATTGCAATATACCAGTATACCGTGACACCCCTACTAGTGCTTAATATTGCAATATACCGGTATACCGTGACACCCCTACTAGTGCTTAATATACTAGTATACCGTGACACCCCTACTAGTGCTTAATATTGCAATATACCGGTATACCGTGACACCCCTACTAGTGCTTAATATTGCAATATACAAGTATACCGTGACACCCCTACTAGTGCTTAATATACCGGTATACCGTGACACCCCTACTAGTGATTAATATTGCAATATACTGGTATACCGTGACACCCCTACTAGTGCTTAATATTGCAATATACCGGTATACCGTGACACCCATACTAGTGCTTAATATTGCAATATACCGGTATACCGTGACACCCCTACTAGTGCTTAATATTGCAATATACAAGTATACCGTGACACCCATACTAGTGCTTAATATTGCAATATACTGGTATACCACACCCCTACTAGTGCTTAATATTGCAATATACCAGTATACAATGACACCCCTACTAGTGCTTAATATTGCAATATACCAGTATACCATGACACCCCTACTAGTGCTTAATATACCGGTATACCGTGACACACCTACTAGTGCTTAATATTGCAATATACCGGTATACCGTGACACTCATACTAGTGCTTAATATTGCAATATACCGGTATACCGTGACACCCCTACTAGTGCTTAATATTACAATATACCGGTATACCGTGACACCCGTACTAGTGCTTAATATTGCAATATACCGGTATACCGTGACACCCCTACTAGAGCTTAATATTGCAATATACTGGTATACCGTGACACCCCTACTAGTGCTTAATATTGCAATATACCGGTATACCCTGACACCCATACTAGTGCTTAATATTGCAATATACTGGTATACCATGACACCCATACTAGTGCTTAATATTGCAATATACCAGTATACCGTGACACCCATACTAGTGCTTAATATTGCAATATACCGGTATACCATGACACCCCTACTAGTGCTTAATATTGCAATATACCGGTATACCGTGACATCCCTACTAGTGCTTAATATTGCAATATACCGGTATACCGTGACACCCCTACTAGTGCTTAATATTGCAATATACCAGTATACTGTGACACCCATACTAGTGCTTAATATTGCAATATACCAGTATACCGTGACACCCCTACTAGTGCTTAATATTGCAATATACTGGTATACCGTGACACCCCTACTAGTGCTTAATATTGCAATATACTGGTATACCGTGACACCCCTACTAGTGCTTAATATTGCAATATACCGGTATACCGTGACACCCCTACTAGTGCTTAATATTGCAATATACCAGTATACCGTGACACCCCTACTAGTGCTTAATATTGCAATATACCGGTATACCGTGACATCCCTACTAGTGCTTAATATTGCAATATACCGGTATACCGTGACATCCCTACTAGTGCTTAATATTGCAATATACCAGTATACCGTGACACCCATACTAGTGCTTAATATTGCAATATACCAGTATACCGTGACACCCCTACTAGTGCTTAATATACTAGTATACCGTGACACCCCTACTAGTGCTTAATATTGCAATATACCGGTATACCGTGACACCCCTACTAGTGCTTAATATTGCAATATACCAGTATACCGTGACACCCCTACTAGTGCTTAATATTGCAATATACCGGTATACCGTGACACCCCTACTAGTGCTTAATATTGCAATATACCGGTATACCGTGACATCCCTACTAGTGCTTAATATTGCAATATACCGTGACATCCCTACTAGTGCTTAATATTGCAATATACTGGTATACCATGACACCCCTACTAGTGCTTAATATTGCAATATACTGGTATACCGTGACACCCCTACTAGTGCTTAATATTGCAATATACCGGTATACCGTGACACCCCTACTAGTGCTTAATATTGCAATATACCAGTATACCGTGACACCCCTACTAGTGCTTAATATTGCAATATACCAGTATACCGTGACACCCCTACTAGTGCTTAATATTGCAATATACCGGTATACCGTGACATCCCTACTAGTGCTTAATATTGCAATATACCGGTATACCGTGACACCCCTACTAGTGCTTAATATTGCAATATACCGGTATACCGTGACATCCCTACTAGTGCTTAATATTGCAATATACCAGTATACCGTGACACCCCTACTAGTGCTTAATATTGCAATATACCAGTATACCGTGACACCCCTACTAGTGCTTAATATTGCAATATACTGGTATACCGTGACATCCCTACTAGTGCTTAATATTGCAATATACTGGTATACCGTGACACCCCTACTAGTGCTTAATATTGCAATATACCAGTATACCGTGACACCCATACTAGTGCTTAATATTGCAATATACCGGTATACCGTGACATCCCTACTAGTGCTTAATATTGCAATATACTGGTATACCGTGACACCCATACTAGTGCTTAATATTGCAATATACCAGTATACCGTGACACCCCTACTAGTGCTTAATATACCGGTATACCGTGACACCCCTACTAGTGACACTAACACACATGAACGTGAATGGATGTACGAGTATTTCCTTACTTTGGATGAAGCATGTCTATCACGGGAATGATGAATGGGACACCGCAGTAGGGTCCAAGGGTACATTGTATTTTTTCGGCTGTTTGTAGCTGTGGCATGGATGCAATCAGGTGCTTGTTGGCATTGTAGTCGAACGGTATAAGCCAGATTCCCGAGTCTTCGTATGACACAGATCCCTGTAAATCGTGCGTTCTCCTCCTGGTATGCTGAAAGCACAAGTTGGATAGCTTAGTGGCAAACTACCCTATCTGTACATTTATATACAGATACTTGAAACAGTATGGTGCTAAACCCCTCAGAACGATGCGTTTGCTTGTTCTGTTTGTTTTGGTGTTTAAAGTCGCACCGCACCGACAGCTTAGTTTGTATAGTGACTCTCCAGCAATTATTCAGGGTTCATTCTAGGTCAGAATGTTTGGGAGAAGTGAGAAAGCGCATGATCGCTTCCTTAAATGGTGTTCTTTAATATACTTCTACAAAATAGGGTTAAAATGCACAGTACAACCATTAAATACAACATTTGAATAGAAGGAGTGCTTTATAATGGGCCAATGTACATACACTAGGCACAATATTGTTTGAAAATTGTAAAAACCAAAAAATAATTTTTTTTTAGGGAGAAGTGGGGCCCCAAGAGGGCGAAGACCCAGGGTCCCTAGAGTGACAATTTCGCCCACATCGCCCTCTAGAATGATCCCTGATTATTGGTGGAGGAAGACCCTCGGTGCCCCTCCGAGCAGTATTTCAGGTAGGAATGGGCAGCATGGTAGAACCACCGACCTTCTGCAAGTCAGCTGGATAGCTTCCTCACATGATTCATTAAAAGAATTTGACACCCCGAGTGTGATTGGCAAGTGGTCTATACTGTGATTGGCAAGTGGTCTATACTGTGATTGGCAAGGGGTCTATACTGTGATTGGCAAGTGGTCTATACTGTGATTGGCAAGTGATCTATACTGTGATTGGCAAGTGATCTATACTGTGATTGGCAAGTGATCTATACTGTGATTGGCAAGTGGTCTATACTGTGATTGGCAAGTGATCTATACTGTGATTGGCAAGTGGTCTATACTGTGATTGGCAAGTGATCTATACTGTGATTGGCAAGTGATCTATACTGTGATTGGCAAGTGGTCTATACTGTGATTGGCAAGTGATCTATACTGTGATTGGCAAGTGATCTATACTGTGATTGGCAAGTGATCTATACTGTGATTGGCAAGTGATCTATACTGTGATTGGCAAGTGATCTATACTGTGATTGGCAAGTGATCTATACTGTGATTGGCAAGTGATCTATACTGTGATTGGCAAGTGATCTATACTGTGATTGGCAAGTGATCTATACTGTGATTGGCAAGTGGTCTATACTGTGATTGGCAAGTGATCTATACTGTGATTGGCAAGTGATCTATACTGTGATTGGCAAGTGATCTATACTGTGATTGGCAAGTGATCTATACTGTGATTGGCAAGTGATCTATACTGTGATTGGCAAGTGGTATATACTGTGATTGGCAAGTGATCTATACTGTGATTGGCAAGTGGTCTATACTGTGATTGGCAAGTGATCTATAGTGATTGGCAAGTGGTCTATACTGTGATTGGCAAGTGATCTATACAGTGATTGGCAAGTGATCTATACTGTGATTGGCAAGTGGTCTATACTGTGATTGGCAAGTGATCTATAGTGATTGGCAAGTGGTCTATACTGTGATTGGCAAGTGATCTATACTGTGATTGGCAAGTGGTCTATACTGTGATTGGCAAGTGATCTATACTGTGATTGGCAAGTGATCTATACTGTGATTGGCAAGTGATCTATACTGTGATTGGCAAGTGATCTATCCTGTGATTGGCAAGTGATCTATACTGTGATTGGCAAGTGGTCTATACTGCGATTGGCAAGTGATCTATACTGCGATTGGCAAGTGATCTATACTGCGATTGGCAAGTGATCTATACTGTGATTGGCAAGTGATCTATACTGCGATTGGCAAGTGGTCTATACTGCGATTGGCAAGTGATCTATACTGTGATTGGCAAGTGATCTATACTGTGATTGGCAAGTGGTCTATACTGTGATTGGCAAGTGATCTATACTGTGATTGGCAAGTGATCTATACTGTGATTGGCAAGTGATCTATACTGTGATTGGCAAGTGATCTATACTGTGATTGGCAAGTGATCTATACTGTGATTGGCAAGTGATCTATACTGTGATTGGCAAGTGATCTATACTGCGATTGGCAAGTGATCTATACTGCGATTGGCAAGTGATCTATACTGCGATTGGCAAGTGATCTATACTGTGATTGGCAAGTGATCTATACTGCGATTGGCAAGTGATCTATACTGCGATTGGCAAGTGGTCTATACTGCGATTGGCAAGTGATCTATACTGTGATTGGCAAGTGGTCTATACTGTGATTGGCAAGTGATCTATACTGTGATTGGCAAGTGATCTATACTGTGATTGGCAAGTGGTCTATACTGTGATTGGCAAGTGATCTATACTGTGATTGGCAAGTGATCTATACTGTGATTGGCAAGTGATCTATACTGTGATTGGCAAGTGATCTATACTGTGATTGGCAAGTGATCAATACTGTGATTGGCAAGTGGTCTATACTGTGATTGGCAAGTGATCTATACTGTGATTGGCAAGTGGTTGATACTGTGATTGGCAAGTGATCTATACTGTGATTGGCAAGTGGTCTATACTGTGATTGGCAAGTGATCTATACTGTGATTGGCAAGTGGTCTATACTGTGATTGGCAAGTGATCTATACTGTGATTGGCAAGTGATCTATACTGTGATTGGCAAGTGATCTATACTGTGATTGGCAAGTGATCTGTACTGTGATTGGCAAGTGATCTATACTGTGATTGGCAAGTGATCTATACTGTGATTGGCAAGTGATCTATACTGTGATTGGCAAGTGATCTATACTGTGATTGGCAAGTGATCTATACTGCGATTGGCAAGTGGTCTATACTGCGATTGGCAAGTGATCTATACTGTGATTGGCAAGTGATCTATACTGTGATTGGCAAGTGGTCTATACTGTGATTGGCAAGTGATCTATACTGTGATTGGCAAGTGATCTATACTGTGATTGGCAAGTGATCTATACTGTGATTGGCAAGTGATCTATACTGTGATTGGCAAGTGATCTATACTGTGATTGGCAAGTGATCTATACTGTGATTGGCAAGTGATCTATACTGTGATTGGCAAGTGATCTATACTGTGATTGGCAAGTGATCTATACTGTGATTGGCAAGTGGTCTATACTGTGATTGGCAAGTGATCTATACTGTGATTGGCAAGTGGTCGATACTGTGATTGGCAAGTGATCTATACTGTGATTGGCAAGTGGTCTATACTGTGATTGGCAAGTGATCTATACTGTGATTGGCAAGTGGTCTATACTGTGATTGGCAAGTGATCTATACTGTGATTGGCAAGTGATCTATACTGTGATTGGCAAGTGATCTGTACTGTGATTGGCAAGTGATCTATACTGTGATTGGCAAGTGATCTATACTGTGATTGGCAAGTGATCTATACTGTGATTGGCAAGTGATCTATACTGTGATGGGCAAGTGGTCTATACTGTGATTGGCAAGTGATCTATACTGTGATTGGCAAGTGATCTATACTGTGATTGGCAAGTGATCTATACTGTGATTGGCAAGTGATCTATACTGTGATTGGCAAGTGATCTATACTGTGATTGGCAAGTGATCTATACTGTGATTGGCAAGTGATCTATACTGTGATTGGCAAGTGATCTATACTGCGATTGGCAAGTGGTCTATACTGCGATTGGCAAGTGATCTATACTGCGATTGGCAAGTGATCTATACTGTGATTGGCAAGTGATCTATACTGCGATTGGCAAGTGATCTATACTGCGATTGGCAAGTGGTCTATACTGCGATTGGCAAGTGATCTATACTGCGATTGGCAAGTGATCTATACTGTGATTGGCAAGTGGTCTATACTGTGATTGGCAAGTGATCTATACTGTGATTGGCAAGTGATCTATACTGTGATTGGCAAGTGGTCTATACTGTGATTGGCAAGTGATCTATACTGTGATTGGCAAGTGATCTATACTGTGATTGGCAAGTGATCTATACTGTGATTGGCAAGTGATCTATACTGTGATTGGCAAGTGATCTATACTGTGATTGGCAAGTGGTCTATACTGTGATTGGCAAGTGATCTATACTGTGATTGGCAAGTGGTCTATACTGTGATTGGCAAGTGATCTATACTGTGATTGGCAAGTGGTCTATACTGTGATTGGCAAGTGATCTATACTGTGATTGGCAAGTGGTCTATACTGTGATTGGCAAGTGATCTATACTGTGATTGGCAAGTGATCTATACTGTGATTGGCAAGTGATCTATACTGTGATTGGCAAGTGATCTATACTGTGATTGGCAAGTGATCTATACTGTGATTGGCAAGTGATCTATACTGTGATTGGCAGTGGTCTATACTGTGATTGGCAAGTGATCTATACTGTGATTGGCAAGTGATCTATACTGCGATTGGCAAGTGATCTATACTGCGATTGGCAAGTGGTCTATACTGTGATTGGCAAGTGATCTATACCGTGATTGGCTAGTGATCTATACCGTGATTGGCAAGTGGTCTATACTGTGATTGGCAAGTGATCTATACTGTGATTGGCAAGTGATCTATACTGTGATTGGCAAGTGATCTATACTGTGATTGGCAAGTGATCTATACTGTGATTGGCAAGTGGTCTATACTGTGATTGGCAAGTGATCTATACTGTGATTGGCAAGTGGTCTATACTGTGATTGGCAAGTGATCTATACTGTGATTGGCAAGTGGTCTATACTGTGATTGGCAAGTGATCTATACTGTGATTGGCAAGTGGTCTATACTGTGATTGGCAAGTGATCTATACTGTGATTGGCAAGTGATCTATACTGTGATTGGCAAGTGATCTATACTGTGATTGGCAAGTGATCTATACTGTGATTGGCAAGTGATCTATACTGTGATTGGCAAGTGATCTATACTGTGATTGGCAAGTGGTCTATACTGTGATTGGCAAGTGATCTATACTGTGATTGGCAAGTGATCTATACTGCGATTGGCAAGTGATCTATACTGCGATTGGCAAGTGGTCTATACTGTGATTGGCAAGTGATCTATACCGTGATTGGCAAGTGATCTATACTGTGATTGGCAAGTGGTCTATACTGTGATTGGCAAGTGATCTATACTGTGATTGGCAAGTGGTCTATACTGTGATTGGCAAGTGATCTATACTGTGATTGGCAAGTGGTCTATACTGTGATTGGCAAGTGATCTATACTGTGATTGGCAAGTGATCTATACTGTGATTGGCAAGTGATCTATACTGTGATTGGCAAGTGATCTATACTGTGATTGGCAAGTGATCTATACTGTGATTGGCAAGTGATCTATACTGTATTGGCAAGTGATCTATACTGGATTGGCAAGTGATCTATACTGTTATTGGCAAGTGATCTATACTGCGATTGGCAAGTGGTCTATACTGTGATTGGCAAGTGATCTATACTGTGATTGGCAAGTGATCTATACTGTGATTGGCAAGTGATCTATACTGTGATTGGCAAGTGATCTATACTGTGATTGGCAAGTGATCTATACTGTGATTGGCAAGTGATCTATACTGTGATTGGTAAGTGATCTATACTGTGATTGGCAAGTGATCTATAGTTTATACAAATTTATTTTAGCTAGATTGTGAAACAAGTTCTTACAACTTATATTTATCACTCTCGAGACCTCATTCCTGATGGAATCCATCGCCATGAGGGAGAGAGAAGAGGCAACGTGGAATTTAAATGCCTTGCCTAAGGGCACAATCGTAACGGCTTCAGCGGGACTCGAACTCTGGACCTTTCGCACCTGAAGAGAACGCGCATCCACTGAGCTATCACGACTTCCACTGTGATCTATACTGTGATTGGCAAGTGATCTATACTGTGATTGGCAAGTGATCTATACTGTGATTGGCAAGTGATCTATACTGTGATTGGCAAGTGATCTATACTGTGATTGGCAAGTGATCTATACTGTGATTGGCAAGTGATCTATACTGTGATTGACAAGTGATCTATACTGTGATTGGCAAGTAATCTATACTGTGATTGGCAAGTGATCTATACTGTGATTGGCAAGTGATCTATACTGTGATTGGCAAGTGATCTATACTGTGATTTGAAGAAAAGAACCGTAACCACTTGGCCCCCCCCCCCCTACCTCGCTCAAAACAGGTATCCTTATTTTATTAGATATGGAGTCTCTTTAATATGTTTCCATAGTAACCATATAATATTTACATCGCTATTACATTTGCATTGATGAACGTAAATGTCCTGTTTGTATCTATTTTCGCAGATACTGGCTTGCGCAGATACTGACATGCGCAGATACTGGCATGTGCAGATACTGGCATGTGCAGATACTGGCATGCACAGATACTGGCTTGCGCAGATACTGGCATGCGCAGATACTGGCATGCGCAGATACTGGCTTGCGCAGATACTGGCTTGCGCAGATACTGGCTTGCGCAGATACTGGCTTGCACAGATACTGGCATGCGCAGATACTGGCATGTGCAGATACTGATATGCGCAGATACTGGTATGCGCAGATACTGGCATGCGCAGATACTGACATGCGCAGATACTGTCATGCGCAGATACTAACATGTACAGATACTGACATGCACATATACTGACAAGCGAAGATACTGACATGCACAGATACTGGCATGCACAGATACTGATACTGGCATGTGCAGTACTGACATGCGCAGATACTAACAAGCGCAGATACTGACATGCGCAGATACTGGCATTCGCAGATACTGACATGTACAGATACTGACATGCACAGATACTGACAAGCGAAGATACTGACATGCGCAGATACTGGCATGCACAGATACTGACAAGCGAAGATACCGACATGCGCAGATACTGGCATGCACAGATACTAACAAGCGCAGATACTGACATGCGCAGATACTGGCATTCACAGATACTGACATGTGCAGATACTGGCATGCACAGATACTGGCATGCGCAGATACTAACAAGCGCAGATACTGACATGCGCAGATACTGGCATTCGCAGATACTGACATGCGCAGATACTGGCATGCACAGATACTGGCATGCGCAGATACTGACATGCGCAGATACTGGCATGCGCAGATACTGGCATGGGCAGATACTGACATGCGCAGATACTGACATGCACATATACTGACATGCGCAGATACTGACATGCGCAGATACTGACATGCGCAGATACTGGCGTTCGCAGATACTGACATGCGCAGATACTGGCATGCACAGATACTGGCGTGCGCAGATACTGGCATGCACAGATACTGGCATGTGCAGATACTGACATGCGCAGATACTGACATGTGCAGATACTGACATACGCAGATACTGACATGTGCAGATACTGACATGCGCATATACTGACATGCGCATATACTGGCATGCGCAAATACTGGCATGCGCAGTACTGACATGTGCAGATACTGGCTTGCGCAGATACTGGCATGCGCAGATACTGGCATGCGCAGATACTGACAAGCGCAGATACTGGCATGCACAGATACTGGCTTTCACAGATACTGACATGTGCAGATACTGGCTTGCACAGATACTGGCATGCGCAGATACTGACATGCACAGATACTCACATGTGCCGATACTGGCATGCGCAGATACTGACATGCGCAGATACTATCAAGCGCAGATACTGGCATGCGCAGATACTTGCTGTACGAGAAGTATGGCCAGGAACCAGACAATTTACCACAGCTAGTACCCATTGGTGCTGGTTATTACTGGTTCCCACTAGGGAATGCTAGCTGTATGAGAGATATGGCCAGGAACCAGACAACTTACAACTGATACAGACGGATATGTAGTCCAGTGGTTAACACGTTGGACTGGTAATCCAGGGATTGCAGGTTCGATCCCCTGTCTGACCCTAATAAAATTAACAGACTTTCAGATTGGACGTTAAACCGAGGTCTCATGTCGGTGCTTTACACCGTGCAAGTAAAAGAACCAGAGGAGACTCTGGAATGGGTCTCTGTATCATTGCCAAAAATCTAAAATGACTAATCTTTTCAGGAGGCGTCGCTCATATGGGCAACTGGTAGCAACGATAAATAAACATAAACACACACTTACCACTGCTAATATCCTCATTGGTGTGGGTTGTTGCTGGTTCCCACTGTACGGGAATCCTAATGGTGTGAAAAGCATGGCCAGGAGCCAGACTACTGTTATGGCACTCAGGAATAATACCAGTTTCTTCAGGTTGCTACATAAATATATCAGGCTAACCTACGGATAAAAACAAGATCGCAATACATTCCAGTATTAAACATGTATACATTGTAAATAGTAATATCATTGTATTTAAATTTCATGAAATGTAACGTCACAGTAAAATCATTGTATTTTTATTTCATGGAATGTAACGTCACAGTAAAATAATTGTATTTGTATTTCATGGAATGCAACGTCACAGTAAAATCATTGTATATTTATTTCATGGAATGTAACGTCACAGTAAAATCATTGTATTTTTATTTCATGGAATGCAACGTCACAGTAAAATCATTGTATATTTATTTCATGGAATGTAACTTTACAGTAAAATCATTGTATTTTTATTTCATGGAATGTAACGTCACAGTAAAATCATTGTATTTTTATTTCATGGAATGTAACGTCACAGTAAAATCATTGTATTTTTATTTCATGGAATTTGTTTTTCTGACATTTGTTACTTGTCTGGCGAACAGTTGTCACACAAAATATGCTTGGAAACATTAAAGCAGATAAATTCAATGAAATAATGACCATACATCTATTTGTTTCATGTTTTCAAGTTTGTTATAATATTACTACTGTTGAAGACCACTATTAATTTTATTCATGAGCATTTATATTTCGTTAATTTTCTCGATCTAAGTAGATCGCGAATTCATAATTCTCGTGAATAATACTGTGTCTGAATGTTTTATTCGAAAATATGTACATTTGATCAAACTTTTGAAAGCCAATACAATTAGCGATATATATATAAACATTCACCTTTATTAGCGATATATATATAAACATTCACCTTTATTAGCGATATATATATAAACATTCACCTTTATTAGCGATATATATAAACATTCACCTTTATTAGCGATATATATATATAAACATTCACCTTTACTAGCGATATATATATATAAACATTCACCTTTACTAGCGATATATATATAAACATTCACCTTTATTAGCGATATATATATATAAACATTCACCTTTACTAGCGATATATATATAAACATTCACCTTTATTAGCGATATATATATAAACATTCACCTTTATTAGCGATATATATATAAACATTCACCTTTACTAGCGATATATATATAAACATTCATCTTTATTAGCAATATATATATAAACATTCACCTTTACTAGCGATATATATATAAACATTCACCTTTATTAGCGATATATATATAAACATTCACCTTTACTAGCGATATATATATATAAACATTCACCTTTATTAGCGATATATATATAAACATTCACCTTTATTAGCGATATATATATAAACATTCACCTTTACTAGCGATATATATATAAACATTCACCTTTACTAGCGATATATATATAAACATTCACCTTTACTAGCGATATATATATAAACATTCACCTTTATTAGCGATATATATATAAACATTCACCTTTATTAGCGATATATATATAAACATTCACCTTTATTGCTGTGCGTAATCTTAAAAATGCTTAAACTTTATTTATTTGACAACGATCGTGAAACAAGCTTCTACAACTTATATTAATCACGTGGGAGGAAACTTGTGAGATGGTGGTCGCCAGATCGGACAGGTGGGTTTTCTCCGGGTACTCGGGTTTCCTCCCACACGAATGACCATATATACGCTTTCATCGGCGCCAAGGAGAGTGATTAATATAAGTTGTTAAAACTTGCTTCGCAATCATTGTAAAATAAATAAAGATTAAACTTAATATAATGGTCACGGAGTACTGTAAGGATATATGGAGATAAATTGATTTTATATTTCATGATACATCACGGATGCATGAATTCAAAATTAAATTAATTGAAAATGTTAAAAATCATGAGTGTTGGCGAAAACTTAGTGCTTTACAGTATATACAACTGTTGTAAAACTGTGTGCTTTACAGTATATACAACTGTTGTAAAACTGTGTGCTTTACAGTATATACAACTGTTGTAAAACTGTGTGCTTTACAGTATATACAACTGTTGTAAAACTGTGTGCTTTACAGTATATACAACTGTTGTAAAACTGTGTGCTTTACAGTATATACAACTGTTGTAAAACTGTGTGCTTTACAGTATATACAACTGTTGTAAAACTGTGTGCTTTACAGTATATACAACTGTTGTAAAACTGTGTGCTTTACAGTATATACAACTGTTGTAAAACTGTGTGCTTTACAGTATATACAACTGTTGTAAAACTGTGTGCTTTACAGTATATACAACTGTTGTAAAACTGTGTGCTTTACAGTATATACAACTGTTGTAAAACTGTGTGCTTTACAGTATATACAACGGTTGTAAAACTGTGTGCTTTACAGTATATACAACTGTTGTAAAACTGTGTGCTTTACAGTATATACAACTGTTGTAAAACTGTGTGCTTTACAGTATATACAACTGTTGTAAAACTGTGTGCTTTACAGTATATACAACTGTTGTAAAACTGTGTGCTTTACAGTATATACAACGGTTGTAAAACTGTGTGCTTTACAGTATATACAACTGTTGTAAAACTGTGTGCTTTACAGTATATACAACTGTTGTAAAACTGTGTGTTTTACAGTATATACAACTGTTGTAAAACTGTGTGCTTTACAGTATATACAACTGTTGTAAAACTGTGTGCTTTACAGTACATGTATATACAACTATGGTAAAACTGTGTGCTTTACAGTATATACAACTGTTGAAAACTTAGTACTTTACAGTATATACAACTGTTGTAAAACTTAGTACTTTACAGTATATACAACTGTTGTAAAACTGTGTGCTTTACAGTATATACAACTGTTGTAAAACTTAGTGCTTTAAAGTATATACAACTGTTGTAAAACTGTGTGCTTTACAGTATATACAACTGTTGTAAAACTGTGTGCTTTACAGTATATACTTCTGTTGTAAAACTGTGTGCTTTACAGTATATACAACTGTTGTAAAACTGTGTGCTTTACAGTATATACAACTGTTGTAAAACTGTGTGCTTTACAGTATATACAACTGTTGTAAAACTGTGTGCTTTACAGTATATACAACTGTTGTAAAACTGTGTGCTTTACAGTATATACAATTGTTGTAAAACTGTGTGCTTTACAGTACACTTAACAACTCTTATAAGTGTGCATGTATAAATGGTCTCATATCCACGTCAATATTGGCCCGATAATGATGACATTTTCAGGAAATACAGTTGAGATATATTTCATGATATTCCATTTATTTTATTTCATAACAAATACAAATTTAACACACATGACTAAGTAATGTGATGGTGCGTAAAAAGTCAATGTTGCAAAATGATAATGTCAATGATAAAAACTCGATGATGAGAATTAATTAATATCGCGTATGCCCACCCTGTCTGCGGATCACAGCTTGGCAACGTCGTCGCATGGAAGGGACATAACGTCGTACATAGTTCTGGGGTAGATTTGCCCACTCTTGCCCAATCTTCGCACGGAGCTGGGCGATGTGGCACTGCGCCGGTCCTTCTTATGCGGCGATTCAATTCATCCCATAGATTTTCTATAATGTTTAAGTCGGGAGACTTCGGTGGTATGTCCATCACATTGATGTGGTTAGCATTCAGAAAGAATCTTGTCGCCCTAGCCGTGTGGGCTGGTGCGCCATCCTGCAGCAACTGCAATCCTCTATTGTTCCTAAACATGGGTACTACCTCCGTTTGAATCACGTCATGGTGGTACCGGGCGGCGTTTAGATTACCGTTAATGAACACGATGTTAGTCTTGTGATGTAAGGAGACACCAGCCCATACCATTACTGACCCACCCCGTACCTATCTCGTTCGATGACGAAGTTGTCGTTGAACCGTTCTCCAAGTTGTCGATATACCCGTGAACGACAGTCGTTTTCCTGTAGGCAGAACTTCTTTTCGTCAGTAAACAGGACCTCTCCCCATTCTGCCTGTGTTGTTCTAAGATGATGCCGAGCCCAACGATCTCGCAGTGCCCTATGCCTTTGAGTCAATACAATACCCTTAAAGGGCCGTCTACACCGCATGTTGGCGAGCGATCGAAGACGCATTCTAACGTCTGCGCAGAGATATGGCGTCCGTGCGTCCCGCGCGTTTCTCCTGCCGTCTTGACAGCTGTACGTGTTCTCTGCTGACGATGCACATGTACGATGTGATTATCTTATGCAGCTGTTGTACAACGCCCACGTGGTCTGCGAGGGAGGTTACCAACGTTGCCCGTCGCACTGTACTTAAGCATCCGCTTTCTGATGGTGTTGCGGTGTACACCCATGCTTCGCGCAACCTGCAAATGATACGGATAACATGATATTAGTAATTAAAATATATAATTTATTTTTTATGGATATTTTCGATAAAAAACTGAATGTTAGTGACTTTCAATTTTTATAACACAAAGAAACTTAATTAATTAGTGACATTGAATTAACTTTGAGACGTACCTCTGTTTGGTGTATACCGGCGTTGATGAAGCCGACGGCTATTCCCCGTTCCGCTATGGTCAGCCTGCCCATGTCATGTTTTTCTGATGTGTGGATCGTAATCAAGTCCACAACGACCAAATGCAGTTTTAACTTGTGCCAGCGCACCATTTCCTCGTGCATTGTGTTGATATTGACGTTGCGTAGTTCAACGCGCCGTATCGATTAAATTGAACGCGTGGAGCACGGGATAATACTCGAAATGTAGTCAATAGCCAGTACACAAAATTTCGTGCAAAAATATTGATAAATAAAAAAGTTATACGGAAATCAAAGATGCACACTTATAAGAGTTGTTAAGTGTATATACAACTGTTGTAAAACTGTGTGCTTTACAGTATATACAACTGTAAAATCCAGCATTTGTTCTTGTGTCAAATACCAGTGTGTGTGTGTGCTATTTTCTAGTTTATATATTTGTACATTCCCAGCGACCCGGTGAATACTAGTCAGCAGTAACATCAGAATCAATCCAAATGAACAGCGCGCCACATTTTGTGCTTACACTATACTACAGGTAAGTTAACTTATTGTAAGCCTTGCTCTTTTTTCATTACTCTCATAAGTTAGGTAAACTTTTCAACACCAAGTAACTGACATGGACTGGTGCATGATATTTTTAGACCAATAAATTAATAAGAAAATTAAATTTGGACCAGTTCATTGATCAAAATGGGTAATTTTGTCTAAAAATAGTAATATTACTGGCACAAAGTGCAGATCCTGAAGAGAAGGCTCATCATGAGCCGTCTCATCTGGATCTACACATTTTGTAAGCCTATTTCGAAGTCTGTGGTGTCTACCCCTCCTGTGACGCAACATGATTGCCGTATACGACATGTATTGCTACTTGTATAAACCTCTTAGGCGAGATTTACAACGTCACCGATAATTGGTATCCCGGCATAGATAAAAGATGGAGGCCAGTGCTGTTGCTTTCACTTTGTTATTGTTTCAGTTATGATTTATTTCTTACTAACTGATATTGCATACAATAACATAAATATGATTATGGTTAATTGAGAATGAACATTATTTGCACAGTCTCTTTCTGAAACATAAATATCATAATTACTTGCCTATAAGACGACCCCCCCCCCCCCAATTGTGGTCTTAAATCAGTGGTATTTTGCATAAACCCATGTATGAGATGGGTTGAGAAAATGGAAATCACTCAGAAGTAAGGATCAAACAAATTGTACTGTAAAAGTACTGTAAAAGTACTGTAAATTATGTCAAATCATAAAAAAACACTGATGCATAACAATAAATTTGATAAGCTCTGCTTCCATTTTTAATCCTTTCCTATTCTTTGATTTTGTGTACATGTATTGTTTTGTGAATGTATATAGTGGAATAAATATATTTAAACCAAATTGGATTTGCTAAAATGCTATTGACAAGTTCAGTTTACAAATAAAGTCTATGCTTTTGTTACACCATTTCTATTATATTAAAGTTCATCAATTATTGAGATGGAACAAACAAACTGATTTTATCACTCGCTTATAAGACGGGAAGCCACTTTGAGACAATAATCTGGTGATAACAATCCTGTCTTATAGGCGAGTAAGTATGGTACACAGGTTATTGCTTACGTCACCGGTAATCGGTATACCCAGGTACGTCACTGGTAATCGGTATACCCAGGTATGTCACCAGTAATCGGTATACCCAGGTACGTCACTGGTAATCGGTATACCCAGGTACATCACCAGTAATCGGTATACCCAGGTATGTCACCGGTAATCGGTATACCCAGGTATGTCACCAGTAATCGGTATACCCAGGTACGTCACTGGTAATCGGTATACCCAGGTACATCACCAGTAATCGGTATACCCAGGTACATCACCGGTAATCGGTATACCCAGGTACGTCACCGGTAATCGGTATACCAAGGTACGTCACTGGTAATCGGTATACCAAGGTATGTCACCGGTAATCGGTATACCCAGGTACGTCACCGGTAATCGGTATACCCAGGTATGTCACCAGTAATCGGTATACCCAGGTATGTCACCAGTAATCGGTATACCCATGTACGTCACCGGTAATCGGTATACCCAGGTATGTCACCAGTAATCAGTATACCCAGGTACATCACCGGTAATCGGTATACCCAGGTACGTCACCGGTAATCGGTATACCCAGGTATGTCACCGGTAATCGGCATACCCAGGTACGTCACCGGTAATCGGTATACCCAGGTATGTCACCGGTAATCGGTATACCCAGGTACGTCCAGGTAATAGAAGTATCACTTACTAGATACCCGGATAGAAGTATCACGAGCAGGGAGTAGAGGACGCCTATGGCTATATCGGAATTTACTTCTGTGCCCGAGCGGCCTAATATTGGGCAGAACAACTGCAGTATACCGTAACCAACGTATTGAGTGAACATAACCGGCGGTGAGAGTGCTAATAGATGCAGACACAGGAATCTGTATGGATGACCTGAAAAATAACAAAGAATAGACGGGTCAGTGGTCCACTGGTCAACACGGTGGATTGTGAATCCAAGGAGCACTGGTTTGATCCCTCGTCTGACCGTATTAACAGTCCCTCAGAGGGGACAATAGACCAAGGTCTCATACATATATCGGTGCTACATACTGGTCAAGAACCAGGGATACTTCTGGAATTGGAACGTCTTCTGTATTTTGCACTATCCTCCAAGCAATAAAATATCTACAATATATCACTGTATACAGCTGTGTATCAGGCACATATATCACTGCATAGAGCCGTGTATCAGGCACATATATCTGAGTATACAGCCGTGTATCAGGCACATATATCTGAGTATACACCCGTGTATCAGGCACATATATCTGAGTATACAGCCGTGTATCAGGCACATATATCTGAGTATACAGCCGTGTATGGAACACATATATCTGAGCATACAGCCATGTATGGAGCACATATATCTGAGTATACAGCCGTGTATCAGACACATATATCTGAGTATACAGCCATGTATGGAGCACATATATCTGAGTATACAGCTGTGTATGGAGCACATATATCTGAGTATACAGCCGTGTATCAGGCACATATATCTAAGTATACAGCCGTGTATGGAGCACATATATCTGAGTATACAGCCATGTATCAGACACATATATCTGAGTATACAGCCGTGTATGGAGCACATATATCTGAGTATACAGCCATGTATCAGACACATATATCTGAGTATACAGCCGTGTATGGAGCACATATATCTGAGTATACAGCCATGTATCAGGCACATATATCTGAGTATACAGCCGTGTATGGAGCACATATATCCGAGTATACAGCCGTGTATGGAGCACATATATCTGAGTATACAGCCGTGTATGGAGCACATATATATGAGTATACAGCCATGTATGGAACACATATATCCGAGTATACAGCCGTGTATGGAGCACATATATCTGAGTATACAGCCGTGTATGGAGCACATATATATGAGTATACAGCCGTGTATGGAACACATATATCTGAGTATACAGCCGTGTATGGAACACATATATCTCAGTATACAGCCGTGTATGGAACACATATATCTGAGTATACAGCCATGTATGGAACACATATATCTGAGTATACAGCCGTGTATGGAACACATATATCTCAGTATACAGCCGTGTATGGAACACATATATCTGAGTATACAGCCATGTATGGAACACATATATCCGAGTATACAGCCGTGTATGGAGCACATATATCTGAGTATACAGCCGTGTATGGAGCACATATATCTGAGTATACAGCCGTGTATGGAGCACATATATATGAGTATACAGCCGTGTATGGAACACATATATCTGAGTATACAGCCATGTATCAGGCACATATATCTGAGTATACACCTGTGCATGGAGCTCATATATCTGAGTATACAGCCGTGTATCAGGCACATATATCTGAGTATACAGCCATGTATGGAGCACATATATCTGAGTATACAGCCATGTATGGAACACATATATCTGAGTATACAGCCATGTATCGAACACATATATCTGAGTATACAGCCATGTATGGAACACATATATCTGAGTATACAGCCATGTATCGAACACATATATCTGAGTATACAGCCATGTATCGAACACATATATCTGAGTATACAGCCATGTATGGAGCTCATATATCTGAGTATACAGCCATGTATGGAGCACATATATCCGAGTATACAGCCGTGTATGGAGCACATATATCTGAGTATACAGCCGTGTATGGAGCACATATATATGAGTATACAGCCATGTATGGAACACATATATCCGAGTATACAGCCGTGTATGGAGCACATATATCTGAGTATACAGCCGTGTATGGAGCACATATATATGAGTATACAGCCGTGTATGGAACACATATATCTGAGTATACAGCCGTGTATCAGGCACATATATCTGAGTATACAGCCGTGTATCAGGCACATATATCTGAGTATACACCTGTGCATGGAGCTCATATATCTGAGTATACAGCCGTGTATCAGGCACATATATCTAAGTATACAGCCGTGTATCAGGCACATATATCTAAGTATACACCCGTGTATCAGGCACATATATCTAAGTATACAGCCGTGTATGGAGCACATATATCTGAGTATACAGCCATGTATGGAGCACATATATCTGAGTATACAGCCATGTAGGGAACACATATATCTGAGTATACAGCTGTGTATGGAACACATATATCTGAGTATACAGCCGTGTATCAGACACATATATCTGAGTATACAGCCGTGTATGGAACACATATATCTGAGTATACAGCCGTGTGTGGAGCTCATATATCTGAGTATACAGCTGTGTATGGAGCACATATATCTGAGTATACAGCCGTGTATGGAACACATATATCTGAGTATACAGCCGTGTATCAGGCACATATATCTTAGTATACAGCCGTGTATCAGACACATATATCTGAGTATATAGCAGTGTATGGAACACATATATCTGAGTATACAGCCATGTATGGAACACATATATCTGAGTATACAGCCGTGTATCAGGCACATATATCTTAGTATACAGCCGTGTATCAGACACATATATCTGAGTATACAGCCATGTATCAGACACATATATCTGAGTATATAGGAGTGTATGGAGCTCATATATCTGAGTATACAGCCGTGTATCAGGCACATATATCTTAGTATACAGCCGTGTATCAGACACATATATCTGAGTATACAGCCGTGTATCAGACACATATATGTGAGTATATAGCAGTGTATGGAACACATATATCTGAGTATACAGCCGTGTATGGAACACATATATCTGAGTATACAGCCGTGTATCAGGCACATATATCTGAGTATACAGCCGTGTATCAGGCACATATATTGAGTATACAGCCGTGGATGGATCACATATATTTGAGTATACAGCCGTGTATGGAGCCCATATATCTGAGTATACAGCCGTGTATGGAACACATATATCTGAGTATACAGCCGTGGATGGATCACATATATATGAGTATACAGCCGTGTATGGAACACATATATCTGAGTATACAGCCGTGTATGGAGCAAAACGTTCACTAAATGTAACAGGGTATTTGAGTCTTAACTAGTTAACGTATCACTAACCTTTCCAGTTCCTATTTTTGAAGATCCACAACGTGCGGTCTCTGATCAACAGGGGCCCGAGCACAAACAACATGGGGAAGAAGGCGCTACCCATCCCCTTCAGTGTCAGACCCAACATCAGAAAACTCCAGATTGTCATGTTCGCTTCGAAAAATAACTGTTCATTGTACCATTTACTGTTGCTCTGAAATAAATAGCAAGGAACTTGACTACATTACTGAATGCTCTATAAATACTGCAACAGTGGTGGTGACCTGCAAGGCACTAAAATCCACACTGCCTCTTATCTCTCCATCAATGCTAACGATGCTGACCATTGCTGCCTCTTATCTCTCCATCAACGCTAATGATGCTGACCATTGCTGCCTCTTATCTCTCCATCAACGCTAATGATGCCTACCATTGCTGCCTCTTATCTCTCCATCAACGCTAACGATGCCTACCATTGCTGCCTCTTATCTCTCCATCAATGCTAATGATGCCGACCATTGCTGCCTCTTATCTCTCCATCAACGCTAACGATGCCGATCATTGCTGCCTCTTATCTCTCCATCAACGCTAACGATGCCTACCATTGCTGCCTCTTATCTCTCCATCAACGCTAACGATGCGACCATTGCTGCCTCTTATCTCTCCATCAATGCTAACGATGCTGACCATTGCTGCCTCTTATCTCTCAATCAATGCTAATGATGCCTACCATTGCTGCCTCTTATCTCTCCATCAATGCTAACGATGCCGATCATTGCTGCCTCTTATCTCTCCATCAACGCTAATGATGCCGACCATTGCTGCCTCTTATCTCTCCATCAATGCTAACGATGCCGACCATTGATGCCTCTTATCTCTCCATCAACGCTAACGATGCTGATCATTGATGCCTCTTATCTCTCCATCAATGCTAACGATGCTGACCATTGATGCCTCTTATCTCTCCATCAATGCTAACGATGCTGACCATTGATGCCTCTTATCTCTCCATCAACGCTAATGATGCCTACCATTGATGCCTCTTATCTCTCCATCAACGCTAACGATGCCTACCATTGATGCCTCTTATCTCTCCATCAACGCTAACGATGCCTACCATTGATGCCTCTTATCTCTCCATCAACACTAATGATGCCTACCATTGATGCCTCTTATCTCTCCATCAATGCTAATGATGCCTACCATTGTTACCTCTTATCTCTCCATCAACGCTAATGATGCCGATCATTGATGCCTCTTATCTCTCCATCAACGCTAACAATGCCTACCATTGATGCCTCTTATCTCTCCATCAACACTAATGATGCCGATCATTGCTGCCTCTTATCTCTCCATCAATGCTAACGATGCTGATCATTGCTGCCTCTTATTTCTCCATCAATGCTAACGATGCCGACCATTGCTGCCTCTTATCTCTCCATCAACGCTAATGATGCCGATCATTGATGCCTCTTATCTCTCCATCAATGCTAACGATGCTGATCATTGCTGCCTCTTATCTCTCCATCAACGCTAACGATGCCGATCATTGCTGCCTCTTATCTCTCCATCAATGCTAACGATGCTGATCATTGATGCCTCTTATCTCTCCATCAACGCTAACGATGCCGATCATTGCTGCCTCTTATCTCTCCATCAATGCTAACGATGCGATCATTGATGCCTCTTATCTCTCCATCAATGCTAACGATGCTGATCATTGCTGCCTCTTATCTCTCCATCAACGCTAACGATGCTGACCATTGATGCCTCTTATCTCTCCATCAATGCTAACGATGCGATCATTGATGCCTCTTATCTCTCCATCAATGCTAACGATGCTGATCATTGCTGCCTCTTATCTCTCCATCAACGCTAACGATGCCGATCATTGCTGCCTCTTATCTCTCCATCAACGCTAACGATGCTGATCATTGATGCCTCTTATCTCTCCATCAATGCTAATGATGCCGACCATTGCTGCCACTTATCTCTCCATCAATGCTAATGATGCCGACCATTGCTGCCTCTTATCTCTCCATCAACGCTAACGATGCGACCATTGATGCCTCTTATCTCTCCATCAATGCTAACGATGCTGATCATTGCTGCCTCTTATTTCTCCATCAATGCTAACGATGCCGACCATTGCTGCCTCTTATCTCTCCATCAACGCTAATGATGCCGATCATTGATGCCTCTTATCTCTCCATCAATGCTAACGATGCTGATCATTGCTGCCTCTTATCTCTCCATCAACGCTAACGATGCCGATCATTGCTGCCTCTTATCTCTCCATCAATGCTAACGATGCTGATCATTGATGCCTCTTATCTCTCCATCAACGCTAACGATGCCGATCATTGCTGCCTCTTATCTCTCCATCAATGCTAACGATGCGATCATTGATGCCTCTTATCTCTCCATCAATGCTAACGATGCTGATCATTGCTGCCTCTTATCTCTCCATCAACGCTAACGATGCTGACCATTGATGCCTCTTATCTCTCCATCAATGCTAACGATGCGATCATTGATGCCTCTTATCTCTCCATCAATGCTAACGATGCTGATCATTGCTGCCTCTTATCTCTCCATCAACGCTAACGATGCCGATCATTGCTGCCTCTTATCTCTCCATCAACGCTAACGATGCTGATCATTGATGCCTCTTATCTCTCCATCAATGCTAATGATGCCGACCATTGCTGCCACTTATCTCTCCATCAATGCTAATGATGCCGACCATTGCTGCCTCTTATCTCTCCATCAACGCTAACGATGCGACCATTGATGCCTCTTATCTCTCCATCAAAGCTAACGATGCGACCATTGATGCCTCTTATCTCTCCATCAATGCTAACGATGCCTACCATTGATTGGTTAATCGCAAATTCTATTTGTTGTTTATGACATTCCAGGTTGCTGCATGTGTCAGTTGGTTGTAATAATGACTTACAAGACCGTTTACCAATCTGACTTACATTGTATGAGACCATTTAGCAATCTGACTTACATTGTACGAGACCAATTAGCCGTCTGACTTACATTGTACGAGACCAATTAGCCGTCTGACTTACATTGTACGAGACCATTTAGCCATCTGACTTACATTGTACGAGACCAATTAGCCATCTGACTTACATTGTACGAGACCAATTAGCCGTCTGACTTACATTGTATGAGACCAATTAGCAATCTGACTTACATTGTATGAGACCATTTAGCAATCTGACTTATATTGTATGAGACCATTTAGCCATCTGACTTACATTGCATGAGACCAATTAGCCGTTTCTTGGCCTTCAATTTAGATATCATTGTCCAACCTTTGGAATTTTAAAATTTAATAAACCCAAATTGACGAGCTTTGATCGGCATATATGGAAATATGATAGAGGTGATTACCAGACATTGCGTGATAATTTTGCCACGGCTAATTGGGAAAGTGTAAAAGATGAAGACATAAATATATACACACAAAACTTAACCAGACTAATCTTGTCTACAGCTAAAAACTCTATTCCAAATAAAACTGTTAAAGTGAAACCGTTGGATGCCCCATGGATAAATAATGCCATTAAATTACAGATAAGGAAACGTAAACGTGCATATAGAAAGGCTAAGCTAAGAGACTCTGTTTATTACTGGGCTAAATTCAGACTGTTACGCAACGAAATAGTAACTTTAATAAGGACGACAAAAGACAAATATTATAAAAATATTTCAGATAAATTAAAATCAGGCGAAATTAGTTCTAGAGACTGGTGGACAATTCTAAAATCATTTATCATTAAACCCAACAGTACTACCATACCAGCTTTTATTAATGCAAATAATAATGATACATTAATTATAGATAATACTGATAAAGCGAATTGCCTGAACAATTTTTTTCCCGACCAAACAAATATTGAAAATCATAACAAAGAACCACCACTTGTTAACTCAAATGCAACAAATACGCTAAGTTCCATCAATATCACACCAACTGAAGTACTTGATATTCTGAAGTTATTACGTGTCGACAAGGCATCTGGTCCTGATGGACTTAGTAATAGAATACTTAAAGAAGCCTGCTATGAGCTTTCGAAACCGTTATGTGATATTTTTAATTTATCTTTAAGGCAGTGCAAATTACCCAGTAGTTGGAAGGAAGCGAATGTATCGGCGATATTTAAGAAAGGTGATCCAAAATTACCATCTAACTACAGACCTATTTCATTATTGAACACAATGGAAAAGGTTTTCGAGCGTATAGTTTTCAAATATATTTTTAATAATCTTACAAGTAATAATTTTCTAACCCAGTTTCAATCTGGTTTTCTTCCAGGTGATTCCACCGTCAATCAGTTGACTTTCTTGTATGATACCTTTTGTAAAGCTCTTGATGATGGCCTCGACGTTCGAGCAGTGTTTTTAGATATAAGTAAAGCTTTTGATAAGGTGTGGCACCGTGGTCTTCTAGCAAAACTGAAATCCGCTGGCATTACAGGTGATTTACACGACTGGTTTACTGATTATCTAAGCAGTAGGCGACAACGTGTTGTACTTCCAGGCGGTACCTCTGAATGGCTATATTTGCGTGCCGGAGTACCGCAGGGTTCCATATTAGGCCCTCTATTATTCTTAATATTTATTAATGATATTGTTAATGAAATACAAAGCAATATACGGCTATTTGCCGATGATACATCTTTGTATATTATTGTCCAAGATATTAACTTAGCTGATGTTATTCTTCAAAGTGATATACAGGCAATATCCACATGGGCATCAAACTGGTGCGTTACATTCAATCTGTCTAAATCAGAAATTATAACGTTCTCCAGAGCTCGCCATGCACGACAATATTTACCATTAACAATGAACAATGTCCCAATATCAGAGGTTAGTTCACATAAGCACTTGGGATTATTTTTAACTAAAAATTGTACTTGGCATACTCACCTCACTTACATTAAGGAAAAGGCATGGAAACGAATATACATAATGCAGAAATTAAAATACAAACTTGATCGTAAATCCTTAGAGATAATTTATACATCATTCATACGCCCTATTTTAGAATATTCAGATGTTGTATGGGATAATTGTCCCGAATTCGTAAAAAATGAAATAGAAAAAATTCAAAACGAGGCTGCCAGAATCGCAACAGGTGCATCTAAACTAGTTTCATTAATTGATCTACAAAATGAAGTTAACTGGGAACCTTTAAGTACCCGTAGATACAAACATAAACTAATTTTGTTTTATAAAATGAAAAACTGTTTAACACCTGACTACTTATCTGATCTTGTACCTGCAACTGTTGCTTCAATTAGTCGATATAATCTTCGAAATGCTGACGCTATACGATCAATTGACTGCAGGACAACTTCATACTACAATTCATTTTTACCATCCGTAATAAGAGAATGGAATGACCTAGAGAGTAACGTTAGGAATGCCACAACTCTAAACACCTTTAAAAACTATATAAACAAAGATAAAAGAAAAACTCCGACGTTCTTCTATTATGGTGATAGATACCTACAAGTATTACATACACGAATTAGAACCAAGTCAAGTGGGCTCCACGAGCATCTCTTTTTAAAAAACTTAATTCAATCACCACTATGCCGCTGTGGATCCAACGAAAACAGCTACCACTTTTTCTTTGAATGTACATACTATTCTAATATTCGAATTGATTTCCTACACAATGTGCTAAGATTATGCCCTACTGCTAATCTGCATACTATCCTACATGGCGAGGAGACCCTGACAGATGACATCAACAAAATAATATTTGAATATGTCCATAACTTCATTCGTGATACAAAACGATTCTTTGAGTGAAACCCCATACATATAAGACCCCATGTATATAAAACATGCACTTGATGTCTTTACCCCTCTCTGCCTGCGCTACATTCTCAAATATCTTCTCTTTCTTCTGCTTTCTTACCGGTATTATATTCCTGTCATTTCTAAGCAATATGCACATTTGGTATACATATATTAGCTCCACACCGTCCAAAATAGTACTGTGTATTTTGAACTGCAAGGAGAGAAACTATATAAGCTCTGGTTCCGTTTTGATCCTTTCCTATTCTTTGATTGTGTGTGCATGTATTGTTTTGTGAATGTATATAGTGGAATAAATATGTTTAAACTAATTAGCCGTCTGACTTACATTGTACGAGACCAATTAGCCGTCTGACTTATATTGTACGAGACCAATTAGCCGTCTGCTATTGTGTCATCTAGCAGAGATGTAATAAGTAGATTTAGGTTTTACAAATTTATTTTAGCTCGATTGCGAAACAAGTTTTTAAGACATTATATTAATCACTCTCGAGACCTCATTCCTGATGGAATCCATCGCCACGAGGGAGAGAGGAGGCAACGTGGAATATAAATGCCTTGCCTAAGGGCACAATTGTAACAGCTCCAGCAGGGCTCGAACTCTGGACCTTTCGCACCTGAAGCGAATGCGCTACCACTGCGCTATCACGACTTCCACAAGAAGTAGATTTAGTTGATTGGTAATCTTCTTTCTATCATGTTTGAAAATAATACAAACCATAATAGTTTTGGTTTAAGAATCAGTGTTTGGCCCAGAACCGACAGACTGGCAATCTTAGTAAACACGCAATTTAGTAATATATCGTTACCTTGAATACAGTATCCCGTAAAAACGTGTGAAAGATGATAATAGTAACACACTGCGGTAACACAAACAGCGGGATGAAGTTGTACGTGTGTGTATACCAACTCATATTCCGACCCAGAAGTGTCATTAAGATCGCCATGGCAACAGCAGTCAGCAGTATCACAATCCAGGTTAAGGTCATAGAAACTATAGCCTTCAGCAGATTCCTAGGGTATTTAACATCATGATTATCTGGATAGAGAAGAAAACAGAAACATGATTCATAATATACTATCTGTTCGATCATAGCTCCAATTTGCCACTTATATAGGGTTCATTCTAGAGTGGGAAAAGGGAGCAGGGTGGGTCAGAGAAGGGACTGGGTGGGTCAGAAAAGAGGCTGGGTGCATTTTGAGGGGTGAAGGGGGTAGGTGCTGGAGGGAGTATTTGGGGGGTTACCTCCTAGAAATGTTGCTAACTTACGGTGATTATTCTTGGGCATTACATATTGGTGATGAGTTCTAAAATGTAGCTACAAGGCACTCACCTGTAGAGACTTGTATAAAATAACAACAATTTTAAAAAACAAAGACCAAAAAAAACATATTTTTAAAGAGGCAAAAGGGCAGGGCTAAAAGGGCAGCACGCCGTCATTCCGCTCTAGAACAAACTATTCACGTGTAATAATAGTGTACTGTGGGGAATTTCCATTCTGCAATTTCTGTTCAATAAGCGAACATTGTTAATAATACGTTCGGAAAAGTTCATTATTGAGACAAATTAGTATTTGATATTAAATGTTTCGTAGGTTTCTATTGGCTTACTGGAACTGTTTTCTGTAACTATTTCCATGCGATACAGTGCTCAATACCAAATAAATAGAGATATATTTCCATGCGATACAGTGCTCAATACCAAATAAATAGAGATATATTTCCATGCGATACAGTGCTCAATACTAAATAAATAGAGATATATTTCCATGCGATACAGTGCTCAATACCAAATAAATAGAGATATATTTCCATGCGATACAGTGCTCAATACCAAATAAATAGAGATATATTTCCATGCGATACAGTGCTCAACACCAAATAAATAGAGATATATTTCCATGCGATACAGTGCTCAATACCAAATAAATAGAGATATATTTCCATGCGATACAGTGCTCAATACCAAATAAATAGAGATATATTTCCATGCGATACAGTGCTCAATACCAAATAAATAGAGATATATTTCCATGCGATACAGTGCTCAATACCAAATAAATAGAGATATATTTCCATGCGATACAGTGCTCAATACCAAATAAATAGAGATATATTTCCATGCGATACAGTGCTCAATACCAAATAAATAGAGATATATTTCCATGCGATACAGTGCTCAATACCAAATAAATAGAGATATATTTCCATGCGATACAGTGCTCAATACCAAATAAATAGAGATATATTCCATGCGATACAGTGCTCAATACCAAATAAATAGAGATATATTTCCATGCGATACAGTGCTCAACACCAAATAAATAGAGATATATTTCCATGCGATACAGTGCTCAATACCAAATAAATAGAGATATATTTCCATGCGATACAGTGCTCAATACCAAATAAATAGAGATATATTTCCATGCGATACAGTGCTCAATACCAAATAAATAGAGATAAATTTCCATGCGATACAGTGCTCAATACCAAATAAATAGTGAATTTTCTATCTGGGGTGGATCAGATGGACAGTTGGTGGGGGGATGTGTCCGTGGGAAGGCGATGTACATCATTTGGAAATAAGGAAATAAAATACCAACCGTATTTATCGATCTTGAAAGTTTTACGAATGATTCTGAACAAAATCGCCGCCATTAGAGCGCTGTTAATTACAACTGAAACGTGCTGAGGGTAATAAATCATCATGTAGCCAAAGACATCGAAGAATATCATCGTGCCGTCTTTCTCTGGTCCTGGGTCAGCCAGGTGTGGACTCGCGGACAGCTTCAGCAGTAATGCCAGTAAATTCTCCCCTGTGGAATACACATCATATTGAAGGTGGAATACATGTCATACAAGGTGGAATACACGTCATACAAGGTGGAATACACATCATACAAGGTGGAATACATGTCATACAAGGTGGAATACACGTCATACAAGGTGGAATACACGTCATACAAGGTGGAATACACGTCATACAAGGTGGAATACACGTCATACAAGGTGGAATACACGTCATACAAGGTGGAATACATGTCATACAAGGTGGAATACACGTCATACAAGGTGGAATACATGTCATACAAGGTGGAATACATGTCATACAAGGTGGAATACACATCATACAAGGTGGAATACATGTCATACAAGGTGGAATACACGTCATACAAGGTGGAATCATGTCATACAAGGTGGAATACACGTCATACAAGGTGGAATACATGTCATACAAGGTGGAATACACGTCATACAAGGTGGAATACATGTCATACAAGGTGGAATACACGTCATACAAGGTGGAATACACGTCATATTGAAGGTGGAATACATGTCATACAAGGTGGAATACACGTCATACAAGGTGGAATACATGTCATATTGAAGGTGGAATACACATAGAAGGTGGAATACAGTCATACAAGGTGGAATACACGTCATACAAGGTGGAATACATGTCATATTGAAGGTGGAATACATGTCATACAAGGTGGAATACACGTCATACAAGGTGGAATACACGTCATATTGAAGGTGGAATACATGTCATACAAGGTGGAATACACGTCATACAAGGTGGAATACACGTCATACAAGGTGGAATACATGTCATACAAGGTGGAATACACGTCATATTGAAGGTGGAATACATGTCATACAGGTGAATACATGTCATACAAGGTGGAATACACGTCATATTGAAGGTGGAATACATGTCATACAAGGTGGAATACACGTCATACAAGGTGGAATACACGTCATACAAGGTGGAATACATGTCATACAAGGTGGAATACATGTCATACAAGGTGGAATACACGTCATACAAGGTGGAATACACGTCATACAAGGTGGAATACACGTCATACAAGGTGGAATACATGTCATACAAGTGGAATACATGTCATACAAGGTGGAATACACATCATATTGAAGGTGGAATACAGTCATACAAGGTGGAATACATGTCATACAAGGTGGAATACATGTCATACAAGGTGGAATACACGTCATATGAAGGTGGAATACACGTCATATTGAAGGTGGAATACATGTCATACAAGTGGAATACACGTCATACAAGGTGGAATACATGTCATACAAGGTGGAATACACGTCATATTGAAGGTGGAATACATGTCATACAAGGTGGAATACATGTCATACAAGGTGGAATACATGTCATACAAGGTGGAATACACATCATACAAGGTGGAATACATGTCATACAAGGTGGAATACATGTCATACAAGGTGGAATACATGTCATACAAGGTGGAATACATGTCATACAAGGTGGAATACATGTCATACAAGGTGGAATACACATCATACAAGGTGGAATACACGTCATACAAGGTGGAATACACGTCATACAAGGTGGAATACACGTCATACAAGGTGGAATACACGTCATACAAGGTGGAATACACGTCATACAAGGTGGAATACACGTCATACAAGGTGGAATACACGTCATACAAGGTGGAATACATGTCATACAAGGTGGAATACATGTCATACAAGGTGGAATACATGTCATACAAGGTGGAATACACATCATACACACAAGTGGAATACACGTCATACAAGGTGGGAATACACGTCATACAAAGGTGGAATACACGTCATATTGAAGGTGGTGAAATACACGTCATATTGAAGGTGGAATACACGTCATACAAGGTGGAATACACGTCATATTGAAGGTGGAATACACGTTTGGAATACACAACATATTTGGACCGGTTTTGGTGAATTGTCAACGGTGGAATACATGTCATACAAGGTGGATACATGTAACAAGTCATATGAAGGTGGAATAAACTACCAGTTCATACAAGGTGGAATACATGTCATACAAGGTGGAATACATGTCATACAAGTGGAATACACGTCATACAAGGTGGAATACACCATACAAGGTGGAATACATGTCATACAAGGTGGAATACACACATCATACAAGGTGGAATACAGTCATACAAGGTGGTAATGTGTGATACATGTCATACAAGGTGGAATACACGTCATATTGAAGGTGGAATACATGTCATACAAGGTGGAATACACGTCATATTGAAGGTGGAATACATTCATACAAGGTGGAATACATGTCATATTGAAGGTGGAATACATGTCATACAAGGTGGAATACATGTCTATTGAAGGTGGAATACACGTCATACAAGGTGGAATACACTCATACATAGGTGGAATACATGTCATACAAGGTGGAATACATGTCATATGAAGGTGGAATACATGTCATACAAGGTGGAATACATGTCATACAAGGTGGAATACATGTCATACAAGGTGGAATACACATCATACAAGGTGGAATACATGTCATACAAGGTGGAATACACGTCATATTGAAGGTGGAATACATGTCATATTGAAGGTGGAATACATGTCATACAAGGTGGAATACATGTCATACAAGGTGGAATACACATCATACAAGGTGGAATACATGTCATACAAGGTGGAATACACGTCATATTGAAGGTGGAATACATGTCATACAAGGTGGAATACATGTCATATTAAGTGTGAAATATACATCATATAAAAGGTGAAAATTTCATGGATGAAACTGAAAAACCGAATTACTTTGCTGAGGTGTCTAGGTCCCTATATGGTTCGAGAACAATACCCTGGTGGGGGGACCTGGGATCTAATGTTGCTGGTGGGGGGA
>CM026397.1:45571228-45623872 GCA_014843695.1 Archivesica marissinica
GGACCTGGGATCTAATGTTGTAACAATTTTTATCACAATTGAGCGTAAATAAAATTGTACAAACCAACTATTAAACTATTGAAAGAACAGGTAGAGTGGGGGGGGGGAGACACATAGCCTATCATATCTGACCAAGTACTGACCACTTCTCTGAGGACATCCTGGATCGATGTACATGTTCACATCATTCTGTGTATGGTATACATAGCCATTGTTGATGTAAGCCAAGTCCAGTCCTGTAAATATAATATATATATAGTAGGGATGGCAATGAATAGCGATTTTACTATTTGAATATTCAGTCAGGTAGGTATTCGAATATTCGATATAATTCTATCAAAAACACTCAAATTGGCATTTTTGAGGACAATATAATAAAAATCTTATTTAAATAGTACTTTTGGTAATATTGAGCAGTTAATTAAAAATTTAAACAAGGGGGTGGTTGTTGTTGCAAAGTGTCGGTAACATTTCAAAGTAATGTTCTTGACATCATAATTAAACACTACCTACCTGTAATTATCTGATTACATGGCAGAGTGTCAATTAACATGGTTTATTCACACATCCTGGGGCGATTAATTTTGTATTGGACTGTTTTATGATGGTTTCAAAAGAAAACAACGTATCTGATTTTATGACAGTTTATTTCATATTTGCAAATTATATAATATTTTTTCCGAATACCGGAATAGTATTTGGATATTCGGACGTCCGAGCGAATATTCGAATATTCGTTGCCATCCCTAATATATAGGAATAACATTAAAATTAACCCAGGCAAGTGATTTGAAGTTACCTGGAATATCTCCAAAGTCTCGGTAGATTCTGTAATCTGTATCAGACGGAATTATTCCAGTCTGAAACACCTCCTGAGCTATGATGGTTCCGCATGGATAGGGAGCCGATTCTGCATAGGCTCGAGTCAACCATGGATGCAACGGTCCTGAAAATTAACAAGAGAGCCATGAAGGGCCTGGATCGCACACCCGAGTTGACAGCTGACAGGAAAACATGTTGCTTAATAGAGGTAACCGTTAACAAAGGGTTGACTGTACATTCAAACTACATTGTATCAAAGCTCTGTGCATTGTGGTTTATGAGAAGATGCGTAAAGTTTTACTACATGATTGTATAGGACATATAGCCCTCTGGCAACATTGGTTTTTGACGGCTAGGGCTTCAGCAAATATGAGACACTATCATCAAATAATGCTCCATGCTAAATTTCATCAAGTTTGTGCAAGTAATTACAGAGGAGATATTTGAATTTTTTACTCTGGGGACGTAGTTTTGAGACATGTAGTGACCTAATTTGAGCAATCTTGAAACAGGATCACACACTGATCATTGCTATGAAGTTTCAGGATGATTGGACAAGTGGTTCAGTAGGAAATGTCGTGGTACTGACGGGACGAAGTTTCAGGACGATTGGACAAGTGGTTCAGTAGGAAATGTCGTGGTACCGACGGGACAAAGTTTCAGGACGATTGGACAAGTGGTTCAGATGGAAATGTCGTGGTACTGAAGGGACAAAGTTTCAGGACGATTGGACAAGTAGTTCAGATGGAAATGTCGTGGTACCGACGGGACAAAGTTTCAGGACGATTGGACAAGTGGTTCAGATAGAAATGTCGTGGTACCGACGGGAAAAGTTTCAGGACGATTGGACAAGTGGTTCAGTAGGAAATGTTGTGGTATCGACGGGACAAAGTTTCAGGACGATTGGACAAGTGGTTCAGATGGAAATGTCGTGGTACCGACAGGACGAAGTTTCAGGACGATTGGACAAGTGGTTCAGTAGGAAATGTTGTGGTATCGACGGGACAAAGTTTCAGGACGATTGGACAAGTGGTTCAGATGGAAATGTCGTGGTACCGACGGGACGAAATTTCAGGACGATTGGACAAGTGGTTCAGATGGAAATGTCGTAGTACCGACAGGACGAAGTTTCAGGACGATTGGACAAGTGGTTAAGATGGAAATGTCGTGGTACCGACGGGATGAAGTTTCAGGACGATTGAACAAGTGGTTCAGATGGAAATGTCGTGGTACCGACGGGACAAAGTTTCAGGAAGATTGGACAAGTGGTTCAGTAGGAAATGTCGTGGTACTGACGGAACGAAGTTTCAGAACGATTGGACAAGTGGTTCAGATGGAAATGTCATAGTACCGACGGGACGAAGTTTCAGGACGATTGGACAAGTGGTTCAGATGGAAATGTCGTGGTACCGACGGGACAAAGTTTCAGGATGATTGGACAAGTGGTTCAGATGGAAATGTCGTGGTACCGACGGGACGAAGTTTCAGGACGATTGGACAAGTGGTTCAGATGGAAATGTCGTGGTACCGACAGGACAAAGTTTCAGGACGATTGGACAAGTGGTTCAGTAGGAAATGTCGTGGTACCGACAGGACAAAAGGAGATCACAAACGCTCACTTTGAGCACTTTGTGCTTTGGTGAGCTAAAAACAGTCCTTTGTTCTTTATCTGCCCACTCACTGTTGCCTTAATGGAGTAATAAAAGCCTGGAAGTGAAATATATACGAGTTCATTGCATGGGGGGGGGGGTAATTAAGACATTCATATCCATATTTATGTGACCAGATAGCCCCCCCCCCCACTGGAATGAATGCAACACCTGACCAGATAGCACCCCCCCCCCCCACTGGAATGAATGCAACACCTGACCAGATAGCCCCCCCCCACTGGAATGAATGCAACCTGACCAGATAGCCCCCCACTGGAATGAATGCAACACTGACCAGATAGCCCCCCCACTGGAATGAATGCAACACCTGACCAGATAGCCCCCCCACTGGAATGAATGCAACACCTGACCAGATAGCCCCCCACTGGAATAATTGCAACACCTGACCAGATAGCACCCCCCCCCCCACTGGAATGAATGCAACACCTGACCAGATAGCCCCCCACTGGAATGAATGCAACACCTGACCAGATAGCCCCCCACTGGAATAATTGCAACACCTGACCAGATAGCACCCCCCCACTGGAATGAAGCAACACCTGACCAGATAGCCCCCCACTGGAATGAATGCAACACCTGACCAGATAGCCCCCCACTGGAATGAATGCAACACCTGACCAGATAGCCCCCCCCCACTGGAATGAATGCAACACCTGACCAGATAGCCCCCCCCCCACTGGAATGAATGCAACACCTGACCAGATAGCCCCCACTGGATCACCTGACCAGATAGCAACACCTGACCAGATAGCCCCCCACTGGAATGAATGCAACACCTGACCAGATAGCCCCCCACTGGAATGAATGCAACACCCCCCCCCCCCCCACTGGAATGAATGCTGACCTAGCCCCCCCCCCCCCCACTGGAATGAATGCAACACCTGACCAGATAGCCCCCCCCCCACTGGAATGAATGCAACACCTGACCAGATAGCACCCCCCCCCCACTGGAATGAATGCAACACCTGACCAGATAGCCCCCCACTGGAATGAATGCAACACCTGACCAGATAGCCCCCCCCCCCACTGGAATGAATGCAACACCTGACCAGATAGACCCCCACTGGAATGAATGCAACACCTGACCAGATAGCCCCCCACTGGAATGAATGCAACACCTGACCAGATAGCCCCCCCACTGGAATGAATGACCTGACCAGATAGCCCCCACTGGAATGAATGCAACACCTGACCAGATAGCCCCCCCCCACTGGAATGAATGCAACACCTGATAGATATGAATGCAACACCTGACCAGATAGCACCCCCCCCCCACTGGAATGAATGCAACACCTGACCAGATAGCCCCCCACTGGAATGAATGCAACACCTGACCAGAATATGCAACACCCCCCCCCCCCACTGGAATGAATGCAACACCTGACCAGATAGCCCCCACTGGAATGAATGCAACACCTGACCAGATAGCCCCCCCCCCCCACTGGAATGAATGCAACACCTGACCAGATAGCCCCCCACTGGAATGAATGCAACACCTGACCAGATAGCCCCCCCCCACTGGAATGAATGCAACACCTGACCAGATAGCCCTCCACTGGAATGAATGCAACACCTGACCAGATAGCCCCCCACTGGAATGAATGCATCACCTGACCAGATAGCCCCCCACTGGAATGAATGCAACACCTGACCAGATAGCCCCCCACTGGAATGAATGCAACACCTGACAGATAGCCCCCACTGGAATGAATGCAACACCTGACCAGATAGCCCCCCCCCACTGGAATGAATGCAACACCTGACCAGATAGCCCCCCCCCCACTGGAATGAATGCAACACCTGACCAGATAGCCCCCGACGGGAATGAATGCAACACCTGACCAGATAGCCCCCCCCACTGGAATGAATGCAACACCTGACCAGATAGCCCCCCACTGGAATGAATGCAACACCTGACCAGATAGCCCCCACTGGAATGAATGCAACACCTGACCAGAGGTAATGACACTTTTCTCAGATCTCAAACTCAAGCTCAAATGATTTAATTGGTTGATTCTGAGTTCTACTGCCAGCTGAACCAATCAGAAGCTTGAGACTGAGTTTGAGATAGGATAAAAGTTTTATAACGTCCAGGCCAGAAGAAGACATTTTTGTTGTGATTTTGCATTTTGTATGGAAGAGCGATGATCGAGTTGAACAGCCCAATGAGTATATAGATACTAGGATGCTACAGACAGAGTCAGGTGAAACACCATCAAGATGTTGCAGTGTGGAGCCTCTGTGGTACAATGCATAATAACCGAGAGGCTGCGAGTTTGAGCCACGACAGAACCACGGTGGTGTTGTCGTTAAACAAAACCCTTAATTCCACACGGCCTCTTCTCTCTCCCTCATAGCGATGGATTCCATCAAACTGGAAAGCGATTGAAGTAAAGTTGTAAGAACTTGTTTCGCAGTCAAGCAAAAATAAATTTGTACAACAGAACCGTACTTGTTTAAGGTTGCATTGTATGGTATAAGGTTGGTTTAACCCTTTCCTTCATAGAGATTTAGGTTAATATGCTATTATATCTCCATACAAACGACAGCCATTTAGCTCTCATGCAGTGGGTAAGTAGTCACCATATCTATCCCACCTCCATAGATATTACTGGGACTACATGAGATTCTGGCCTTTATTATGAACATTGGTTTGGCTACTACCTTGTCCATGTATGTCGTATTGGTAATGGAGTCGAGATATGCTTCCATGAGGGAGAGTTAAACATATTAATTCGTCATTACATGTGTACGCAAACAAAACTCTCCCTGTTGTTCGAGGAATGTTGCACTTGAAGCATCAAATTGGATGACTCTAAAATATGTATACAACATAGTTTACAACAAATAATTATTTACACAATAAATACAAGTGGATTGAATTGAAAGATAAAAGCTTACTGGCATTCTCTCCACCTATAGGGTTGAACAGTGTTACTGGCATTCTCTCCACCTATAGGGTTGAACAGTGTTACTGGCATTCTCTCCACCTATAGGGTTGAACAGTGTTACTGGCATTCTCTCCACCTATAGGGTTGAACAGTGTTACTGGCATTCTCTCCACCTATAGGGTTGAACAGTGTTACTGGCATTCTCTCCACCTATAGGGTTGAACAGTGTTACTGGCATTCTCTCCACCTATAGGGTTGAACAGTGTTACTGGCATTCTCTCCACCTATAGGGTTGAACAGTGTTACTGGCATTCTCTCCACCTATAGGGTTGAACAGTGTTACTGGCATTCTCTCCACCTATAGGGTTGAACAGTGTTACTGGCATTCTCTCCACCTATAGGGTTGAACAGTGTTACTGGCATTCTCTCCACCTATAGGGTTGAACAGTGTTACTGGCATTCTCTCCACCTATAGGGTTGAACAGTGTTACTGGCATTCTCTCCACCTATAGGGTTGAACAGTGTTACTGGCATTCTCTCCACCTATAGGGTTGAACAGTGTTACTGGCATTCTCTCCACCTATAGGGTTGAACAGTGTTACTGGCATTCTCTCCACCTATAGGGTTGAACAGTGTTACTGGCATTCTCTCCACCTATAGGGTTGAACAGTGTTGCTGGCATTCTCTCCACCTATAGGGTTGAACAGTGTTACTGGCATTCTCTCCACCTATAGGGTTGAACACTGGCATTCTCTCCACCTATAGGGTTGAACATTCTCTCCACCTATGTTGCAGTGTTACTGGCATTCTCTCTGGCATTCTCTATAGGGTTGAACAGTGTTACTGGCATTCTCTCCACCTATAGGGTTGAACAGTGTTACTGGCATTCTCTCCACCTATAGGGTTGAACAGTGTTACTGGCATTCTCTCCACCTATAGGGTTGAACAGTGTTACTGGCATTCTCTCCACCTATAGGGTTGAACAGTGTTACTGGCATTCTCTCCACCTATAGGGTTGAACAGTGTTACTGGCATTCTCTCCACCTATAGGGTTGAACAGTGTTACTGGCATTCTCTCCACCTATAGGGTTGAACAGTGTTACTGGCATTCTCTCCACCTATAGGGTTGAACAGTGTTACTGGCATTCTCTCCACCTATAGGGTTGAACAGTGTTACTGGCATTCTCTCCACCTATAGGGTTGAACAGTGTTACTGGCATTCTCTCCACCTATAGGGTTGAACAGTGTTACTGGCATTCTCTCCACCTATAGGGTTGAACAGTGTTACTGGCATTCTCTCCACCTATAGGGTTGAACAGTGTTACTGGCATTCTCTCCACCTATAGGGTTGAACAGTGTTGCATAATTTACCTGTTTGAAACACCAACTCCCATCCACCATTACCAGCCGAGTCAATGTTGATGAAAGCCTTGATAGAACTAGCCCATGGGTGCTTTGTGATGAACCCATGACTAGCCTGAATATAGAAAACACAGCGACATCTGTAAATACAGACGCATCTGTAGTCCAGTGGTAACATGCTGGACTGGTAATCCAGGGATCGCAGGTTCGATCCCCCGTCTGACCCTAATAAAATTAACAGTCTTTCAGATGGGACTTTAATCCAAGGTCTCGTGTCGTGCACGTAAAAGAACCAGAGGAGATTCTGGAATGGGTCTCTGTCTGTATCAATGCACTATCCTCCAAATGTCTAAAATGAGGTGTCACTCATATGGGCAACCGGTAGCGACGATAAATAAACGTAAAACACACAGAGTTAATACGACATACCTGACAACTTCTGGGGGCCACGATGAGGGATATTTGACTTTCCAATGAGGGAGATTGGGTCTTTAAGAGGGAGATTGGGTCTTCACGAGGGAGATTTTTTCGCAGATATTTTCTCGTGCAAAATATTATTTCAACTTTTCATTTTGGCTTTTTTACGCAACGTCTCTCACTGTACATGATCCTATCAATAAAGTACGCTACCTATACAAGTATCCATATGATGTTTATTTATGGGTTCTAAAGTCGCACAAACAGCTTAGGTCAAATGGGTACTCTTCAACTAATATTGGAGGAAGATCCTGGGTGCCCCCTATGCGCAGTATTACAGACACGGACCGTACCCGGGTAGAACCACTGACCTACTGCAAGTCAACTAGCCATCTTCCTCACATTAAATTATTTGACACCCCCAGTGGGATTCGAACTTACAGCAGCAAGGGGTAAGTGATTTGAGGTCAACGACCGTAACATTTCGTCCACGGATAATAAATGATAATTAACATAGTGAAAGAGAGGTGAATCTGCACCAACTAAAGTCCAAGAAAACCTTCTAGAGTAATGGTATCCAGAAGCAGCTGTAAAAACTGAAAATTATAGAATTGTTTCTAACTATCATGTAAATAAACATACAATAAATGGCGACCAACGTGAAAATAATCAAGTTTCTACCAAGATTAATGCAAAATAGTGAAATATTATGTCCACAAGAGACAGGACTCCTACTGTGTGTGTGGAGGGGTCGAATTCTTGCATGTGAGCAAGCTATCCAGCTGGCTTGCAGTTATTGAGGAAGGTCAGTGGTTCGTACCTGCAGTCGGAGGGGAATCTGCCATTTTCCATCAATAGTATAGCTGTAGATTATAATTTTAAATAAAAAGTTTCCAAATTTAGACACGTCAGCTACTTTCATCAGAATTTAACCCATTCAAACTTAAAGAACAAATCTTTAACCCTTACTTGCCAATCACGACTAAAGTCGCTTTTGCATAGAGCCAGATGAGATGGCACAGATAGTAGAGCTAAAGCACATGTCTGAATAGTAAACAACATAGATCCTGATCAGATGCGGCATTACACCACGATTGATCTGGATCAATATTGTTTGCACATTCTTTCCAATTTATTCGGCATGTTATGACGTGAATGGTACACATCCCGCATTCCGGGTCAAGCCTCACTGAGCGAGCAACCTGTAGCCCTCACAGTGCCCTAGGACGGGCAAACCTAGCTAAACTTGAAAAACAAACAGATACACAGTATTACATATATCCTAACAATAAATATCATACAATTTATTAAAATCTACTCTTCTTTATGTGACACAAAACAACAAGTAGATACTAACCTGCAATAAATTCTCTTCAGCTCCGTTAAACAAAAATATAATGCTATGGTGTATCGGCGATGTGGATTGAGATAAAACACGGATAATTTCTAACATCATGGCACAGCTGATGGCATTGTCTCCAGCGCCTGTATAAATACATGTGAATCATTAACGACTGATTGCATCAAGCACCTGTATAAATACATGTGAATCATTAACGACTGATTGTCTCCAGCGCCTGTATAAATACATGTGAATAATTAATGACAGATTGCATCAAGCACCTGCATCAATGCATGTGAAACATTAACGACTGATTGCATCAAGCACCTGCATCAATGCATGTGAAACATTAACGACTGATTGCATCAAGCACCTGCATCAATGCATGTGAATCATTAACGACTGATTGATTGCATCCAACACATGTTTTAAGACTGATTGCATCAAGCACCTGTATCAATGCATGTGAATCATTAACGACTGATTGCATCAAGCACCTGCATCAATGCATGTGAAACATTAACGACTGATTGCATCAAGCACCTGTATCAATGCATGTGAATCATTAACGACTGATTGATTGCATCCAACACATGTTTTAACGACTGATTGCATCAAGCACCTGTATCAATGCATGTGAATCATTAATGACTGATTGCATCAATGCATGTGAATCATTAACGACTGATTGCATCAAGCACCTGCATCAATGCATGTGAAACATTAACGACTGATTGCATCAAGCACCTGTATCAATGCATGTGAATCATTAACGACTGATTGCATCAAGCACCTGCATCAATGCATGTGAAACATTAACGACTGATTGCATCAAGCACCTGCATCAATGCATGTGAATCATTAACGACTGATTGCATCAAGCACCTGCATCAATGCATGTGATACAATTAACGACTGATTGATTGCATCCAACACATGTTTTAACGACTGATTGCATCAAGCACCTGCATCAATGCATGTGAAACATTAACGACTGATTGCATCAAGCACCTGTATCAATGCATGTGAATCATTAACGACTGATTGATTGCATCCAACACATGTTTTAACGACTGATTGCATCAAGCACCTGTATCAATGCATGTGAATCATTAACGACTGATTGCATCAAGCACCTGTATCAATGCATGTGATACAATTAACGACTGATTGATTGCATCCAACACATGTTTTAACGAATGATTGCATCAAGCACCTGCATCAATGCATGTGAATCATTAACGACTGATTGATTGCATCCAACACATGTTTTAACGACTGATTGCATCAAGCACCTGTATCAATACATGTGAATCATTAACGACTGATTGCATCAAGCACCTGCATCAATGCTTGTGAAACATTAACGACTGATTGCATCAAGCACCTGTATCAATGCATGTGAATCATTGACGACTGATTGATTGCATCCAACACATGTTTTAACGACTGATTGCATCAAGCACCTGTATCAATGCATGTGAATCATTAATGACTGATTGCATCAATGCATGTGAATCATTAACGACTGATTGCATCAAGCACCTGCATCAATGCATGTGAATCATTAACGACTGATTGCATCAAGCACTTGTATAAATACATGTGAATCATTAACGACTGATTGCATCAAGCACCTGCATCAATGCATGTGAAACATTAACGACTGATTGCATCAAGCACCTGTATCAATGCATGTGAATCATTAACGACTGATTGAAAGCACCTGCATCAATGCATGTGGATCATTAACGACTGATTGCATCAAGCACCTGCATCAATGCATGTGAATCATTAACGACTGATTGATTGCATCCAACACATGTTTTAATGACTGATTGCATCAAGCACCTGTATCAATACATGTGAATCATTAACGACTGATTGCATCAAGCACCTGCATCAATGCTTGTGAAACATTAACGACTGATTGCATCAAGCACCTGTATCAATGCATGTGAATCATTGACGACTGATTGATTGCATCCAACACATGTTTTAACGACTGATTGCATCAAGCACCTGTATCAATGCATGTGAATCATTAATGACTGATTGCATCAATGCATGTGAATCATTAACGACTGATTGCATCAAGCACCTGCATCAATGCATGTGAAACATTAACGACTGATTGCATCAAGCACCTGTATCAATGCATGTGAAACATTAACGACTGATTGCATCAAGCACCTGCATCAATGCATGTGAAACATTAACGACTGATTGCATCAAGCACCTGCATCAATGCATGTGAATCAATAACGACTGATTGCATCAAGCACCTGCATCAATGCATGTGATACAATTAACGACTGATTGATTGCATCCAACACATGTGTTAACGACTGATTGCATCAAGCACCTGCATCAATGCATGTGAAACAATTAACGACTGATTGCATCAAGCACCTGTATCAATGCATGTGAATCATTAACGACTGATTGCATCAACACCTGCATCAACACATGTAATCATTAACGACTGATTGCATCAAGCACCTGTATCAATGCATGTGAAACATTAACGACTGATTGCATCAAGCACCTGTATCAATGCATGTGAATCATTAACGACTGATTGATTGCATCCAACACATGTTTTAACGACTGATTGCATCAAGCACCTGCATCAATGCATGTGAATCATTAACGACTGATTGCATCAAGCACCTGCATCAATGCATGTGAATCATTAACGACAGATTGCATCAAGCACCTGCATCAATGCATGTGAAACATTAACGACTGATTGCATCAAGCACCTGCATCAATGCATGTGAAACATTAACGACTGATTGCATCAAGAACTGCATCAATGCATGTGAAACATTAACGACTGATTGCATCAAGCACCTGTATCAATGCATGTGAATCATTAACGACTGATTGCATCAAGCACCTGCATCAATGCATGTGAAACATTAATGACTGATTGATTGCATCCAACACATGTTTTAACGACTGATTGCATCAAGCACCTGTATCAATGCATGTGAATCATTAACGACTGATTGATTGCATCCAACACATGTTTTAACGACTGATTGCATCAAGAACTGCATCAATGCATGTGAAACATTAACGACTGATTGCATCAAGCACCTGTATCAATGCATGTGAATCATTAACGACTGATTGATTGCATCCAACACATGTTTTAACGACTGATTGCATCAAGCACCTGTATAAATACATGTAAATCATTAACGACTGATTGCATCAAGCACCTGTATCAATGCATGTGAATCATTAACGACTGATTGCATCAAGCACCTGCATCAATGCATGTGAATCATTAACGACTGATTGCATCAAGCACCTGCATCAATGCATGTGAATCATTAACGACTGATTGCATCAAGCACCTGTATCAATGCATGTGAAACATTAATGACTGATTGATTGCATCCAACACATGTTTTAACGACTGATTGCATCAAGCACCTGTATCAATGCATGTGAATCATTAACGACTGATTGATTGCATCCAACACATGTTTTAACGACTGATTGCATCAAGCACCTGTATAAATACATGTAAATCATTAACGACTGATTGCATCAAGCACCTGTATCAATGCATGTGAATCATTAATGACTGATTGCATCAAGCACCTGCATCAATGCATGTGAATCATTAACGACTGATTGCATCAAGCACCTGTATCAATGCATGTGAATCATTAACGACTGATTGCATCAAGCACCTGCATCAATGCATGTGAAACATTAACGACTGATTGCATCAAGCACCTGTATCAATGCATGTGAATCATTAACGACTGATTGCATCAAGCACCTGCATCAATGCATGTGAATCATTAACGACTGATTGCATCAAGCACCTGTATCAATGCATGTGAAACATTAACGACTGATTGATTGCATCCAACACATGTTTTAACGACTGATTGCATCAAGCACCTGCATCAATGCATGTGAATCATTAACGACTGATTGATTGCATCCAACACATGTTTTAACGACTGATTGCATCAAGCACCTGTATCAATACATGTGAATCATTAACGACTGATTGCATCAAGCACCTGCATCAATGCATGTGAAACATTAACGACTGATTGCATCAAGCACCTGTATCAATGCATGTGAATCATTAACGACTGATTGATTGCATCCAACACATGTTTTAACGACTGATTGCATCAAGCACCTGTATCAATGCATGTGAATCATTAATGACTGATTGCATCAATGCATGTGAATCATTAACGACTGATTGCATCAAGCACCTGCATCAATGCATGTGAATCATTAACGACTGATTGCATCAAGCACTTGTATAAATACATGTGAATCATTAACGACTGATTGCATCAAGCACCTGCATCAATGCATGTGAAACATTAACGACTGATTGCATCAAGCACCTGTATCAATGCATGTGAATCATTAACGACTGATTGATAGCACCTGCATCAATGCATGTGGATCATTAACGACTGATTGCATCAAGCACCTGCATCAATGCATGTGAATCATTAACGACTGATTGATTGCATCCAACACATGTTTTAATGACTGATTGCATCAAGCACCTGTATCAATACATGTGAATCATTAACGACTGATTGCATCAAGCACCTGCATCAATGCTTGTGAAACATTAACGACTGATTGCATCAAGCACCTGTATCAATGCATGTGAATCCTTGACGACTGATTGATTGCATCCAACACATGTTTTAACGACTGATTGCATCAAGCACCTGTATCAATGCATGTGAATCATTAATGACTGATTGCATCAATGCATGTGAATCATTAACGACTGATTGCATCAAGCACCTGCATCAATGCATGTGAAACATTAACGACTGATTGCATCAAGCACCTGTATCAATGCATGTGAAACATTAACGACTGATTGCATCAAGCACCTGCATCAATGCATGTGAAACATTAACGACTGATTGCATCAAGCACCTGCATCAATGCATGTGAATCAATAACGACTGATTGCATCAAGCACCTGCATCAATGCATGTGATACAATTAACGACTGATTGATTGCATCCAACACATGTGTTAACGACTGATTGCATCAAGCACCTGCATCAATGCATGTGAAACAATTAACGACTGATTGATTGCATCAAGCACCTGTATCAATGCATGTGAATCATTAACGACTGATTGATTGCATCCAACACATGTTTTAACGACTGATTGCATCAAGCACCTGTATCAATGCATGTGAATCATTAACGACTGATTGCATCAAGCACCTGTATCAATGCATGTGATACAATTAACGACTGATTGATTGCATCCAACACATGTTTTAACGAATGATTGCATCAAGCACCTGCATCAATGCATGTGAATCATTAACGACTGATTGATTGCATCCAACACATGTTTTAACGACTGATTGCATCAAGCACCTGTATCAATACATGTGAATCATTAACGACTGATTGCATCAAGCACCTGCATCAATGCTTGTGAAACATTAACGACTGATTGCATCAAGCACCTGTATCAATGCATGTGAATCATTGACGACTGATTGATTGCATCCAACACATGTTTTAACGACTGATTGCATCAAGCACCTGTATCAATGCATGTGAATCATTAATGACTGATTGCATCAATGCATGTGAATCATTAACGACTGATTGCATCAAGCACCTGCATCAATGCATGTGAATCATTAACGACTGATTGCATCAAGCACTTGTATAAATACATGTGAATCATTAACGACTGATTGCATCAAGCACCTGCATCAATGCATGTGAAACATTAACGACTGATTGCATCAAGCACCTGTATCAATGCATGTGAATCATTAACGACTGATTGAAAGCACCTGCATCAATGCATGTGGATCATTAACGACTGATTGCATCAAGCACCTGCATCAATGCATGTGAATCATTAACGACTGATTGATTGCATCCAACACATGTTTTAATGACTGATTGCATCAAGCACCTGTATCAATACATGTGAATCATTAACGACTGATTGCATCAAGCACCTGCATCAATGCTTGTGAAACATTAACGACTGATTGCATCAAGCACCTGTATCAATGCATGTGAATCATTGACGACTGATTGATTGCATCCAACACATGTTTTAACGACTGATTGCATCAAGCACCTGTATCAATGCATGTGAATCATTAATGACTGATTGCATCAATGCATGTGAATCATTAACGACTGATTGCATCAAGCACCTGCATCAATGCATGTGAAACATTAACGACTGATTGCATCAAGCACCTGTATCAATGCATGTGAAACATTAACGACTGATTGCATCAAGCACCTGCATCAATGCATGTGAAACATTAACGACTGATTGCATCAAGCACCTGCATCAATGCATGTGAATCAATAACGACTGATTGCATCAAGCACCTGCATCAATGCATGTGATACAATTAACGACTGATTGATTGCATCCAACACATGTGTTAACGACTGATTGCATCAAGCACCTGCATCAATGCATGTGAAACAATTAACGACTGATTGATTGCATCAAGCACCTGTATCAATGCATGTGAATCATTAACGACTGATTGATTGCATCCAACACATGTTTTAACGACTGATTGCATCAAGCACCTGTATCAATGCATGTGAAACATTAACGACTGATTGCATCAAGCACCTGTATCAATGCATGTGAATCATTAACGACTGATTGATTGCATCCAACACATGTTTTAACGACTGATTGCATCAAGCACCTGCATCAATGCATGTGAATCATTAACGACTGATTGCATCAAGCACCTGCATCAATGCATGTGAATCATTAACGACTGATGTGGAAGTCGTGATAGCGCAGTGGATGCGCGTTCGATTCAGGTGCGAAAGGTCCGGAGTTCGAGCCCCACTGGAGCCGTTACAATTGTGCCCTTAGGCAAGGCATTTAAATTCCATGTTGCCTCTTCTCTCTCCCTCGTGGCGATGGATTCCATCAGGAATGAGATCTCGAGAGTGATTTATATAAGTTGAAATAACTTGTTTCGCAATCGAGCTAAAATAAATTTGTATAAAAACGACTGATTGCATCAAGCACCTGCATCAATGCATGTGAATCATTAACGACTGATTGCATCAAGCACCTGCATCAATGCATGTGAATCATTAACGACTGATTGCATCAAGCACCTGCATCAATGCATGTGAAACATTAACATGTGTGTTTTACGTTTATTTATCACCGCTACCAGTTGCCCATATGAGCGACGCCTCCTGAAGAGATTACTTATTTTAGTTTTAGTTTAGTTTCCGATCAAAACTGAAAACCCATCTGTTTAGGCAATTTTATGAACGATAAATGTTGTGCTCTTTGTACAAAAATAACATCTGTGATGATATAAAACAGTTTAAATACAATATTTGTGTTTAATAAGATCAAATATCGACTTTATAAGTATTGGATTGACGAGTGAAGTGTTGTATGGGCATTCTCTTGGGTTCGAGCTCTGTCGTGTGGTGATGGGCAGATCACTATACCGGACCAATCACTGCACTGGCCACATCACGGTTGTCATTCTTACGGCGGTATTTGGGTCTATGGTTCATATTGCCACTTTTAACGCTAATCCAATCACTCACTTATATACTGTAATGGTGTAGATATCATGATAAAATATGTTCTTATCCAATTACTAGAATCCTAGTTATATCTATATATATGTGTAAATTTTTATTTATGATATTATTGTCATGTGTAAATGTTTAAAATTGCATCTGTAATTGTGAAGCGCAATAGAATAATTTTTGCGCCATATAAATGCTATGTATTTGTATAACTAACAATATTACAATTAGCAACCTGAAATGCTCATAAACCGCATCATTTCAGTGGAAAAAATTCTCCCAACATGTCTGTTTATATTCGGCTACTTAACCCATCAGGTGACCGTTGCATTATGCTACCGGTACGAATAACGGAATGCTATTGAACCATGCTTCACCTCTGTCAGCGAAAATAGGTTAAAACTATTTAAATATTTTATATACGGATGGAAATGGAAAAATACACAGAGCATAAGAATACGCCGAGCATAGGAATACGCCGAGCATAGGTTCCACCACTCTACATACACCTGTAGAATATCCACCATTCTACATACACCTGTAGAATATCTTGATAAAAGAACTGTACCTGGACTATCCACTGAACTGTCAAAGTGACAACTCATCAAAAGACTGTGTTCAGATCCTGTCTCTGATGATAGCTTCACGACAATGTTTTTGATATTTCTATATACGCTTACAAAGTCGGTTAGAAACGCAATGTCAAATGTTCCCGTTACATTTTGCTCGTCAATCAATATCTCTTTTGAAGGGAGACAACTTTGTTGAATCTTCTTTAATTCTTCAAATATATATTGATATGCATATATCTCATTTGCGTTGCTTCCCACCACTCTCGGACCATGTAGTGCGAAATATTTCAAATGAATTCGTGCATTAGTTTCATAAAATGCATCTCTAGGAGAACTGGGAAATTGACTTTGTGGGGCAGGAAAACTATGAAGTCTGTGGTGAATGAATAAATAAATTGAGCCATGAAACAGGATGATCAGTAAAAATATGATTCGCCCATCGAATACTAAATATTTATCCTTCACTGCGTTTTGTTTTGAGTCGTATTTATTGTCCAATGGATGCAGAATCGCAGTTTCCTTGTGGCGTTTCCTGGCCAAACCTTCGGTTCTGGGCGCAGACATCTTGGATCTAACGGTACTGCTCTACTGTGATTGGTTAATATTCATAATATTACATGTACCTGGATACTAGATAAACAGTTTTGATACGGCCTACGACACATATAATTATATAGTTACAATGTATACCGCTTCTTCTTGTATTCGGTTACTCCTCAATACATCAATACAACTGGACTGTCAAATAGCTTAATTTTTTCTAAGTTATAGCTTTATAATCCACGTAGATCTTACAGATTGGATACACTATACTGGTTACTCAAAAACAGGCCACAACAGGTTCTTGTCGACGGTAAATGCTCCGACAGGTTACCATGCAGTTCTCTCGGGTGTCCTTCAAGGACCCAACATATCAATAGTATTACCTCAAAAGCTAACAACACCCTCCGCTTCATCAACAGGAATGTCAAACCAATAACAAACAGGTCAAAGAAAACGCATATATCACTTATGTCCGTCCACAGGTTGAATACTGCTCCACAGTCTGGAACCCCTGGCAGAAACACCGTACCTACAAAATAGAAATGGTTCAAAGATCTGCAGCCAGATATATATTCAATGATTACAACTACACTAGTAATGTATCACAAATGGCATCCACCCCCAATTGGAAAACTTTAGAACATAGACGAAATCAAGCCTCACTAATCATGATTTTTCAAAATAAGAAATGAACTAGTTGCTGTAGATCACCATCACCTTACACCCACAAGAAACCTTAACTATCTAATCCCACAGTCAAAAACCTAATATAATTGCCAACTCAATTTCCCCAAGAACAACCAGGCTATGGAACAGTATATACATATATATACATATATACAGTCGAGTCTCAGTCTGCAGACCTTTGTTCATTGGCATAGCTTCCTATAGGCCATATAGGCCGTGGCCTACACTTCCCCCCGACAAATCGAAAAAATAAAAATGCCAAATCTGCAACAAAAAGCCAGGATTAAATTATATACGCTATAAATAGTTTTCCTGGGGACAACCCCCGGACCCCCTCCCGTCCTAAGTTTTAAGTTGGCCTACACATCGATTCCAGCCAAGCTACGCCCTGGATATGGGATATATATGGCGCCTACTTATCCACTGCATGATAGCTACATGTGTGTGTGTGTGTGTGTGTGTGTGTGTGTGTGTGTGTGTGTGTGTGTGTGTGTGTGTGTGTGTGTGTGTGGTTGGGTTGTGGGTTGTGTGGGTTGTGTGTTGTGGGTTGGGTTGTGGGTTGTGTTGTGTGTGTGTGGTTGGGTGTGTTGTGGGTTGTGTGTGTGTGTGTGTGTGTGTGTGTGTGTGTGTGTGTGTGTGTGTGTGTGTGTGTGTGTGTGTGTGTGTGTGTGTGTTGTGTGTGTGTGCGTGTGCGTGTGCGTGTGTGCGTGTGCGTGTGCGTGTGCGTGTGCGTGTGCGTGTGTGTGGCGTGTGCGTGTGCGTGTGCGTGTGCGTGTGCGTGTGCGTGTGCGTGTGCGTGTGCGTGTGCGTGTGCGTGTGCGTGTGCGTGTGCGTGCGCGTGCGCGTGCGCGTGCGCGTGCGCGTGCGTTTTATTTATCGTCGCTACCTGTTGCCCATATGAGCGGCGTACCAGCGTGTTACCACTGGACTACAGATCCGTCTGTAATAGCTAAATAACTGTTAACTGTTAACTTAAGTACGAGGAGCATACACTCGCATCTTAAATACAATATACATGTACAATGTAATTATGTTGTATTCTCTTCTCGTCTCCACTCTATTTTAATTGCATTGTCTTTCTGTTTCGTTACGTTTATTTATCAGAACAGCCCAGCACAGCACAGTTGTTTATTTACAAGAATTGTACATAGTCATCGTCGAAAGGCACATTATATTTAACATAATTACTGGTCATGTGATATATCATATCATAATTGTGAACAATATTCATATCATTTCAATCAGTTAAAGACGTTCGCGGTAGAAAATATTACAACGTGTACATTTTAAGCTTACACAGCCTGTCAAATCACACCAAGATAACCATAAGTTTGATTTAACATGCCGTTTTACCATGAAAAGGGGTTTTCATATCCTAAAACCGATAGGCGGGCAGCACAGTCATCGGCGCGATTGCATGCATGAAGGCCAAACAATGGACGATAATTCCGTTATCAACGAGTTAAATATTGACCCGGTAATAAGTAATTCGGACAGTACTATAACTCCGGATAGTAAGGAATCATGGCCACCTGGCCGGGGGATTGTTGAATTGGGCCATTTGTAATGTGCACTCTCTAGCCCTATTTTCATTGATAACTCATTAAACGTGAACAATGTTGGGGTATATGTTTTATTTAATATTCAGAAACAATATCTCAATGAAGGCGTTTAAGGAATTATTAACTGCCTCCCATCCTTACAGACCAAACACCAAGGAACATTATTCCCTCCTTAAGCATTCCAAGCAAGACTCCAGATCGATTCCACCTCTAAAGCGTGAACACAAGTTTCATCATGAAGAAGCTGCTAAAGCCACAGTACTGAACAAACAGTTTCAGTCTGTCTTCAGCTCCAAGTCCCCACTAAGACTTACCTCCATTTGTAAAATGAAAAATCAGGACACAAATGGAAACCTGAATGGTCATTCCACGCCAAACATGAATGGGATCACAGTAGGTTCAAATGGCATAGAGACACTTCTCAATAACCTGAACCCCCATAAGGCTAGTGGTTCTGACCAAATTAAGCCAATCATACTTAAAGCCCTGTCTAAAGAACTCTCACCTATCCTTGAAGTCTTATTCCAAAAACCCCTCAACGAAAGATCACTGTCGGCCCAGTGGAAGTTAGCAAATGTTGCTCCCATTTACGAAAAAGGGGACAAGTCACACCCCGTCAACTATAGGCCTATCTCACTGACATGTGTTCTATGCAAGGTACTAGAACATATAGTTTCCTCCTCGATAGTAAAACACTACACTAAGCACAGTATTCTGTACCATTTGCAGCATGGTTTTAGAGAAAAACGGGCATGTGTGACCCAACTAGTAATGCTAGTCAATGCCTTGGTTACCTCTGTCTACAATAAGCAGCAGGTAGATCTCATTCTATTAGACTTCAGTAAGACTTTCGATAAGGTCAATCACGAGAAAGTACTACTAAAATTGCATGACTATGGAGTCAGAGGTCAAACATGAAGGTAAAAAACAAAACAAACAAAAAACATGAAGGTGGATTAAGAGTTTTTATCTAGATAATAGACTCGAGTCAGTTGTCCTTAATGGTATTAGTTCAGAGGCCATTCCGGTGTCCTCTGGAGTTCCACAGGGATCCGTACTTGGACCCCTGCTTTTCCTAGCTTACATAAACGACCTGCAGTCTATCTATCACTGACATCTGCAAATGAATCGGTCACACTCCAAAACGATCTTAAGAGATTAGAAGTGTGGGAGTTGTAGTGGGACATGTAATTTAACCCCTCCAAATGTCAAGTTATCCACGTCACAGAAGGAAACATCCTATTCCCAGTCAATATAAACTATGGAGTCCTACTTGAGTCGGTCACCTCAGCCAAATACCTTGACGTGGAGATCTCAAATAACCTGTCTTGAGACACTCACATAAAAAGGTCAACTAAGAAAGCAAACCAAACATTAGGATTTCTACGTAGAAACCTCCAGGTCAAATCCGAACCCCTTAACGCCATGGCTTACCAGACACTAGTGAGACCCCAGCTTGAATATGGCTCCGAGATCTCGTCGCCCCATACCCAGACATTGATAGACCACATTGAAGGTGTCCAGCGAAGAGCAGCCCGTTGGATAAAGGCTGACTTCTATCGTACCTATAGTGTTACAGAATGCTACATTCCTTACTCTACGCAGACTAGATCAACGGCGTATTGACAATAGGTTATCCCTTATGTATAAAATTCATAATGATCTTGTTGCTATTCCCATTGAAAATTACCTAGTTCCCCTCTCCCGTCCTGCTCGCCATTGCCATTCCTTAAGCTATATGTTAATTACAGCAACTACAGACTACTACAAGATTTCCTTTTCCCCAAGAACAATCTACCATTGGAACCATCTCCCTCCTGGCATTGTTCATCTCCCTACCATAGAGCAATTCAATACGGCAGTTTGCCATATTGATCATGCACAGTCCCTAATTGTTCTGCGCAGCTGCTTTTAAACTTTTAGCACAACTTATTTACATTACTTTCTTAAATTATGCTTTTAACTACTCATACTTTTAACTTCTTTGCGGTTTTTGACGCGCAACATGTCTACATCCCCAAGAGGGGTTCGACATTAAAGGAAGATAAATAGATTAACTTTGAGAATCTTGAGTTGAGAACAATTTGAAGTTGGGATATTTATGGAATTTTAGTTTAGAATACAAATTTATTTTAGCTTGATTGCGAAACAAGTTCTTAAAACTTATATTAATCCCTCACGAGAACTCATTCGTGATGGAATCCGTCGCCACGAGGGAGAGAGAAGAGGCAATGTGGAATTTAAATGCCTTGCCTAAGAACACAATCGTAATGGCTACATCTGGGTGTGAACACTTCTGGCCTTTCGCACATAAAGCTAACTCACTATCACGACTTCCACAATGTTAGCAAGTTATTACCTCTATACACACCTAATTTGGCCTCTTATGACAGGTTGTATATTTATTGAAGTATTCTCTTGGGCAGGTTTGACTGTATTAATCAGTGTTATCATGTGATGTACCAAGTATGAACACATTCTATTATTGTAAACTTGTTTACTGATTACAAATGAGTGTCACAAGGATGAACATATAATACCAGGTCTCTCCTCCACTACATGCACGTCGTGACCTAGGCACAGCTCACAACAGGAATATGGTTCAAGGACTTCACTGACGGAAGCCGCACCATCGGAATCGCATGACTCTATACATTTACATATAGAGTACCATACGACTAACTTCCCTACTTGGCGAGACAACAACACTTAGTGCTGGCGACGACGGATAGCTGGTTTTCTTTTAGCCGGCTCCTTCAAGGGGAGCGATCTCCTCCAAGGAAGACGGTGGGACGCAGACTTCTTGATGAAATGAGGACCCCAGCGAAGAAACCGGAACCATTATTGCTGCTGTGAGCTGACAAATCGTGGAGGATGTGGCCCTACAAAGGACCCCTTCGAAAGATGATACAGGACTTGTCACCCTGAGAAGAACAAAGATGCCTTTCCAGTTGTCTACATAAACAACTTAGATGACAACGTAAACTTCTTAGAGAAACCAGTCGCCCAAATATAAAGAAAACTTATTTAGGAACATATAATACACTAAATAAGCAGCTTGTTATTGAGCAATGTGCTTCTTTGACATATTTGAACAAGTTACATATCACATTTAAGTAGCTTGTTCTTGAGCAATGTGCTTCTTTGACATATTTGGACAAGTTACATATCACATTTAAGTAGCTTGTTATTGAGCAATGTGCTTCTTTGACATATTTGGACAAGTTACATATCACATTTAAGCAGCTTGTTATTGAGCAATGTGCTTCTTTGACATATTTGAACAAGTTACATATCACATTAAAGTAGCTTGTTCTTGAGCAATGTGCTTCTTTGACATATTTGGACAAGTTACATATCATATTTAAGTAGCTTGTTATTGAGCAATGTGCTTCTTTGACATATTTGGACAAGTTACATATCACATTTAAGTAGCTTGTTCTTGAGCAATGTGCTTCTTTGACATATTTGGACAAGTTACATATCACATTTAAGTAGCTTGTTCTTGAGCAATGTGCTTCTTTGACATATTTGGACAAGTTACATATCACATTTAAGCAGCTTGTTCTTGAGCAAAGTGCTTCTTTGACATATTTGGACAAGTTACATATCACATTTAAGCAGCTTGTTCTTGAGCAATGTGCTTCTTTGACATATTTGGACAAGTTACATATCATAAGCAGCTTGTTCTTGAGCAATGTGCTTCTTTGACATATTTGGACAAGTTACATATCATAAGCAGCTTGTTCTTGAGCAATGTGCTTCTTTGACATATGTGGATAAGTTACATATCACATTTAAGCAGCTTGTTATTGAGCAATGTGCCTCTTTGACATATTTGGACAAGTTACCTATCACATTTAAGCAGCTTGTTACTGAGCAATGTGCTTCTTTGACATATTTGGACAAGTTACATATCACATTTAAGCAGCTTGTTATTGAGCAATGTGCCTCTTTGACATATTTGGACAAGTTACATTTCACATTTAAGCAGCTTGTTATTGAGCAATGTGCTTCTTTGACATATTTGGACAAGTTACATATCACATTTAAGTAGCTTGTTCTTGAGCAATGTGCTTCTTTGACATATTTGGACAAGTTACATATCACATTTAAGCAGCTTGTTCTTGAGCAATGTGCTTCTTTGACATATTTGGACAAGTTACATATCACATTTAAGCAGCTTGTTATTGAGCAATGTGCTTCTTTGACATATTTGGACAAGTTACATATAACATTTAAGCAGCTTGTTATTGAGCAATGTGCTTCTTTGACATATTTGGACAAGTTACATATCATAAGCAGCTTGTTCTTGAGAAATGTGCTTCTTTGACATATTTGGACAAGTTACATATCATAAGCAGCTTGTTATTGAGCAATGTGCTTCTTTGACATATTTGGACAAGTTACATATCATAAGCAGCTTGTTCTTGAGCAATGTGCTTCTTTGACATATTTGGACAAGTTACATATCATAAGCAGCTTGTTATTGAGCAATGTGCTTCTTTGACATATTTGGACAAGTTACATTTCACATTTAAGCAGCTTGTTCTTGAGTAGTGTGCTTCTTTGACATATTTGGACAAGTTACATATCACATTTAAGTAGCTTGTTCTTGAGCAATGTGCTTCTTTGACATATTTGGACAAGTTACATATCACATTTAAGCAGCTTGTTATTGAGCAATGTGCTTCTTTGACATATTTGGACAAGTTACATATCACATTTAAGCAGCTTGTTATTGAGCAATGTGCTTCTTTGACATATTTGGACAAGTTACATATCATAAGCAGCTTGTTCTTGAGCAATGTGCTTCTTTGACATATTTGGACAAGTTACATATCATAAGCAGCTTGTTCTTGAGCAATGTGCCCCTTTGATATATTTGGACAAGTTACATATCACATTTAAGCAGCTTGTTATTGAGCAATGTGCTTCTTTGACATATTTGGACAAGTTACATATAACATTTAAGCAGCTTGTTATTGAGCAATGTGCTTCTTTGACATATTTGGACAAGTTACATATCACATTTAAGCAGCTTGTTATTGAGCAATGTGCTTCTTTGACATATTTGGACAAGTTACATATCACATTCTTGTCAGTTGATTTTAGCAATTCTAAAAACTTATACATTGATGGCTTAGATAGGTAATATTTATGTATGTACTTTTTGCGTAAAGCATGAACATATGCATATAAAATAATATCATGGCCCCAGAAATCTGGGCGAAGCCTCCTGGAGTGTAATATTCATTTTATGATGTGGAGGATAGTGGAAGATACAGAAGACGCCCCAATCGCAGAAACAGCCCAGGTTATTTTACATGCTCGTTTATAGCACCGATACAGCACCTCTGTTATAGTCCCATCTAGCCAAGGTTCCAGTCTGTCGATTTTTAACATTTTTACTTCTGGCAAAATGACATGCATGCATGTATGTTCTATTAATGTCAAACCCCTTGCGGGGACCGATATATGTTTTCCTGGGCAGACTTAGCCGACCTAAGCGGTTAACCAGTACTATGCATGTGTGTGAGGTCCTTTGCTCAATGACACTACATACGTGGCCTGGCCGATTATCGAACCCGGAAACCCAGGCTCTCGCCACTCGTGGAATATTTACCTTCAAGTCACTTGATAACAATACACTTCTGACTATAGCGCAGTGGTAGTGTGTTTGTTTCAGTTGCGAGAGGCCCTGGGTTCGAGCCCAACTGTACCCACGATTGAGCTCTTAGGCATATATTAATTCCACATTGCCTCTCTCTTTCTGGGTGGGTTAAATCAAATTTGAGTGTGTCGCAGAAAAAAGTGGCATGCCAGTCATAATCAGAATAGATTGTTCGGCATTGAAATGTAAAATGAAAAGGGCTGCGGGTGACAACTCTGCCAAGCTTACTTATTTCATATAGTATAAAGAATGATCATAACTATTGATATCGTAGCCAAACCGACATTTTAATTACGCAGAACGATCTGGATATTCCAATACCGCCACCCCTTCCCCAGTTTGTATTGCATGTATTGCGTGTTCAGAACTGTTTAATACGCACCTGCAAATGTGCGTACAACCAGCTACGTGTCTGAATTCTCTCACACCACAACAATAATAAGAAATGATTACCGTAATATATAATGATCATTGAAACTTATATTCTCAAATCCTATTAATGCATTATAGCAGTGTAGCATTGTTCGGTTATATTGGGATTATAGCGCATTGTTACGATTGATTAAGCGCATTGTTGAGTGCTTTTAACCATTGATCTGTCCCATTTATATTCTATTGTCTAACCCTTTGCGGTATAAACATGTGTAAACAAAGCTAGACGCCAGGTATTCTTTAATTATGATTGACCGAAATAGGGACGGCAGACCGATAAGAACGCGTATTAATCGTGAACTTGTGGAAGTTCTGTCGAAAGCAAACACTTCGAGTATCGATCAAATCTACCTATAACTTACAAGTGTTCAAACTATTTTCTGATACGAACAGTTTTTGATGGCAAATATTTAGGTTTTGGGTGATAACGAGAGACATATTGGAAAGGAATATTGGTGAATTGATTTCTGTAAAGGAATATATCGTCTACTTACATATCCGGGTATGTTTCTTTTTCTGTTCAGTTATTGACCACATGAGTTACACGTGCGTTCGGGGGTGTACACTGTGCATATATACTCGTATATTAATAATTATATGTATTTATTACATAGTTCATAATGAGGAACTGAGAAGAAATATTTGTGGATGAAATATATTCCCTAATTACACTTGGAATAGTTTTCCGAGGACAATTAATTTAACATTGACTATTTTTCGTATGCTCACTGCATTATCTCCTCTTGTTTGATATATATGTATAGTGCCCACCCGGCGTCTGTGGTCCAGTTGTCAGGGGCGTAGCTTGGCTGGAATCGATGTGTAGGCCAACTTAAGACGGGAGGGTCCGGGGGTCGTCCCCAGGAAAACTATTTATAGCGTATATAATTTAATCCTGGCATCCCGATTTTTGTTGCAGATTTGGCATTTTTATGTTTTCGATTTTTCGGGAGAAAGTGTAGGCCACGGCCTAAAGTGTAGGCCACGGCCTACACTGCCTATAGGAAGCTATGCCAATGGTGGTAGAGCGTCATATCTGGACTCGAACGGTCCCGGGTTCGATACACTGTCAGGCCACGTATGTAGTGTCAGTGAGCAAGGCACCTCACATATATTCCATAGTACTATTCAACCGTGTAGTTCGGTTAGGCTTGTCACGGAAAACATGTTTAGGTCCTCGCAAGGGATTTGACATTAGTGGAATATATATACTATTACATACGCGTACACACTCTGGAGCACTTTTCGTACATAGTGAGTCTGTTGTGGCTTAGAAGACCACCCACATTTCCTAGGTATAGAAACTGGAATATATATAGACAAGAATAAATATGCTGTCCGATTAGCGCAGTGGTTAGCGTGGGTGTGCTCGCTACCTACCAATGTTCGATCCTCGGAACGGGATGTATGTGAGATGGTACAATGGTCGTCAGATCGGACAGGTGGGTTTTCTCCGGTACTCCGGTTTCCTCCCACACGAATGACTATATGTACGCGTTCATCCGCGACAACGAGAGTGATTTAATATAAGTTGTTACAACTTGTTTGGCAATCGTTGCGAAATAAATAAAGTTTAAATAGACCAAACGGATCCTAATAAAAATTATTGTAGAAACCAATACTCAATTCTCCAACCTCCCCATGCAACTGGTAACTTCATCACTTGTCCTTGCTATTGGGAGTAAACTCACTATCCTGAACATAGCATATTTACCTTCAAGTCACTTGATAACAATACACTTCTGGCTCTCGCCACTCGTGGAATATTTACCTTCAAGTCACTTGATAACAATACACTCCTGGTTCTCGCCACTCGTGGAATATTTACCTTCAAGTCACTTGATAACAATACACTTTTGGCTCTCGCCACTCGTGAAATATTTACCTTCAAGTCACTTGATAACAATACACTCCTGGTTCTCGCCACTCGTGGACTATTTACCTTCAAGTCACTTGATAACAATACACTCCTGGTTCTCGCCACTCGTGGAATATTTACCATCAAGTCACTTGATAACAATACACTCCTGGCTCTCGCCACTCGTGGAATATTTACCTTCAAGTCACTTGATAACAATAGTTTAATCATATTGTATTGCATTCTATATATACAATGTACAATACAAAACAAATGAACAAACTTGTGTATCTATCCATAATGCATGATTCATGGCATTGTTTGCTCAAGGATTGTCATTATATGTTGAAGCAAATGGGTTGGGCCACAAGTTTTAACAACATTAGTTACGGCCCTCCCCATAATTACGGCCCTCCCCATACTATATTGATAACAATACACTTTGTATTTATAGAATACTATTGAGAACTCTCTTTGTTGGCTTCAGGGACAGTTTCGTGTTTGCATTTTTGTGGAGCCTCGGTGGTGTAATAGACGGTGTCAGCCTAGCAACCGAGGGGCTAGGAGTTCGAAGCAAGGTTTTACAACATTAGATTTAGGAGTTCGAAGCAAGGTTTTACAACATTAGATTTAGGAGTTCGAAGCAAGGTTTTACAACATTAGATTTAATCGCCATCGAGACATAGCTCATTCCTCATTGAGTCCACATCCATGAGGGAAATAGAAGAGGCAATGTGGATTTAAATGGCTTGCCTAAGGGCACTACCATCGTGGTTATGAGGAAGCTCGAACTCACGACCATTGATTTGAGGGCTCTGTGTATCATTGCTCTGTCCCCCAAAGCATACAATGACTAATCTCTTCTGTGGGAGTGTGTCATGTGGCCAAGTGGTAACGACGATAACGCAAACTACCACAACATGTCATAGAGCAATCACCCCATCGGATCAAAGTATGCCTTTTTATTTCGTTTGACCGTAAGGGGACGTGTAATCAACTACGTACATTGCACGGAAACCAAATTGAATAGAATAGCTTTATCAACGAAAGTAGCGGATATAAAAGCGGAACACATTGATAATCCGTTAAACTGATTATAATACAGATGTATCTGTACATGTGTTGTTAATCTATGTACCAGTTGGAAAGTGTATCATAAAAGTTTAAATGATAATCGCTAAATGTTAATGCAGATTTGTCACCTTTTTTATATGGATCACGATAATGTGATACACTGGCATTGTCCCCCAATAAAACTATCATTTACCCTAGGGAATGGATAAGCATGTGACGTATATTACCGAAGACATTTATTGTGGCATAGAAGAACTTTACCGTGTTTAAATCTGCAATAAAACATGGTGTATCCACTGATGTAAATGGTGACGTCATTTTACTTGCATTTTTGTTTTGTGACGCCATTTGCGCACAAAATACACCAACTATTGGTGGGATAATTTCCCTAAATTAGTAATGATAAAATAGTTATATATGCGTTAGTTGTAGTCAAACAAAACATGGTCTGGAGTTCTGAGAGCGACAAACCAATAAATAACCGAAAGACATACTATTTCCTAGTCCTACACTAGAAGTATGATGCGGGCTGGTTTCCTAGTCCTACACTAGAAGTATGATGCGGGCTGGTTTCCTAGCACTACACTAGAAGTATGATGCGGGCTGGTTTCCTAGTCCTACACTAGAAGTATGATGTGGGCTGGTTTCCTAGTTCTACACTAGAAGTATGATGTGGGCTGGTTTCCTAGTCCTACACTAGAAGTATGATGCGGGCTGGTTTCCTACCCCTACACTAGAAGTATGATGCGGGCTGATTTCCTAGTCCTACACTAGAAGTATGATGCGGGCTGGTTTCCTAGTCCTACACTAGAAGTATGATGCGGGCTGGTTTCCTACTACACTAGAAGTATGATGCGGGCTGGTTTCCTAGTCCTACACTAGAAGTATGATGCGGGCTGGTTTCCTACACTAGAAGTATGATGCGGGCTGGTTTCCTAGTCCTACACTAGAAGTATGATGCGGGCTGGTTTCCTACTCCTACACTAGAAGTATGATGCGGGCTGGTTTCCTAGCCCTACACTAGAAGTATGATGCGGGCTGGTTTCCTACCCTACACTAGAAGTATGATGCGGGCTGGTTTCCTAGTCCTACACTAGAAGTATGATGCGGGCTGGTTTCCTAGTCCTACACTAGAAGTATGATGCGGGCTGGTTTCCTACCCCTACACTAGAAGTATGATGCGGGCTGGTTTCCTAGTCCTACACTAGAAGTATGATGCGGGCTGGTTTCCTAGTCCTACACTAGAAGTATGATGCGGGCTGGTTTCCTACACTAGAAGTATGATGCGGGCTGGTTTCCTAGTCCTACACTAGAAGTATGATGCGGGCTGGTTTCCTACTCCTACACTAGAAGTATGATTCGGGCTGGTTTCCTAGTCCTACACTAGAATTATGATGCGGGCTGGTTTCCTACCCCTACACTAGAAGTATGATGTGGGCTGGTTTCCTAGTCCTACACTAGAAGTATGATGCGGGCTGGTTTCCTAGTCCTACACTAGAAGTATGATGCGGGCTGGTTTCCTATTCCTACACTAGAAGTATGATGCGGGCTGGTTTCCTAGTCCTACACTAGAAGTATGATGCGGGCTGGTTTCCTAGTCCTACACTAGAAGTATGATGCGGGCTGGTTTCCTAGTCCTACACTAGAAGTATGATGCGGGCTGGTTTCCTAGCCCTACACTAGAAGTATGATGCGGGCTGGATTCCTAGCCCTACACTAGAAGTATGATGCGGGCTGGTTTCCTAGTCCTACACTAGAAGTATGATGCGGGCTGGTTTCCTAGCCCTACACAAGAAGTATGATGCGGGCTGGTTTCCTAGTCCTACACTAGAAGTATGATGCGGGCTGGTTTCCTAGTCCTACACTAGAAGTATGATGCGGGCTGGTTTCCTAGTCCTACACTAGAAGTATGATGCTGGCTGGTTTCCTAGTCCTACACTAGAAGTATGATGCGGGCTGGTTTCCTAGTCCTACACTAGAAGTATGATGCGGGCTGGTTTCCTAGTCCTACACTAGAAGTATGATGCGGGCTGGTTTCCTAGTCCTACACTAGAAGTATGATGCGGGCTGGTTTCCTAGTCCTACACTAGAAGTATGATGCGGGCTGGTTTCCTAGCCCTACACTAGAAGTATGATGCGGGCTGGTTTCCTAGTCCTACAATAGAAGTATGATGCGGGCTGGTTTCCTACCCCTACACTAGAAGTATGATGCGGGCTGGTTTCCTAGACCTACAGTAGAAGTATGATGCGGGCTGGTTTCATAGCCCTACACTAGAAGTATGATGCGCGCTGGTTTCTAATGTTCGTAAATCCTGTGGATCAAACCATTTGTGTTATAATGCTATGTTTTTGTACCTATGTTTTGCATGTTATACCATGACGAATGCGATACCATAAATTATGACTAAACGATCCAATTAGGATCTGACTGATACACTGGCCACATAGAGGTCACTCTCGACCCAACCCACCAATTAGGATCTGACTGATACACTGGCCACATAGAAGTCACTCCCGACCCAACCCACCAATTAGGATCTGACTGATACACTGGCCACATAGAGGTCACTCTCGACCCAACCCACCAATTAGGATCTGACTGATACACTGGCCACATAGAAGTCACCCCGCCCCCAACCCACCAATTAGGATCTGACTGATACACTGGCCACATAGAAGTCACCCCCGCCCCAACCCACCAATTAGGATCTGACTGATACACTGGCCACATAGAAGTCACCCCCGCCCCAACCCACCAATTAGGATCTGATTGATTTATTGGTCACAATAAACTGAAATAATTGCGTTGTCCTCAATAAAACTAACATTGAACATACGGAACGGTTACACTAGTGGTATATATCCCACGTAATGTTGTATCATTGTCGCTGTCATCATCAACGGACGGCGCTTGTCCTTTGCCAATGGTATATATCCCACGTAATGTTGTATCATTGTCCCTGTCATCATCAACGGACGGCGCTTGTCCTTTGCCAATGGTATATATCCCACGTAATGTTGTATCATTGTCCCTGTCATCATCAACGGACGGCGCTAGTCATTTGCCAATGGTATATATCCCACGTAATGTTGTATCATTGTCCCTGTCGTCATCATCAACGGACGGCGCTAGTCCTTTGCCAATGGTATATATCCCACGTAATGTTGTATCATTGTCCCTGTCATCATCAACGGACGGTGCTTGTCCTTTGCCAATGGTATATATCCCACGTAATGTTGTATCATTGTCCCTGTCATCATCAACGGACGGCGCTTGTACTTTGCCAATGGTATATATCCCACGTAAGGTTGTATCATTATCCCTGTCATCATCAACGGACAGTGCCGCTTGTCCTTTGCCAATGGTATATATCCCACGTAATGTTGTATCATTGTCCCTGTCATCATCAACGGACAGTGCCACTTGTCCTTTGCCAATGGTATATATCCCAAGTAATGTTGTATCATTGTCCCTGCTATCATCAACGGACAGTGCCGCTTGTCCTTTGCCAGTGGTATATATCCCAAGTAATGTTGTATCATTGTCCCTGTCATCATCAACGGACCGTGCCGCTTGTCCTTTGATGCTTGCCCCAGTATAATTCAAGTTTCAATGTTTATTCGGCAGATCAGCAATATGCATACATGTACCTGCATACATACATATACCTGGATACATACATGTACCTGTATACATACATACATACATGTACCTGCATACATACATGTACCTGCATACATACATATACCTGGATGCATACATGTACCTGTATACATACATGTACCTGCATACATACATGTACCTGCATACATACATATACCTGGATACATACATGTACCTGTATACATACATGTACCTACATACATACATGTACCTACATACATACATGTACCTACATACATACATGTACCTGCATACATACATGTACCTACATACATACATGTACCTACATACATACATGTACCTGCATACATACATACATACATACATGTACCTACATACATACATGTACCTACATAAATACATGTACCTGCATACATACATGTACCTACATACATACATGTACCTACATACATACATGTACCTGCATACATACATACATGTACCTACATACATACATGTACCTGCATACATACATACATACATACATACATACATACATGTACCTACATACATACATACATACATGTACCTACATACATACATACCTACATACATACATGTACCTACATACATACATGTACCTGTATACATACATGTACCTACATACATACATGTACCTACATACATACATGTACCTACATACATACATGTACCTGCATACATACATGTACCTACATACATACATGTACCTACATACATACATGTACCTGTACATACATACATGTACCTACATACATACATGTACCTACATACATACATGTACCTGCATACATACATGTACCTACATACATACATGTACCTACATACATACATGTACCTGTACATACATACATGTACCTACATACATACATGTACCTTACATACATACATGTACCTACATACATACATGTACCTGTATACATACATGTACCTACATACATACATGTACCTACATACATACATGTACCTGTACATACATACATGTACCTACATACATACATGTACCTGCATACATACATGTACCTACATACATACATGTACCTGTACATACATACATACATATACATACATACATACATGTACCTACATACATACATGTACCTGCATACATACATGTACCTACATACATACATGTACCTACATACATACATGTACCTGTATACATACATGTACCTGTATACATACATGTACCTACATACATACATGTACCTGCATACATACATGTACCTGTATACATACATGTACCTACATACATACATGTACCTACATACATACATGTACCTACATACATACATGTACCTGCATACATACATGTACCTGTATACATACATGTACCTACATACATACATGTACCTGCATACATACATGTACCTACATACATACATGTACCTACATACATACATGTACCTACATACATACATGTACCTACATACATACATGTACCTACATACATACATGTACCTACATACATACATGTACCTATATACATACATGTACTACATACATACACTATAACATGTACCTACATACATACATGTACCTACATACATACATTACCACATACATACATACATACATACATGTACCTGTATACATACATGTACCTACATACATACATGTACCTATACATACATACATGTACCTACATACATACATGTACCTGCATACATACATGTACCTACATACATACATGTACCTACATACATACATGTACCTACATACATACATGTACCTACATACATACATGTACCTGTATACATACATGTACCTACATACATACATGTACCTACATACATACATGTACCTACATACATACATGTAACTGCATACATACATGTACCTGTATACATACATGTACCTACATACATACATGTACCTACATACATACATGTACCTACATACATACATGTACCTACATACATACATGTACCTGTATACATACATGTACCTACATACATGTACCTGTATACATACATGTACCTACATACATACATGTACCTGTATACATACATGTACCTACATACATACATGTACCTGTATACATACATACATGTACCTACATACATACATGTACCTGTATACATACATGTACCTACATACATACATACATACATACATACATACATACATACATGTACCTACATACATACATGTACCTGTATACATACATGTACCTGTATACATACATGTACCTACATACATACATGTACCTACATACATACATGTACCTACATACATACATGTACCTGTATACATACATGTACCTACATACATACATGTACCTACATACATACATGTACCTACATACATACATGTACCTGTATACATACATGTACCTACATACATACATGTACCTACATACATACATGTACCTACATACATACATGTACCTGCATACATACATGTACCTGTATATATACATGTACCTACATACATACATGTACCTACATACATGTACCTGTATACATACATGTACCTACATACATACATGTACCTGTATACATACATGTACCTACATACATACATGTACCTACATACATGTACATGTATACATACATGTACCTACATACATACATGTACCTACATACATACATGTACCTACATACATACATGTACCTACATACATGTACCTGCATACATACATGTACCTACATACATACATGTACCTACATACATACATGTACCTACATACATACATGTACCTACATACATACATGTACCTACATACATACATGTACCTGCATACATACATGTACCTGCATACATACATGTACCTACATACATACATGTACCTGCATACATACATGTACCTACATACATACATGTACCTGTATACATACATGTACCTGCATACATACATGTACCTGCATACATACATGTACCTGCATACATACATGTACCTACATACATACATGTACCTACATACATACATGTACCTGTATACATACATGTACCTGCATACATACATGTAACTGCATACATACATTTACCTACATACATACATGTACCTGTATACATACATGTACCTACATACATACATGTACCTACATACATACATGTACCTACATACATACATGTACCTGTATACATACATGTACCTACATACATACATGTACCTGTATACATACATGTACCTACATACATACATGTACCTGTATACATAAATGTACCTGCATACATACATGTACCTACATACATACATGTACCTACATACATACATGTACCTGCATACATACATGTACCTACATACATACATGTACCTGTATACATACATACATACATACATACATACATACATACATACATACATGTACCTACATACATACATGTACCTGCATACATACATGTACCTACATACATACATGTACCTACATACATACATGTACCTGCATACATACATGTACCTACATACATACATGTACCTGTATACATACATACCTACATACATACATACATACATACATACATACATACATGTACCTACATACATACATGTACCTGCATACATACATGTACCTACATACATACATGTACCTGTATACATACATGTACCTGCATACATACATGTACCTACATACATACATGTACCTGCATACATACATGTACCTGTATACATACATGTACCTACATACATACAACTGTATACATACATGTACCTACATACATACATGTACCTGTATACATACATGTACATACATACATACATACATGTACCTGTATACATACATGTACCTGTATACATACATGTACCTGTATACATACATGTACATACATACATACATACATGTACCTGTATACATACATGTACCTGTATACATACATGTACCTGCATACATACATGTACCTACATACATACATGTACCTGCATACATTCATGTACCTACATACATACATGTACCTACATACATACATGTACCTGTATACATACATGTACCTACATACATACATGTACCTACATACATACATGTACCTACATACATACATGTACCTACATACATACATGTACCTACATACATAAATGTACCTACATACATACATGTACCTGTATACATACATGTACCTACATACATACATGTACCTATATACATACATGTACCTACATACATACATTAACCTGTACATACATACATGTACCTACATACATACATGTACCTACATACATACATGTACCTACATACATACATGTACCTACATACATACATACATGTACATACATACATACATGTACCTACATACATACATACATACATGTACCTATATACATACATGTACCTACATACATACATGTACCTACATACATACATACATGTACCTACATACATACATACATGTACCTGTATACATACATGTACCTGTATACATACATGTACCTACATACATACATGTACCTACATACATACATGTACCTACATACATACATGTACCTACATACATACATGTACCTACATACATACATGTACCTACATACATACATGTACCTACATACATACATGTACCTGTATACATACATGTACCTACATACATACATGTACCTACATACATACATGTACCTACATACATACATGTACCTGCATACATACATGTACCTGTATACATACATGTACATACATACATACATGTACCTACATACATACATGTACCTACATACATACATGTACCTACATACATACATGTACCTGTATACATACATGTACCTACATACATGTACCTGTATACATACATGTACCTACATACATACATGTACCTGTATACATACATGTACCTACATACATACATGTACCTGTATACATACATACATGTACCTACATGCATACATGTACATGTATACATACATGTACCTACATACATACATGTACCTGTATACATACATGTACCTACATACATACATACATACATACATACATACATACATACATGTATCTACATACATACATGTACCTGTATACATACATGTACCTGTATACATACATGTACCTACATACATACATGTACCTACATACATACATGTACCTGTATACATACATGTACCTACATACATACATGTACCTACATACATACATGTACCTGTATACATACATGCACCTACATACATACATGTACCTACATACATACATGTACCTACATACATACATGTAACTGCATACATACATATACCTGTATATATACATGTACCTACATACATACATGTACCTACATACATGTACATGTATACATACATGTACATACATACATACATGTACCTACATACATACATGTACCTACATACATACATGTACCTACATACATGTACCTGCATACATACATGTACCTACATACATACATGTACCTACATACATACATGTACCTACATACATACATGTACCTGTATACATACATGTACCTGCATACATACATGTAACTGCATACATACATTTACCTACATACATACATGTACCTGTATACATACATGTACCTACATACATACATGTACCTACATACATACATGTACCTACATACATACATGTACCTGTATACATACATGTACCTACATACATACATGTACCTGTATACATACATGTACCTACATACACACATGTACCTGTATACATAAATGTACCTGCATACATACATGTACCTACATACATACATGTACCTACATACATACATGTACCTGCATACATACATGTACCTACATACATACATGTACCTGTATACATACATACATACATACATACATACATACATGTACCTACATACATACATGTACCTACATACATACATGTACCTGCATACATACATGTACCTACATACATACATGTACCTACATACATACATACATACCTACATACATACATACATACATACATACCTACATACATACTACCTCAACATACATACCTACATACATACATACCTACATACATACAACAACAACCTGCATACATACATGTACCTACATACATACATGTACCTGCATACATACATTACCTGTATACATACAGTACCTACATACATACATGTACCTGTATACATACATGTACCTAACATAAACCTCATACAGTACCATACATCATACATGTACCTTATACATACATGTACCTATAATACATGTACCTGTACTACTACATACATACATACATACATGTACCTGTATACATACAGTCCTGCATACATACATGTACCTGCATACATACATGTACCTACATACATACATACATACATGTACCTGCATACATACATGTACCTACATACATACATGTACCTACATACATACATGTACCTGCATACATACATGTACCTACATACATACATGTACCTACATACATACATGTACCTACATACATACATGTACCTACATACATACATGTACCTACATACATACATGTACCTACATACATACATGTACCTACATACATACATGTACCTGTATACATACATGTACCTACATACATACATGTACCTGTATACATACATGTACCTACATACATACATGTACCTACATACATACATGTACCTACATACATACATGTACCTACATACATACATGTACCTACATACATACATGTACCTGCATACATACATGTACCTACATACATACATGTACCTGTATACATACATACATACATACATACATACATACATACATACATACATACATACATACATACATACATACATACATACATACATACATACATGTACCTACATACATACATGTACCTGCATACATACATGTACCTACATACATACATGTACCTACATACATGCATGTACCTGCATACATACATGTACCTGTATACATACATGTACCTACATACATACATGTACCTGTATACATACATGTACCTACATACATACATGTACCAGGTATACATAGATGTACCTGCATACATACATGTACCTACATACATACATGTACCTGCATACATACATGTACCTACATACATACATGTACCTGTATACATACATGTACCTGCATACATACATGTACCTACATACATACATGTACCTGTATACATACATGTACCTACATACATACATGTACCTACATACATACATGTACCTACATACATACATGTACCTACATACATACATGTACCTACATACATACATGTACCTACATACATACATGTACCTGTATACATACATGTACCTACATACATACATGTACCTATATACATACATGTACCTACATACATACATGTACCTGCATACATACATGTACCTACACACATACATGTACCTACATACATACATGTACCTACATACATACATACATGTACCTACATACATACATACATACATGTACATACATACATACATGTACCTACATACATACATACATACATGTACCTATATACATACATGTACCTACATACATACATGTACCTACATACATACATACATGTACCTACATACATACATACATGTACCTGTATACATACATGTACCTGTATACATACATGTACCTGTATACATACATGTACCTACATACATACATGTACCTACATACATACATGTACCTACATACATACATGTACCTACATACATACATGTACCATACATACATACATACATACATACATACATACATACATGTACCTACATACATACATGTACCTACATACATACATGTACCTACATACATACATGTACCTACATACATACATACATGTACCTACATACATACATGTACCTACATACATACATGTACCTACATACATACATGTACCTACATACATACATGTACCTGTATACATACATGTACATACATACATACATGTACCTTTATACATACATGTACCTGTATACATACATGTACCTACATACATACATGTACCTACATACATACATACATGTACCTGTATATATACATGTACCTACATACATACATGTACCTACATACATACATTAACCTGCATACATACATGTACCTACATACATACATGTACCTACATACATACATGTACATACATACATACATACATGTACCTACATACATACATACATGTACATACATACATACATACATGTACCTACATACAAACATACATACATGTACCTACATACATACATGTACCTACATACATACATGTACCTGCATACATACATACATGTACCTACATACATACATGTACCTACATACATACATACATGTACCTACATACATACATGTACCTGCATACATACATGTACCTACATACATACATGTACCTACATACATACATGTACCTGCATACATACATGTACCTGTATACATACATGTACCTGCATACATACATGTACCTGCTTACATACATGTACCTCATACATACATGTACCTACATACATACATGTACCTGCATACATACATGTACCTGCATACATACATGTACCTGCATACATACATGTACCTACATACATACATGTACCTGCATACATACATGTACCTGCATACATACATGTACCTGCATACATAAATACATGTACCTACATACATACATGTACCTGCATACATACATGTACCTACATACATACATGTACCTACATACATACATGTACCTACATACATACATGTACCTACCTACATACATACATGTACCTGTATACATACATGTACCTACATACATACATGTACCACATACATACATACATGTACCTGTATACATACATGTACCTACATACATACATGTACCTACATACATACATGTACCTACATACATACATGTACCTACATACATACATGTACCTACATACATACATACATGTACCTACATACATACATACATGTACCTACATACATACATGTACCTGCATACATACATACATGTACCTACATACATACATGTACCTACATACATACATACATGTACCTACATACATACATGTACCTGCATACATACATGTACCTACATACATACATGTACCTACATACATACATGTACCTGCATACATACATGTACCTGCATACATACATGTACCTGCATACATACATGTACCTGCTTACATACATGTACCTGCATACATACATGTACCTACATACATACATGTACCTGCATACATACATGTACCTGCATACATACATGTACCTGCATACATACATGTACCTACATACATACATGTACCTGCATACATACATGTACCTGCATACATACATGTACCTGCATACATACATACATACATACATGTACCTACATACATACATGTACCTACATACATACATGTACCTGCGTACATACATACATGTACCTACATACATACATTTACCTGCATACATACATACATGTACCTACATACATACATGTACCTACATACATACATGTACCTGCATACATACATGTACCTGCATACATAAATACATGTACCTACATACATACATGTACCTGCATACATACATGTACCTACATACATACATGTACCTACATACATACTACATGTACCTGTATACATACATGTACCTACATACATACATGTACCTACATACATACATGTACCTACATACATATATGTAACTGCATACATACATGTACCAGTATACATACATGTACCTACATACATACATGTACCTACATACATACATGTACCTACATACATACATGTACCTACATACATACATGTACCTACATACATACATGTACCTGCATACATACATGTACCTACATACATACATGTACCTGTATACATACATACATACATACATACATACATACATACATACATACATGTACCTACATACATACATGTACCTACATACATACATGTACCTACATACATACATGTACCTACATACATACATGTACCTACATACATACATGTACCTGCATACATACATGTACCTACATACATACATGTACCTGTATACATACATGTACCTACATACATACATGTACCTATACATACATGTACCTGCATACATACATGTACCTACATACATACATGTACCTGCATACATACATGTACCTACATACATACATGTACCTGTATACATACATGTACCTACATACATACATGTACCTACATACATACATGTACCTGCATACATACATGTACCTGTATACATACATGTACCTACATACATACATGTACCTGCATACATACATGTACCTACATACATACATGTACCTGTATACATACATGACACATACATACATACATGTACCTACATACATACATGTACCTGATACATACATGTACCTGTATACATACATGTACCTACATACATACATGTACCTGTATACATACATGTACCTACATACATACATGTACCTGCATACATACATGTACCTACATACATACATGTACCTGCATACATACATGTACCTACATACATACATGTACCTACATACATACATGTACCTGTATACATACATGTACCTACATACATACATGTACCTACATACATACATGTACCTACATACATACATGTACCTACATACATACATGTACCTACATACATACATGTACCTACATACATACATGTACCTGCATACATACATGTACCTACATACATACATGTACCTACATACATACATGTACCTACATACATACATGTACCTGTACATACATACATGTACCTACATACATACATGTACCTACATACATACATGTACTACATACATACATGTACCTACATACATACATGTACCTACATACATACATGTACCTACATACATACATGTACCTACATACACCACAACAAAACAATACCAACAACAACAACAACACACACAACATACTACATACATACATGTACCTGCATACATACATGTACCTACATACATACATGTACCTACATACATACATGTACCTGTATACATACATGTACCTACATACATACATGTACCTGTATACATACATGTACCTACATACATACATGTACCTACATACATACATGTACCTACATACATACATGTACCTACATACATACATGTACCTACATACATACATGTACCTGCATACATACATGTACCTGCATACATACATGTACCTGCATACATACATGTACCTACATACATACATGTACCTGCATACATACATGTACCTACATACATACATGTAACTGTATACATACATTTACCTACATACATACATGTATCTGTATACATACATGTACCTACACATGTAACAGATGTATCAACTGCACAATGACAATCATGCAACACATCATGCAATACATGTAACAGATGTATCAACTGCACAATGGCCATCATGCAATACATGTAACAGATGCACCAACTGCACAATGACCATCATGCAATACATGTAACAGATATACCAACTGCACAATGACCATCATGCAATACATCATGCAATACATGTAACAGATGTACCAACTGCACAATGACCATCATGCAATACATGTAACAGATGTACCAACTGCACAATGACCATCATGCAATACACAAAACACACAAACATGTAACAGATGTACCAACTGCACAATGACCATCATGCAATACATGTAACAGATTTACCAACTGCACAATAACCACCATGCAATACATGTAACAGATTTACCAACTGCACAATAACCACCATGCAATACATGTAACAGATGTACCAACTGCACAATGGCCATCATACAATACATTTAACAGATGTACCAACTGCACAATGACCATCATACAATACATCATGCAATACATGTAACAGATGTACCAACAGCACAATTACCATAATACAATACATGTAACAGATGTATTAACAGCACAATGGCCATCATGCTATGCATGTAACAGATGTACCAACTGCACAATGACCATCATGCAATACATGTAACAGATGCATCAACTGCACAATTACCATCATGCAATACATCATGCAATACATGTAACAGATGTACCAACTGCACAATGACCATCATACAATACATGTAACAGATGTACCAACTGCACAATGACCATCATGCAATACATGTAACAGATGTACCAACTGCACAATGACCATCATGCAATACATCATGCAATACATGTAACAGATGTACCAACTGCACAATGACCATCATGTAATACATGTAGCCACATGTATCAACTGAATAATGACCACCATACAATACATGTAACATATGTACCAACTGCACAATTACCATCATGCAAAACATCATGCTATACATGTAACAGATGTACCAACTGCACAATGACCATCATGCAATACATGTAACAGATGTATCAACTGCACAATGGCCATCATGCAATACAGGTAACAGATGTACCAACTGCACAATGACCATCATGCAATACATGTAACAGATGTACCAACTGCACAATGACCATCATGCAATACATCATGCAATACATGTAACAGATGTACCAACTGCACAATGGCCATCATGCAATACATGTAACAGATGTATCAACTGCACAATGACAATCATGCAATACATGTTACAGATGTAACAACTGCACAATGACCATCATGCAATACATGTAAGAGATGTACCAACTGCACAATGACCATCATGCAATGCTTTTAACAGTTGTACCAACTGCACAATGACCATCATGCAATACATGTAACAGATGTACCAACTGCACAATGACCATCATGCAATACATCATGCAATACATGTAACAGGTGTACCAACTGCACAATGACCATCATGCAATACATGTAACAGATGTATCAACTGCACAATGACCATCATGCAATACATGTAACAGATGTACCAACTGCACAATGACCATCATGCAATACATGTAACAGATGTACCAACTGCACAATGACCATCATGCAATACATATGCTTTAACAGATGTACCAACTGCACAATGACCATCATGCAATACATGTAACAGATGTACCAACTGCACAATGACCATCATGCAATACATGTAACAGATGTACCAACTGCACAATGATCATCATGCAATACATGTAACAGATGTACCAACTGCACAATGACCATCATGCAATGCTTGTAACAGATTTACTAACTGCACAATGACCATCATGCAATACATGTAACAAATGTATCAACTGCACAATGACCATCATGCAATACATGTTATAAATGTACCAACTGCATAATGACCATCATGCAATACATGTAACAGATGTACCAACTGCACAATGAACATCATGCAATACATGTAACAGATGTACCAACTGCACAATGACCATCATGCAATGCTTTTAACAGTTGTACCAACTGCACAATGACAATCATGCAATACATCATGCAATACATGTAACAGATGTACCAACTGCACAATGACCATCATGCAATACATGTAACAGATGTACCAACTGCACAATGGCCATCATGCAATACATCATGCAATACATGTAACATATGTATCAACTGCACAATGACCATCATGCAATACATGTAACAGGTGTATCAACGGCACAATGACCATCATGCAATACATGTAACAGGTGTATCAACTGCACAATGACCACCATGCAATACATGTAACAGGTGTATCAACTGCACAATGGCCATCATACAATACATGTAACAGATGTACCAACTGCACAATGGCCACCATGCAATACATGTAAGAGATGTACCAACTGCACAATGACCATCATGTAATACACTTAACATATGTATCAACTGCACAATGGCCGTCATGCAATACATGAAAAAGATGTACCAACTGCACAATGACCATCATGCAAAACATGTAACAGATGTACCAACTGCATAATGACCATCATGCATTACATCATGCAATACATGTAACAGATGTACTAACTGCACAATGACCATCATACAATACATGTAACAGATGTACCAACTGCACAATGACCATCATGCAATACATCATGCAATACATGTAACAGATGTACCAACTGCACAATGACCATCATGCAATACATGTTACAGATGTACCAACTGCATAATGACCATCATGCAATACATGTAACAGATGTACCAACTGCACAATGACCACCATGCAATACATGTAAGAGATGTACCAACTGCACAATGACCATCATGCAATGAATCATGGAATACATCATTCAATACATGTAACATATGTACAACTGCACAATGACCATCATGCAATACATGTAACAGGTGTATCAACGGCACAATGACCATCATGCAATACATGTAACAGGTGTATCAACTGCACAATAACCACCATGCAATACATGTAACAGGTGTATCAACTGCACAATGGCCATCATACAATACATGTAACAGATGTACCAACTGCACAATGACCATCATGCAATACATCATGCAATACATGTAACAGATGTACCAACTGCACAATGACCATCATGCAATACATGTAACAGATGTACCAACTGCACAATGACCATCATGTAATACATCATGCAATACATGTAACTGATGTACCAACTGCACAATGACCATCATGCAATACATGTAACAGATGTACCAACTGCACAATGACCATCATGCAATACATGTAACAGATGTACCAACTGCACAATGACCATCATGCAATACATCATGCAATACATGTAACAGATGTACCAACTGCACAATGACCATCATGCAATACATGTAACATATGTATCAACTGCACAATGACCATAATGCAATACATGTAACAGATGTACCAACTGCACAATGACCATCATGCAATACATCATGCAATACATGTATCAGATGTATCAACTGCACAATGGCCATTATGCAATACATGTAACAGATGTAACAACGGCACAATGGCCATCATGCAATACAGCATGCAATACATGTAACAGATGTATCAACTGCACAATGAGCATCATGCAATACATGTAACAGGTGTATCAACTGCACAATGAGCATCATGCAATACATGTAACAGATGTACCAACTGCACAATGACCATCATGTAATACATCATGCAAAACATGAAACAGATGTATCAACTGCACAATGGCCATCATGCTATGCATGTAACAGATGTACCAACTGCACAATGACCATCATGTAATACATCATGCAAAACATGAAACAGATGTATCAACTGCACAATGGCCATCATGCTATGCATGTAACAGATGTACCAACTGCACAATGACCATCATGTAATACATCATGCAAAACATGAAACAGATGTATCAACTGCACAATGGCCATCATGCTATGCATGTAACAGATGTACCAACTGCACAATGACCATCATGTAATACATGTAAACAGATGTATCAACTGCACAATGGCCATCATGCAATACATGTAACAGATGTACCAACTGCACAATGACCATCATGCAATACATGTAACAGATGTACCAACTGCACAATGACCATCATGCAATACATGTAAAAAACAGATGTACCAACTGCACAATGACCATCATGCAATACATGTAACAGATGTATCAACTGCACATGACCATCATGCATACAGAATACAGATGACCAACTGCATAATGACCATCATGCAATACATGTAACAGATGTACCAACTGCACAATGACCATCATGCAATACATCATGCAATACATGTAACAGATGTACCAACTGCACAATGACCATCATGCAATACATGTAACAGATGTATCAACTGCACAATGACCATCATGCAATACAAGTAATAGATGTACCAACTGCACAATGACCATCATGCAATGCATCATGGAATACATTATTCAATACATGTAACAGATGTATCAACTGCACAATGACCATCATGCAATACATGTAACAGGTGTATCAACGGCACAATGACCATCATGCAATGCATCATGGAATACATCATTCAATACATGTAACAGATGTATCAACTGCACAATGATCATCATGCAATACATGTAACAGATGTACCAACTGCACAATGACCATCATGCAATACATCATGGAATACATCATTCAATACATGTAACAGATGTATCAACTGCACAATGACCATCATGCAATACATGTAACAGGTGTATCAACTGCACAATGACCATCATGCAATACATGTAACAGATGTATCAACTGCACAATGACCAACATGCAATACATGTAACAGGTGTATCAACTGCACAATGGCCATCAAACAATACATGTAACTGATGTACCAACTGCACAATGACCATCATACAATACATCATGCAATACATGTAACAGATGTACCAACTGCACAATGACCATCATGCAATACATGTAACAGATGTATCAACTGCACAATGGCCATCATGCAATACATGTAACAGATGTACTAACTGCACAATGACCATCATGCAATACATGTAACAGATGTACCAACTGCACAATGACCATCATGCAATACATCATGCAATACATGTAACAGATGTACCAACTGCACAATGACCATCATGCAATACATGTAACAGATGTACCAACTGCACAATGACCATCATGCAATACATGTAACAGATGTACCAACTGCACAATGACCATCATGCAATAATCATGCAATACAGTAACAGATGTACCAACTGCACAATGACCATCATGCAATACATGTAACAGATGTAACAACTGCACAATGACCATCATGCAATACATCACAAACATAACAGATGTACCAACTGCACAATGACCATCATGCAATACATGTAACAGATGTACCAACTGCACAATGACAATCATGCAATACATGTAACAGATGTAACAACTGCAAAATGACCATCATGCAATACATGTAACAGATGTACCAACTGCACAATCACCATCATGCAATACATTTAACAGATGTACCAACTGCACAATGACCATCATGCAATACATGTAACAGATGTACCAACTGCACAATGACCATCATGCAATACACACAAACAGTAAAAGATGTACCAACTGCACAATGACCATCATGCAATACATGTAACAGATGTACAACTGCACAATGACCATCATGCAATACATGTAACAGATGTAACAACTGCACAATGAAACCACACAAACAACAAACAACACAAACCACCACAAACCTCATGCAATACATGTAACGATGTATCAACTGCACAATGGACATCATGCAAATACAGTAACAGATGTACCAACTGCACAAGACCATCATGCAATACATGTAACAGATGTACCAACTGCACAATGACCATCATGCAATACATGTAACAGATGTACCAACGGCACAATGACCATCATGCAATACATGTAAAAGATGTACCAACTGCACAATGACCATTATGCAATACATGTCACAGATGTACCAACTGCACAATGACCATCATGCAATACATGTAACAGATGTACCAACGGCACAATGACCATCATGCAATACATGTAACAGATGTACCAACTGCACAATGACAATCATGCAATACATGTAACAGATGTACCAACTGCACTATGACCATCATGCAATACATGTCACAGATGTACCAACTGCACAATGACCATCATGCAATACATCATGCAATACATGTAACAGATGTATCAACTGCACAGTGACCATCATCCCATACATGTAACATATGTATCAACTGCACAATGACCATCATGCAATACATTCATGCAATACATGTAACAGATGTAAAACTGCACAATGACCATCAGCAATACATGTACAAAACAGAGGTATTCCAATGCACAATGACAATCATGCAAAACATGAAACAGATGTAACAATGCACAATGAACCATCATGAATCACATGTACAGATGTACCAACTGCACAATGACCATCAACAATACATTTAACGATGTACCAACTGCACAATGACCATCATGCAATACAGAAACAGATGTACCAACTGCACAATGACCACACAACATCATGCAATACATGTAAACAGATGATCAACCTGCCAATGACCAAACATACAATACATGTAAACATATGTACCAAACTGCACAAGACCATAAGCAATAATGTAACAGATGTACCAAACTGCACAATGACCAACAACATCATGCAATACATGTAACAGATGTCCAATGCACAAATACCATCATGCAATACTGTAAACAGATGTATCAACTGCACAATGGCCATCATGCAATACATGTAACAGATGTACCAACTGCACAATGACCATCATGCAATACATGTAACAGATGTACCAACTGCACAATGACCATCATGCAATGCTTGTAACAGATGTACCAACTGCACAATGACCATCATGCAATACATGTAACAAATGTATCAACTGCACAATGACCATCATGCAATACATGTTATAAATGTACCAACTGCAGAATGACCATCATGCAATACATGTAACAGATGTACCAACTGCACAATGAACATCATGCAATACATGAAACAGATGTACCAACTGCACAATGACCATCATGCAATGCTTTTAACAGTTGTACCAACTGCACAATGACAATCATGCAATACATCATGCAATACATGTAACAGATGTACCAACTGCACAATGACCATCATGCAATACATGTAACAGATGTACCAACTGCACAATGGCCATCATGCAATACATCATGCAATACATGTAACATATGTATCAACTGCACAATGACCATCATGCAATACATGTAACAGGTGTATCAACGGCACAATGACCATCATGCAATACATGTAACAGGTGTATCAACTGCACAATGACCACCATGCAATACATGTAACAGGTGTATCAACTGCACAATGGCCATCATACAATACATGTAGCAGATGTACCAACTGCACAATGACCATCATGCAGTACATGTAAGAGATGTACCAACTGCACAATTACCATCATGTAATACACGTAACAGATGTATCAACTGCACAATGGCCGTCATGCAATACATGAAAAAGATGTACCAACTGCACAATGACCATCATGCAAAACATGTAACAGATGTACCAACTGCATAATGACTATCATGCATTACATCATGCAATACATGTAACAGATTTACCAACTGCACAATGACCATCATACAATACATGTAACAGATGTACCAACTGCACAATGACCATCATGCAATACATCATGCAATACATGTAACAGATGTACCAACTGCACAATGACCATCATGTAATACATGTAACCAGATGTATCAACTGCACAATGACCATTATGCAATACATCATGCAATACATGTAACAGATGTACCAACTGCACAATGACCATCATGCAATACATCATGCAATACATGTAACAGATGTACCAACTGCACAATGACCATCATGCAATACATGTAACAGATGTATAATATAATATAAGTTTATTATTACAAAGGCATCATGCCTATCAGTATACATGCATACAACATATTATTACATAACATATCAATGGTGACACAATTTGTACATATACTCTGACACACAGTGAGAAGAATAGGTTATTGATGGTAGTATAAAGTATTTCTTTTTTCAAAGCTTTTACATATATACATCGACAAGTTTCTAACAATACACGAACTAGTAGCTTGTAGCAACTCCTTGAACTTTAATATGTTCGGTCTTTTCCAATAATATCTTTTTAATGTATCAACTGCACAATGGCCATCATGCAATACATGTAACAGATGTACCAACTGCACAATGACCATCATGCAATACATGTAACAGATGTACCAACTGCACAATGACCATCATGCAATACATGTAACAGATGTATCAACTGCACAATGACCATCATGCAATACATGTTACAGATGTACCAACTGCATAATGACCATCATGCAATACATGTAACAGATGTACCAACTGCACAATGACCATCATGCAATACATGTAAGAGATGTACCAACTGCACAATGACCATCATGCAATGCTTTTAACAGTTGTACCAACTGCACAATGACCATCATGCAACACAAGTAATAGATGTACCAACTGCACAATGACCATCATGCAATGCATCATGGAATACATTATTCAATACATGTAACAGATGTATCAACTGCACAATGACCATCATGCAATACATGTAACAGGTGTATCAACGGCACAATGACCATCATGCAATGCATCATGGAATACATCATTCAATACATGTAACAGATGTATCAACTGCACAATGACCATCATGCAATACATGTAACAGGTGTATCAACGGCACAATGACCATCATGCAATACATGTAACAGGTGTATCAACTGCACAATAACCACCATGCAATACATGTAACAGGTGTATCAACTGCACAATGGCCATCATACAATACATGTAACAGATGTACCAACTGCACAATGACCATCATACAATACATCATGCAAAACATGTAACAGATGTACCAACTGCACAATGACCATCATGCAATACATGTAACAGATGTACCAACTGCACACTGACCATCATGCAATACATGTAACAGGTGTATCAACGGCACAATGACCATCAAGCAATACATGTAACAGGTGTATCAACTGCACAATAACCACCATGCAATACATCATGGAATACATCATTCAATACATGTAACAGATGTATCAACTGCACAATGACAATCATGCAATACATGTAACAGGTGTATCAACGGGACAATGACCATCATGCAATACATGTAACAGGTTTAACAACTGCACAATAACCACCATGCAATACATGTAACAGGTGTATCAACTGCACAATGGCCATCATACAATACATGTAACAGATGTACCAACTGCACAATGGCCATCATGCAAACATCATGCAATACATGTAACAGATGTACCAACTGCACAATGAACATCATGCAATACATGTAACAGATGTA
>CM026397.1:45624872-45679553 GCA_014843695.1 Archivesica marissinica
ATCGACATATATATATATATTACTAGTTCCCTGCTTGGAACAATCGACATATATATATATTACTAGTTCCTTGCTTGGAACAATCGACATATATATATATTACTAGTTCCTTGCTTGGAACAATCGACATATATATATATTACTAGTTCCCTGCTTGGAACAATCGACATATATATAATATATAATTACTAGTTCCTTGCTTGGAACATCGACATATATATATATATTACTATTCCCTGCTTGGAACAATCGACATATATATATATATTACTAGTTCCCTGCTTGGAACAATCGACATATATATATTACTAGTTCCTTGCTTGGAACAATCGACATATATATATATATTACTAGTTCCTTGCTTGGAACAATCGACATATATATATATTACTAGTTCCTTGCTTGGAACAATCGACATATATATATTACTAGTTCCCTGCTTGGAACAATCGACATATATATATATATATTACTAGTTCCCTGCTTGGAACAATCGACATAATATATATATTACAGTTCCTTGCTTGGAACAATCGACATATATATTATATATATATTACTAGTTCCCGCTTGGAACAATCGACTTATATATATATATATATATATATATATTATTAGATATATATATTCTAGTTCCTCTGCTTGGAACAATCGACATATATATATATATATATATACTAGTTCCCTGCTTGGAACAATCGACATATATATATATATTACTAGTTCCCTGCTTGGAACAATCGACATATATATATAGTTCCTTGTTCCTGCTTGGAACAATCGACATATATATATATTACTAGTCTCTGCTTGGAACAATCGATATATATATATATATATATATTACTAGTTCCCTGCTTGGAACAATCGACATATATATATATATATATATATATTACTAGTTCTCTGCTTGGAACAATTGACATATAATTTTCTTAATAATAAATTACAGCAAATCCCAAAATACTAAAATGGTCATCCTATATATTAAACTAGAATACAGTAGCAATACGATAGCTTTATTGATCATTTGGCGGGTGGGTACTAAATATGTGCCCGTATACGGTCTGTCGACATTAATCTTCTCCTGTGTTGGCTTGACCTGGAGCTAACACATAATCTTAGATTACAAATCCAATGTTTGACTGTTTCTCTGTATGTAACACAAAGCTATAGGTTGAACTTTAATTAAATCATGACTGTTTCACTAACCTGTCATAGCTATGTAGTAACCGTTGTGCTAATGTGTGACATTTGTTATAACCAATCATGACTGTTTCACTAACCTGTCATAGCTATGTAGTAACCGTTGTGCTAATGTGTGACATTTGTTATAACCAATCATGACTATACATTTCACGCGTTACGAAGAATAGCGTGAAATATTTGTCTTTCCGCGGAACGTATTCCGTATAGTGGTAGTATTGGTCAGTTACTGCAAGGGGTTTTCATAGTATATGTGTTATAAATATCGTGTGTAGAAGTATTGAAAGATTCATTCTACTAGACGAGTTCGTGCAGATAACATCAAATTGTGTGCAGTTATCATATATACACAACACGATTAGGCGCCGGAATGGAAGAAAAGTCCATACTTACACATATGGAGAGAATCATCAATTCTAAACTAGATGCCTTCGAGAGAAGAATGAGCGATTCGCAGAGGGAGCTCTCGCAGACCCAGTTGAGTGCGTTAAAACAGCAGCTTCCGGTGTCCGACGGGTTCAACTTCAGAAAAAAGGGCCACGAGCAACAGTTCCGAGTAAACAAGCAGGTTATAGACAAGCTTACACAGGCCGAGGGCTACATGCAGGAAGCGGCATCTCATGACGAGCACGGGGAGACTGCGGAGAAGGCCAGAAAGAGCATCACTGAAGGTATCGACATTTTAAAGCATAGACAAAAATGTATTAAGTTAGCAGATTCCTCAGAGAATGGATGGAGAGTTGTTGCAGAGTACGAGGCAAATCCACTGGCCGATAATTCTGATGATGAAAAGAAAATCCAAAGGGCGACAATACAGGCAGATCGTAAAGTACGGCAGGAGAAGCGAACACGGGTTAGTCGGTTCAAGCCTTATACAGCTTCACACAGCGTAGCGGCGTCCGCAGAGAAACCAACGGAGAGGGGTTATTCGTTTCATAACAGGAAACCAGGGACGTGTTTCAAGTGTGGCAAACCTGGACATTGGCGAGCTGACTGCAGAGGCACGGCTACAGACACGGCACAGAGCAAAAGAAAGATAAGTACTTGTTTTATGCCATTGTCTTATGAAATGATTGATAGTCAGTGTGACCTGAATAAGTCACATAGAGAATACGTGAGACCACAAGCCGTAAGGCGTGTACGAGTACCTGTTACCAATTTGGAGAATGTAGTTGCTAAGCAACCGGATAGTGGAGATGTTGCTCCAATAGGCAGACTAAAGAGCTGTTTGCAGCATTGGAAAAATACTAATGCAAATGAGCACATTTTAGATGTTATAAATCAAGGGTATAAATTGCCATTCAAAACTTTGCCAAGTAGCATCTGTTTAAAAAATAACAGATCAGCGTTAACAAGCGACAAGTTCGTAGAAAGAGAAATTCAAAAACTGCTAGCAAAGCAGTGCATTAGTGAGGTAGGTTCACAACCATATGTAGTAAACCCATTGACCGTTGCTTGTAATCGCAACAGGCTTGAATTTGAGGCAGACAATAGACGCTGAGATAGCAGCAGCTGGCATACCGGATGTAAACTTACGAAGTCTGGCAGATCAAATGGCAGGATTCCTCGTAGATTCCAGTAGTGAAAGCACAAACAAAAAGTACTTTCATTATTTTAATAAATGGAAAACATTCGCCAAAAATCTAGAAGTTACAGATATTCCAGCATCACCGATCGTCGTGTCATTGTACTTGACACAGTTAATAGACAATAAGTGTTCCTATAGTGTTGTCTCCGCTACTGTGTACAGCATAAAGTGGGCGCATTCATTAAAGAACTTAGCAGATCCCACTGACAACATGTTTGTTAAAAACTTATTAGAAGCTTTAAGACGCAGATTAACAAGAACAGTTAACAAGAAAGAACCAGTAACATCAGACATGTTAATAGATTTGTGTTTGAAATATGCGGACAGTACATACGTTTTAGTTGTCCGAGATTTATGTATGATTGTGATAGGTTTCTGTGCCTTTCTAAGATACAACGAAATTCAGAATTTACGTTGTAATGACATTACATTTCATGATGATCACTTTTCGTTACGCATACAAAAAAGTAAAACTGACCAATACCGCTACGGCAACGAAGTAGTTGTAGCTAAAGGCGAGACCGCGGCTTGTCCGTATATTTTACTAAAACGTTACTTAGCCATTTCGAAACAGACTGTTTACGATTCATTGTATTTATTTAGACCTTGTTTTCGGTCTCACAGGTTTTGTAGCTTAATTTACAAAAATAAACCGCTGAGTTACACTCGAGCTAGGGAGTGCATAGTCGCAAGGCTGAAAGAAGTTGGTCAAGACTTGAACTTGGGTTTGCATTCCCTGATATCGGGTGGTGCCACAGTCGCAGCTAACGCTGCAGTAAATGACAGGTGTTGGAAGCGCCATGGGCGTTGGAAGAGCGAAAACAGTAAGGATGGTTATGTGGCGGATTCTTTGGAAATTAGACTAGAAGTTTCAAAACATTTGTCTTTATAATCGCACAGAAATTGTTTACACTCCAGCCCGTTCTTTTTAGTGTCTAGGTACACCGTCTAGTCATTGCAATGGAGTGTTTTGTTATTAATGTTTAGTGCAGCAAAGACTGTTTCACTAACCTGTCATAGCTATGTAGTAACCGTTGTGCTAATGTGTGACATTTGTTATAACCAATCGTATTAGTTCATGCAAATTTATGTTAGCTCGACAAGTTCTTACAACGTATATTAATCACTCTCGAGACTTGCGAAGAGGTAACGTGGAGTTTAAATGGCTTTCATAAGGGCACAATCATAACGACTTCAGCGTTGCTCGAACTCCGGGCCTTTCGCACCTAAAGCGAACGCGCTACCACTACGATATCATGACTGTCCATGTTGGTTGTATCGGTCAATATGATTAGTTTATACCAACTTTATTTTAGCTCGATTGAGAAACAAGTTCTCACAACATTATATTAGTGCAATATCCATAGATACCTCATTACTGGTGGAATTTTTTGCCATGAGGGAGAATGAAGTGCGGACAACGTGGGTTTGAGCGTCAAGCCTAAGGAAATCTGGATGGGCTCGAACTCAAAACACATTGCTCAACGGAGGGACCGCCGCACCATAGAAGTTATTCTTGAACACCATCCAATAGCACACGCCTGTGCTTCTGATTTTAGAACTAACCTATTTATGACAGCTTTTTAAAACCATGGTTACATTTAAATTAATTAATACCGACATTAATACGGACATGATATTCTTCTATGGTTATAAATGTACTCACATTTAATACGTAATCATCAACTTCTTTGTATTTCTCGACAGAGAATATGTCAATCTTCAAAGTTATTGGAGGGCGTGGCGGTGGTATCTGCGACCGGTGGTAGTTGGGTGGATCCCCCGGCTGCGTCGTCCGAACCCCCTATTTATTAAGATATTAATAATAGCAATTATATATATGTCTATGCAAATACATAACATGATCAAAGTTATCAAAATAATTCTCGTTAAGCGTCATTTTTAAATAAGTAAGTATGTGTTGATGTAAATAAGGAAATACTTTATGTGACAGGTGTATCATAACCAACAAGGATAAAACAGTAACTCTTTCACCGCCAATGTCGCATAAAAGCAAAAAGCAGACAACCCGATGAGACAGAACAAATCGTGCCATCTGATCAGGTTATATACTGATTGCTCTTCAGACAGTGGCGCTGAAACACCTGTCCGAATAGCAAACAACATAGATCCTGATTAGACGCGGTGTTATACCACGGCTGATCTGGATCTATGTTGTTTGCACATGCTCTGAATTTGTTCGGCGCTGAAAGAGTTAAGTAGAAACTCCCGGCCCAGTGGGCCTATATGTCACATAAATGTATACATTGTGTATGTATTAAATATGAATACAATACGAAATTAGATGTACTGGTGGGGTAGACATTAGTTCTCCCAAATTATATGTAATGGTAAAGTATATGTATGCTGTAAAACAATTAATCACTAATTAATTTGAATTAATTACGTTAAATGTATGTCAAAGCAAATCGCCAAAACAGTTTTACTAAAACTAATCACTAAACACTAACAGATATAATTATTGCGAATTGCGAAATAAAGTAAAAAAACATGATGGAATAGGCTGCATAATATATATATATATATATATTACTAGTATAATAATATTATAATAACATGTATAGAAGTTTTAAACTTTTGAGTGACCACTGTAAAATGAAATACCTTAAGGCAAAGATTTGTGTCTATGCAGTCTAACCTGTGGAAATATAATGTTATCACGGGCTAATTTAGTTGTTTTGGGGTTTTACGCCTTCATCAGCACCATGTTGGGCTATATCGCCGGCGCGCAGTTTACCTAACATCACATTTCCTGGGCAGGCTCCAGCAGTTAATCAGTCACTTGGTGCACCAACCTTCGTAAGAAACTGTCAACTTGTTCATATAAATAGACACGACCTGAGCGGGGCTCGAATCCGTGACCATCAGTGGTGATATGTTACAGTGATATACAAGTCAGTGACTAACAACTCGCCCACATATGCGGTCCTGTAACCACTCGCCCACATATGCGGTCCTGTAACCACTCGCCCAGGGATGCGGTCCTGTAACAACTCGACCACGGATGCGGTCCTGTAACCACTCGCCCACGGATGCGGTCCTGTAACCACTCGACCACGGATGCGGTCCTGTAACCACTCGACCACGGATGCGGTTCTGTAACAACTCGACCACGGATGCGGTCCTGTAACAACTCGCCCACGGATGCGGTCCTGTAACAACTCGACCACGGATGCGGTCCTGTAACCACTCGCCCACAGATGCGGTCCTGTCACAACTCGACCACGGATGCGGTCCTGTAACAACTCGCCCACGGATGCGGTCCTGTAACCACTCGCCCACATATGCGGTCCTGTAACCACTCGACCACGGATGCGGTCCTGTAACCACTCGCCCACGGATGCGGTCCTGTAACCACTCGACCACGGATGCGGTCCTGTAACCACTCGACCACGGATGCGGTCCTGTAACAACTCGACCACGGATGCGGTCCTGTAACAACTCGACCACGGATGCGATCCTGTAACCACCCGCCCACGGATGCGGTCCTGTAACAACTCGACCACGGATGCGGTCCTGTAACAACTCGCCACGGATGCGGTAGCGGCCGTCAAATTAAAAAATGAATATAAATAATTCACATCTAATTTCTATGATATATTTTAACCCTTTCCTTCATAGATATTTAGGTTAATATACTATTATCTCCATACAAACGACAGCCATTTAGCTATCATGCAGTGTATAAGTAGTCGCCATATCTATCCTACTGGGACTACATGATATTCTGGCCTTTATTATGAATATTTGTATGGCTACTACATTGTCAATGTATGTCGTATTGGTAATGGCGTAAAGAGGTGCTTCTATGATTGAAAGGGTCAATGTATGTCGTATTGGTAATAGCGTCAAGAGGTGCTTTTATGAGGGAAAGGGTCAATGTATGTCGTATTGGTAATGGCGTAAAGAGGTGCTTCTATGATTGAAAGGGTCAATGTATGTCGTATTGGTAATAGCGTCAAGAGGTGCTTTTATGAGGGAAAGGGTTAATGTATGTCGTATTGGTAATAGCGTCAAGAGGTGCTTTTATGAGGGAAAGGGTCAATGTATGTCGTATTGGTAATAGCGTCAAGAGGTGCTTCTATGAGGGAAAGGGTTAATGTATGTCGTATTGGTAATAGCGTCAAGAGGTGCTTCTATGAGGGAAAGGGTCAATGTATGTCGTATTGGTAATAGCGTCAAGAGGTGCTTCTATGAGGGAAAGGGTCAATGTATGTCGTATTGGTAATAGCGTCAAGAGGTGCTTTTATGAGGGAAAGGGTTAATGTATGTCGTATTGGTAATAGCGTCAAGAGGTGCTTTTATGAGGGAAAGGGTTAATGTATGTCGTATTGGTAATAGCGTCAAGAGGTGCTTTTATGAGGGAAAGGGTTAATGTATGTCGTATTGGTAATAGCGTCAAGAGGTGCTTTTATGAGGGAAAGGGTCAATGTATGTCGTATTGGTAATGGCGTCAAGAGGTGCTTTTATGAGGGAAAGGGTCAATGTATGTCGTATTGGTAATGGCGTCAGGAGGTGCTTCTATGAGGGAAAGGGTCAATGCATGTCGTATTGGTAATGGCGTCAAGAGGTGTTTATGAGGGAAAGGGTCAATGTATGTCGTATTGGTAATGGCGTCAAGAGGTGCTTTTATGAGGGAAAGGGTCAATGTATGTCGTATTGGTAATGGCGTCAAGAGGTGCTTTTATGAGGGAAAGGGTCAATGTATGTCGTATTGGTAATGGCGTCAAGAGGTGCTTTTATGAGGGAAAGGGTCAATGTATGTCGTATTGGTAATGGCGTCAAGAGGTGCTTTTATGAGGGAAAGGGTTAATGTATGTCGTATTGGTAATAGCGTCAAGAGGTGCTTTTATGAGGGAAAGGGTTAACTTGCTCTATTATCAAATAAAACAAAACAGCTACATAAATAGTATGTAAAACACAATTTCACGACACACTATCTGGTAAAAAATGTTTTATTTCCGTTGAATGTCAACTAGTACATGCCTCTGTGCAACCAAAACCAACACCCATTTAGTTGTAACTATAACTTATTTCAACGAATTGATGCAGATAAACCCTTGCTTGTTTTCACATATTTCTACTCAACATTTACGGTTCCTAGAATGTATTTGTTTGCAGTTATCCCGGTACAGCATACTTGGAAATAGTCACGGTTGCAATGATATTAACACCATGCATATACTGGTATCTATGATATACAGAAACATACATTTTTTTACCTAAAATAACGATACAATGTATGAGTTTGTATTCATTAATGACAAGATGTCTACATAAGTATAGCCATTTACTAATTATTGCTTTTGTTTTGCTATTGGATTTTAGAGCAACACAAACAGCTAAAGTAATACAGCGACTTTCAAGATTAAGTGGTAGAGCACCCAGGTAGAACCATCGCCCTTCTGCAACCCAACTTGATAGTTACCTCACATGAAATAATTTGACAGAATTAGCGCGATTCGAACCTACAGTGGTGATTTGAAGTCAACTACCGTAACCACTCAGCCGCCGAGGCCACCATTTTACTAATTGCATATTATAAAACTCTATACAAGAAGCTACATTAATACAAATATAAATACAGATAATGCAAACACAGATAATGCAAACACAAACACAGATAATACAAACACAGATAATGCAAACACAAACACAGATAATACAAACACAGATAATGCAAACACAAACACAGATAATGCAAACACAGACACAGATAATGCAAACACAGATAATACAAACACAAACACAGATAATGCAAACACAGATAATACAAACACAAACACAGATAATGCAAACACAAACACAGATAATGCAAACACAGATAATGCAAACACAAACACAGATAATGCAAACACAAACACAGATAATGCAAACACAAACACAGATAATGCAAACACAGATAATACAAACACAAACACAGATAATGCAAACACAAACACAGATAATGCAAACACAAACACAGATAATGCAAACACAGATAATGCAAACACAAACACAGATAATACAAACACAGATAATGCAAACACAGATAATGCAAACACAAACACAGATAATACAAACACAGATAATGCAAACACAAACACAGATAATGCAAACACAGATAATACAAACACAGATAATGCAAACACAAACACAGATAATGCAAACACAGATAATACAAACACAGATAATGCAAACACAAACACAGATAATGCAAACACAAACACAGATAATGCAAACACAGATAATACAAACACAAACACAGATAATGCAAACACAGATAATGCAAACACAAACACAGATAATGCAAACACAAACACAGATAATGCAAACACAAACACAGATAATGCAAACACAAACACAGATAATGCAAACACAGATAATACAAACACAAACACAGATAATGCAAACACAAACACAGATAATGCAAACACAGATAATGTAACACAAACACAGATAATACAAACACAAACACAGATAATGCAAACACAAACACAGATAATGCAAACACAAACACAGATAATGCAAACACAGATAATGCAAACACAAACACAGATAATGCAAACACAGATAATGCAAACACAGACACAGATAATGCAAACACAGATAATGCAAACACAGATAATGCAAACACAGATAATACAAACACAGATAATACAAACACAGATAATGCAAACACAAACACAGATAATGCAAACACAAACACAGATAATGCAAACACAGATAATACAAACACAAACACAGATAATGCAAACACAAACACAGATAATGCAAACACAAACACAGATAATGCAAACACAGATAATGCAAACACAAACACAGATAATGCAAACACAGATAATGCAAACACAGACACAGATAATGCAAACACAGATAATGCAAACACAGATAATGCAAACACAGATAATACAAACACAGATAATACAAACACAGATAATGCAAACACAAACACAGATAATGCAAACACAAACACAGATAATGCAAACACAGATAATACAAACACAGATAATACAAACACAGATAATGCAAACACAAACACAGATAATGCAAACACAGATAATACAAACACAGATAATGCAAACACAGATAATGAACACAAACACAGATAATGCAAACACAGATAATGCAAACACAGATAATACAAACACAGATAATACAAACACAGATAATACAAACACAGATAATGCAAACACAGATAATACAAACACAGATAATACAAACACAGATAATGCAAACACAGATAATGCAAACACAGATAATGCAAACACAGATAATGCAAACACAGATAATGCAAACACAGATAATACAAACACAGATAATACAAACACAGCTAATATAAACACACACACACGCACGCACGTGTGCGCACATACACGCGCACACACACTACGGTGCAACGTTATTGTGTAACAGAAATATGGGGTTCTATCCTCGCCAAACACGTCCTAGTTTCAGAACAAGGTCCATACTTTGCGCAGTTCAGTGGCAATTTCATTTAACAAGAACGGACCGCCGCCGCTCTATTTCTCTGTTAGGACAAAGCCGTGCAGGATCGATACAATATATCTAATAACTTAACTCAGATTGCGATAGAATATATTTCATATATATCTCCGTTGGAGGAGAATTCGTATACGTGTATGTCGAACTATTCGTGTACGTCGAAGACTTGTTTTCTAATCCACTCTGTAAAGTGTCATGTACATTGTATGTATATTTGCATGTGATGGCGTAGAAATAAAATATTGTTTAAGCTTATCTCTAACGGTATTTTTTTGCCATAAATATATTTGATCTCAATGTAAACATCACGTGACAAGAATACAAACGAATTGGCCAATCCTAATATAAATAAATATATAATAACCCACCCAAACTGCGTGCCTGTGCATAGGTCTTACCTCAGGGTACCATTCGTCCACCTTGTATAAACAAACAGACGATATAGACTAGAAAATGGTGCTTACAGTTTTTAAATGTTTCAAAAACGTTATAATACCAGCAAAATATAACGATACATATCTAAGCTAGCTGAGACCTTTGTTAAGATTTATCTGATTTCATCAGATTGGAAATCGTGAAAGCCCATTGCTCAGGATTTCAGATATACAGTACTTTATTCGAATTTTTGAACTGTCCGAAAAGTAGTGTAGTACGTGAAAAAAATACGTAAGAAATACGGATCATTATACATATTGGACCATAATGTTTATACTAAGGGCCATAACTCCAAAGTAAACAGAACTATACAGAGCTATGTCCATGTAAATAGTACATTTTAGGACATGGTCCTTATGCTCAGTTGCCATGGCAGGGTTAGGGTTTGGAGTACAATGAGTGTAGGGTTAGGGGTACAATGAGTGTACAACTTATTTCCCATGACCTCAGAACCAGTTTTTTACGTTTATTTATCGTCGACCCCTGGATAATAGGGACGGCGCTTGCAGAAGCACGTGCGCAGCCCCTATTAGTCATTTTATTTTTGTGAGGATATTGCAAGATACAGAAGACACTCCAATTCAAGAAGCATCCCTCTTGTTATTCTGCATGCCCGGTGAATAGCGCCGATACATGATACATCGACTATTAAGGGTCAGCCGGTGGATCGAACCTGTGATCCCTGTATTCTCAGTCCAGTGTGTTAACCACTGGAAAACTGACCCATCTGGTCAGATCCAGTAGTAAGAACCTAGATATAAGTAGTAGGGTGACATTGGAATCCAGCTCCGTGTACATGTACTATGATCGCGTATGCTGCAAAGACCTTCTATGTAAGTTTTCTTTCGTTCTAATCCCTTTCAGTCTACTGCTGTTAAATTATATATATGTAAAAGTTTCATTTCTTAATTACATGTAAAAATACTGAAATAAATAATGTTTAAATGAAAGCCCTTCTAGTTTTCTGTTTCTACAGAGACAGTATGTCCCCAGCCACACCTATCCGCTATTGTAAAGAAGTAGAGCAAGCCAGTAAACCAGACATATTACACGTAGAGCTCACAATAGTTTCACAGTAATGTTCAGCATAGAGAATTGCTCCAAGGAAGTTGTTTTTCTCTTCTACGAAATCCTGGATTGCAAATGATCTACATCTATAGCATATAGACGTCTCCATACTATAGCATATAGACGTCACCAAACTATAGCATATAGACATCTCCAAACAATAGCATATAGACGTCACCAAATTATAGCTATAGCATATAGACATCACCAAACTATAACTATAGCATATAGACGTCACCAAACTATAACTATAGCATATAGACGTCACCAAACTATATCTATAGCATATAGACGTCACCAAACTATAACTATAGCATATAGACGTCACCAAACTATATCTATAGCATATAGACGTCACCAAACTATAACTATAGCATATAGACATCACCAAACAATAGCATATAGACATCACCAAACAATAGCATATATACATCTCCAAACAATAGCATATAGACGTCACCAAACTATAGCATATAGACATCACCAAACAATAGCATATAGACGTCACCAAACTATAGCATATAGACATCACCAAACTATAGCATATAGACGTCACCAAACTATAGCATATAGACATCACCAAACAATAGCATATAGACGTCACCAAACTATAGCATATAGACGTCACCAAACTATAGCATATAGACATCACCAAACTATAGCATATAGACATCACCAAACTATAGCATATAGACATCACCAAACTATAGCATATAGACATCACCAAACTATAGCATATAGACGTCACCAAACTATAGCATATAGACATCTCCAAACAATAGCATATAGACGTCACCAAACTATAGCATATAGACGTCACCAAACTATAACTATAGCATATAGACATCACCAAACTATAGCATATAGACGTCACCAAACAATAGCATATAGACATCACCAAACTATAACTATAGCATATAGACATCACCAAACTATAGCATATAGACGTCACCAAACAATAGCATATAGACATCACCAAACTATAGCATATAGACATCACCAAACTATAGCATATAGACGTCACCAAACTATAGCATATAGACGTCACCAAACAATAGCATATAGACATCACCAAACTATAACTATAGCATATAGACATCACCAAACTATAGCATATAGACGTCACCAAACAATAGCATATAGACGTCACCAAACAATAGCATATAGACATATCCAAACTATAGCATATAGACGTCACCAAACAATAGCATATAGACGTCACCAAACTATAGCATATAGACGTCACCAAACTCGCACACTCGTGATAACCCCACAGTTTAAGAGTGTAATTGGTCAACCAAGACGGGTTTTAATATAGCATGGGGTTAACAAAAAGATCTTATACAATGTAGACTTTATGTAGTTCTAGCTCAACCCCTCCCCCTACAAGTTCAAATTGCCAATAATCTCAGGTAAGCACCGTCGTGATGCTCGACCGAGACATGTCACCATACGTAGGACCATCGGGATGTTCGACCGAGACATGTCACCATACGTAGGACCATCGGGATGCTCGACCGAAACATGTCACCATACGTAGGACCATCGGGATGCTCGACCGAGACATGTCACCATACGTAGGACCATCGGGATGAATAAAGCATAATGTATTAATACATATTGATACACATCCACGAACACAAATCAATGAATATGTACACTGAAAGCTCTAAACTATAAAAGCATATTAATACTTTAGTGTTATGCAATGAAGGCTGTTTCGGCAACGCTACAATACATCATCTATGAACAACATATCACAACATACGCTTCGTTGTGCACCGCCGGATCTATTTACAACATGTCACAACATACGCTTCGTTGTGCACCGCCGGATCTCAAAGAACACTGGGATACTTATTGATTGATAACTTCTAAACGATTTCTAAATGTATCGTTTAAAAGCTAATGTCACGCCTGAATAAATAATTAATATGTACAGTGTACCGCTGATACATAGAGATATGGTTATTGTTTAGCGCCGATCATAATTATTCCGGCGAGTTTAATATTCATTTTAAAATACTGAATTATCGGTATGCAATATACACCGACACCAAAAAGAAACGGTGCACTTGTCTTAGAGGTAAAGGTAAAATGTATATCCTTTTAGAAACAAATATAGGCAAACTTGGTATCAAAATGTGCGAAATATTGGGTAAATTAGTGCAATGTGTGAAGGATTATTTTGTTCACTCATGATAGTCATATCATGCATTGGTTTGATGTTAATTGCGGTTTACGCCAGGGATGTATTCTTTCTCCATTGCTGTTTAATCTATATATAAATTACTTAGCTTTGTATCTGAAATCTCTTGGAGTAGGTGTCACCTACGGTGATGATACCATTTGTTTATTATTATATGCAGATGACATTGTACTCTTAGCTGAAAACCCAAATGACCTGCAAGTATTATTAAATGCTTGAAAGACTGGTGCAATTTAAATGATATGTGTATTAATAGTGACAAAAGTAAAATAGTTCATTTTCGCCAGGAATCTACTCCGGTAACAACTATTTCGTTTACATGTGGAGCTGTCGAGCTACACATAGTTGATAGATATTTATATCTAGGTATTGTGTTGCATGAACATCTAGATTATAATATAACTACTAAAATGTTGCTAGTCGCGCGCTCGGTCTTCTTATAGCTAAACGTAAATCCGCTGGTGGCATTCCATATAATGTATTTACCAAACTATACGACTCCATTGTTTGGCCCGTTATTGATTACGGTGCAGCAATTTGGGGATACAAACACTACTCTTGCATCGATGCTATTCAAAATCGTGCCATGCGGTTCTTTCTAGGAGTTGGCAAATACACTCCAAACGCAGCCGTTGCCGGTGAAATTGCTTGGCTACCGCCATATGTTTGTCAGTTAAAATATATTGCCCGTCTTTGGTCTCGTATATCTCATATGAATTCGGACAGAATCAATCGAGGAACGGCAGTCTGGGCAAACTCCTTAGCAAACATGAAATGTAGCAATTGGTTTTATAATGTTCGAAAAACACTTACCGAAATTGAATTATATCAATATTGTAGTCTGGATAATGTCATATCTAAACATACTATTGTTTCGAAGGTTGAACATGTATTTATGTCTAAATATAAACTGGAATGGCTCCAGTCGATCAGTAGACCAGATAGTACATCAGGGAGAGGTAGGAATAAGCTAAGGACTTACTGTACATTTAAACAACACTTTTTAACTGAAAACTATTGTAAAATTATTATGTCTAGATCGCATCGGGCTGCATTTAGTAAATCATAAGGCTTGAAACTGGCAGATACGAAAACTTACCAGTAGAAGACAGAACATGTACATTATGTAACACAATTGAAGATGAGTCACATGTTATCCTTGAATGTAACCTTTATGATGATTTAAGAAACATATTATTTGATAGAGCTCAACTTATACAACCTGGTTTTGTTAATTTGTCTAGTCAAGAACAACTTAAGTTCATATTCACAAATGCACCCATTATTAGATTAGCTGCCAAAACCTGTTTTAGTATTTTACAACGACGTACCTCTTATCTTATAAATATTGCCTATTGAGTGTTTTATATGTCGTCTTCATATTTTATTACAACTGAAAAGCATTTGTTAATTTGGCTAATCCCAATCTGATTGGAATTGGTATTTGATCTTTTAAAACATTTGTTGCTGTAATAGTGCTTATTTTGCTTTCAGTATTTTTCATTCCATTACATCTTAATAAGATTTTAAATTTCAATTAGCGACTGCTTTTCAGCTTTATCTCACACATGTAGTTATCACATGTACATGCATATACTATAATAGTGCAATATGTTATAGATGAATGATGTAATACATAGTCTCTTGTAACTCTGAATTGAGTGGCAATGTACTCGTTTAATATGTAAACTATATTCTATGTTTGTTATATGCTGTACATTGATATTCTATGTTTGTTATATGCTGTACATTGATATTCTATGTTTGTTATATGCTGTACATTGATGAGACTGACATAAAGAATAAAATATATATCCATAATTCTAAAGTTTGTAACGCAAAAGTAACGCTCATATAACAGTGCACAGTATGGTGTCAGTATACTATTGATGCACGTGTTCTTACTTACGCAGCTGTTACTATCACGTGACGACAAATGAAATATAATCTCATTTCTGTTCTCTCTCTTTGCCCCCTCAAATTTATTGAATTTAAATATTAGTCTTCAAAGTTCATCCTTGTTTCACCCATTTTGGATTTTTTTCTATGTGATGCGATAGTAAATGTATTGAATAGAAGTTTAGTTTATATAGAATAATTTTAGCTCGATTGCGAAACAAGTTCTTACAACTTATATACACTCTCGAGACTTTAATTCTGATGGAAACCATCGCCACGAGGGAGAGAGAAGGGGCAACGTGGAATTTAAATGCCTTACATAAGGGCACAATCGTAACGGTTCCAGCAGTATTGAATCTCGGGGCATTTCGCACCTGAAGCGAATGCGCTACCACTATGCTATCACGACGTCCACTAATCTAATAGTATAGCGGTAGCGGCGTATAGGTTTCCGACGATGCACTATATGAAGACTTATACATCAACGTACCGACGACGATGCCGCCATGTTCTCCATTACGACGTGTCCATTTCCCTAGGGTTATGTTAATTAGTTTGTTAGATAAATGCAGCAGTTTCAATGATACGTGCAGCAGTTTCAATGATACGTGCAGCAGTTTCAATGATACGTGCAGCAGTTTCAATGATACGTGCAGCAGTTTCAATGATACGTGCAGCAGTTTGGTTATACAAAAATACATTTTTTTCAGTTTCATGACCTTTTACTAAAGAAGACGGACAACATTAGTGGTGTATGACTGGTTGAAAGTATGACTGGTTGAAAGTATGACTGGTTGAAAGTATGACTGGTTGAAAGCGTACAGCAATCTAACCTGGGTTTTGTTTGTGGGGTGGGGGACAGGGGCGTTAAAGTCGCACCCACAGTTTAGGTCATATGGCGACTCTCCAGCTATTACTGATGGGGGAAATCCAGAGCGTCCCTCCAGGTAGTATGTCAGGCACAGACCGACAGCCAGGTAGAACCACCGACCTGCCACAAGCCAGTTGTATGCCACGTTGAAAGCCTAGCACAATATAACATGTATGTGGAGTTATTGAGAGTTGGTTTGTATCACATGTTTGTCTGTATCACATGTTTGTCTGTATCACATGTTTGTGTGTATCACATGTTTGTCTGTATCACATGTGTGTCTGTATCACATGTTTGTGTGTATCACATGTTTGTGTGTATCACATGTTTGTCTGTATCACATGTTTGTATGTATCACATGTTTGTGTGTATCACATGTTTGTGTGTATCACATGTGTGTCTGTATCACATGTTTGTCTGTCTCACATGATTGTGTGTATCACATGTTTGCTTGTATCACATGTTTGTGTGTATCACATGTTTGTGTGTATCACATGTTTGTGTGTATCACATGTTTGCTTGTATCACATGTTTGCGTGTATCACATGTTTGTGTGTATCACATGTTTGTGTGTATCACATGTTTGTGTGTATCACATGTTTGCTTGTATCACATGTTTGTGTGTATCACATGTTTGTGTGTATCACATGTTTGTGTGTATCACATGTTTGTGTGTATCACATGTTTGCTTGTATCACATGTTTGTGTGTATCACATGTTTGTGTGTATCACATGTTTGCTTGTATCACATGTTTGTGTGTATCACATGTTTGTGTGTATCACATGTTTGTGTGTATCACATGTTTGTGTGTATCACATGTTTGCTTGTATCACATGTTTGTGTGTATCACATGTTTGTGTGTATCACATGTTTGTGTGTATCACATGTTTGCTTGTATCACATGTTTGTGTGTATCACATGTTTGTGTGTATCACATGTTTGTGTGTATCACATGTTTGTGTGTATCACATGTTTGCTTGTATCACATGTTTGTGTGTATCACATGTTTGTGTGTATCACATGTTTGTGTGTATCACATGTGTGTGTGTATCACATGTTTGTCTGTATCACATGTTTGTGTGTATCACATGTTTGTCTGTATCACGTGTTTGTCTGTATCACATGTTTGTCTGTATCACATGTTTGTCTGTATAATGTATGTTACGGAGTTATACATGACGTATAGAAATGTTACATCCTGAATTGTTAAAGTATAAGTGTTACACGTGCTTTTGAAAACAATATACGTGTAGTGCAATGTTTATTAACATCATATTAAGAAATGTATAGACTGGATATTTTAGTTTGATTTCTACAGAAGAAAAGCCGCAGGTAATTAGTCTGCCAATAGTACATACCACTGTAGTTTGTTCTCTACGAATGCCGTTAACCTGTGTATATGATGTAGACAGATGTACATTATACTTTAGTAAATATGATTCACGTCCAACATGATAATCAGCATCATTGAAATTGTGCGACATATTTTAAGAATTTTCAGTAACAAATAAGAAAATAACGCATCCATGAATTGTCGTCTGCTATAATTATTTTAACTATTTATACCATGAATTTACCCAGCATGCAAAGAGTTAAACGGCAAAATGAGAATACTGCTTCCAAAAATGCATTTATCTTAACATTCCACTTTCGCATTGACCCCTAATTTAAGATGGCCTCCAAGATGGCCGCCACAAGTGGACGTATTAACTTCTTTGATACAGTATATGAAACATATTTATGTATTCCATTTATTACACTACACTTGACTAAGTGCACATTTTCATTAGAAGCTATAAATTGAAAAAATTGGAGAGAGACATATCTTACCTTGGCACTCATTTTAGTCCGAGATTTAGTCGTTTCAAGAACTGGTCATATGTGAACAATTAGTGTTAATTTGTAACACTATCAAATTAGAGTCAATTTCATGTCTGAACAGAGCGACATTAATAAGGCCCGCACAGAAGAAATACACGAGTTTATAAAAATGAAGAATATAACGCAACTTTGAAAAAAAAGAGAATGGAATAAAAAATATAATTGTTTCAAACTGCACACATGCATGATCTAAATGTTTATTTTATCTAAGTTCAAACATATAGTTCGATCTATCCGCCACATTTAATCTCAATATTATCATTACTAAATGCCTTTCCATAACCTCAAAGCAAACATGTCCATGCTGCAGAGTGAACCCAAATGTATTTAACCGATTGTGCTTGTCACCGACGTGACATTCATTCCAACTCGGTACATGATCAGATTACACCTAAAGACAAGACCGGCAGTAAAAGGGAATTGTGATATCAAATGATACTCTCTCAGGCGACAAATAATAAAACAATATAGAATTTCAGTGTCTCTAACTACTATTGATAAAACACAAACACTCGTTAAAAGCGTATTGTTTAAATAATGTTAATCATGTCAGCGTTTAACTACGCATGATAGTTCGTTGTTGCAATGTCGGTTTTTCATACTTCATAACCAGATGATATGATCAAATACCTCTATTACTTTCCATTACTAATGAGCATGTCATGTCGTAAAAGCTAATTCTATATTCTACCTAAACAACAAGAAAGTACCGACATGGATGCCTAAACAACAAGAAAGTACCGACATGGATGCCTAAACAACAAGAAAGTACCGACACGGATGCCTAAACAGCAAGAAAGTACCGACACGGATGCCTAAACAACAAGAAAGTACCGACATGGTTGCCTAAACAACAAGAAAGTACCGACGTGGATGCCTAAACAACATGAAAGTACCGACATGGATGCCTAAACAACATGAAAGTACCGACATGGATGCCTAATCAACAAGAAAGTACCGACATGGATGCCTAAACAACAAGACAGTACCGACACGGATGCCTAACCAACAAGAAAGTACCGACACGGATGCCTAACCAACAAGAAAGTACCGACATGGATGCCTAAACAACAAGAAAGTACCGACATGGATGCCTAAACAACAAGAAAGTACCGACATGGATGCATAACCAACAAGAAAGTAGCGACGTGGATGCCTAACCAACAAGAACGTACCGACACGGATGCATAACCAACAAGAAAGTACCGACACGGATGCATAACCAACAAGAACGTACCGACACGGATGCCTAAACAACAAGAAAGTACCGACATGGATGCCTAAACAACAAGAAAGTACCGACATGGATGCCTAAACAACAAGAAAGTACCGACATGGATGCCTAAACAACAAGAAAGTACCGACACGGATGCATAACCAACAAGAAAGTAGCGACGTGGATGCCTAACCAACAAGAACGTACCGACACGGATGCATAACCAACAAGAAAGTACCGACACGGATGCATAACCAACAAGAACGTACCGACACGGATGCCTAAACAACAAGAAAGTACCGACATGGATGCCTAAACAACAAGAAAGTACCGACATGGATGCCTAAACAACAAGAAAGTACCGACATGGATGCCTAAACAACAAGAAAGTACCGACACGGATGCATAACCAACAAGAAAGTAGCGACGTGGATGCCTAACCAACAAGAACGTACCGACATGGATGCCTAAACAACAAGAAAGTACCGACATGGACGCTGACAGTATATTGCGGATGTTGTGAGAACTAATTCCATTGAGAGACATTGTTGGTTTTTCTATTACCTCCCTTGGAAGATAAAAGTCCGATTTATCCCGAAATGTATACTCATCCTTTTAGTTGGAATCCTTTGATTTTACTGTTGTTCTCAAACCAGATGTTGCGGTTTGATAAATGTGTGTTATTAAAATCGTGTAATTAATTGATAACAATTTTGTTTATAGTATCAATTTGATATACCGTCAAACCTGACTTAAGCAGCCATCCAAGGGAATCACAGAAAGTGGCTGCTTAGCACAGATGGCTGCTTAATAGAGGCCAAATATAAATATTAAAATAACATAATTATTGTGAGTATGGAAACTGGCTGCTTAATACATGTTGGCTGATTAATGGAGGTGACCATTAACACAGGTTTGACTGTATTGTAGGGAGTGTCGAGATTATATATCCTATTAATTAGGAGATGAGACAGCGAATGAAAATGTGGTGCATAGGAAGCCACTATGAAACCACATTAAGAACCCCCCTTCTTAGTTAAAAGTTGAGGGTAATCACGGGCAGTAACTGACCAATGTATCTCGTTCCGTCTTCAATCCCGAATATTATTCATTTGCACCATATAGACATCTTCAAAACCTAAATACAGTCAACCCCGTGTTAGTGGTCACCTCTATTAAGCAGCCAACCCCGTGTTAGTGGTCACCTCTATTAAGCAGTCAACCCCGTGTTAGTGGTCACCTGTATTAAGCAACCAACCTGTATTAAGCAGCCAGTTTCCAGATTCCAAATATGCTGCTTCATTATACATGTGACCTCTATTAAGCAGCCACCTGTGTAAAGGAATCACTTTCCGTGACTCCCTTGGCTGGCTGCTTAAGACAGGTTTGACTGTAGTATGATAGCAAAATTGTAGGAGGCATAAAACAAATATATACATGTAATTTGAAAGTGGTTCAAAACCACAAAACTAAGATACTTTTCTTTCTTTTTGTTTTTAAGGACACTATGATACACTATAGGCTTGACACTGTACATATTTTTTTACACCATTCCAACCAAGTTTAAAAGTGACAACCCGTCACTATCAAGGCTATATACTGTTTATAGTGTTCTTAACCCCCCAACAGGCTTCTTAGTTTTGGGGTTTTGAACCCGCAAACATGTGTCCAGACCCAAAGCGTATATGACTATATTCGCTATGAAGGACTTATTCTGGCAAAAGTATAGACGACAAAAAACGACATGACGCAACATTTCTTACCGCTGATTGTAGAGGCCCTTGTGAATGCGTCGATGCCGCTGTTCCATTCATTACAGGTTTAGCTGTATGTGGTGATGACCTAGGCCGTGCGGGCTGCTGGACTACAGCACCACCGCCGTTTGATGCTCCTGCTCCCATAATTAATCTAGTGACGTCACGTTGCCATAATCACATGACCTGCAACAATGCAAATTCACATTATCAGGTTATAATTACAATACCGGAAGTAGTTAAGCAAGCAGTGCAACTTAGTTCTCATAAAGTTGAAGTGGACAAGCAAAGAAAGAGCGAAACGGTTAGTGAGCCGGAGTTGGGTTGGAACCCTACTCGCTAGCTAGCCGGGTCGATTTGCATACTTATATTAATCCGCCACTGGGCATTGGAATTTACAACCGCTATCCCTCAGCACTACATTTCATCGCCCAATCTAGCTTTCCATTCCTCACATGTAGATGCATTTCATGAAGGCCTTCACAAGTCAGCTCGTGGAAGGTCGATGGTTCTATCCGAGTCAGAGGGCACCCGGGATCCTCCTCGTTCAGTACCAGTTGGAGAGTCGCCACGTGACCTAAGCTGTTGGTGCACCTTTAAGCCATAACATATAATGATTATACATCCAGGCTTCACCTACACAACTCTCTCCACATGCTATATCACCGACGGGTATTTACCCTTTCCCCTCCCTCCCACCCTCCCTCTCTCCCGCGGTATTATGTGTATCTGTGTATGGGCAGGATACTCGGATTGTGATGAAACCTAGTGGATATATAGATAGGGTTGGTACATGAGGAACTGATACAGTTTATGGAGAAATCAGTCAATGTCACTGGTCAGGATGGTCAAAGATGTGTCCAATTTACTACATAAATCAACGGGGGTGAACACTTTGCTGACCTCCCAGATCACAGGCCTTGACCGATTTATCGCAAATTCGAACAACTTCGTCGTAGACTACCCCTTAATAAAGTTTCATAACAATCCATAGACAACCGTTTGAGTTCGTTTATACACATATATTATAGCTCGATCGCGAAACAAGTTTCAAAGTTACAACATTAGATTAATCGTTCTCGAGACAGCATCCTGATGGAATCCATTGCCACGAGGATGAGAGAAGAGGGAGACAGCATCCTGATGGAATCCATTGCACGAGGATGAGAGAAGAGGGCGACAGCATCCTGATGGAATCCATTGCACGAGGATGAGAGAAGAGGGAGACAGCATCCTGATGGAATCCATCGCCACGAGGGAGAGAGAAGAGGGAGACAGCATCCTGATGGAATCCATCGCCACGAGGGAGAGAGAAGAGGGAGACAGCATCCTGATGGAATCCATCGCCACGAGGGAGAGAGAAGAGGGAGACAGCATCCTGATGGAATCCATCGCCACGAGGGAGAGAGAAGAGGGAGACAGCATCCTGATGGAATCCATCGCCACGAGGGAGAGAGAAGAGGGAGACAGCATCCTGATGGAATCCATCGCCACGAGGGAGAGAGAAGAGGGAGACAGCATCCTGATGGAATCCATCGCCACGAGGGAGAGAGAAGAGGGAGACAGCATCCTGATGGAATCCATCGCACGAGGATGAGAGAAGAGGGAGACAGCATCCTGATGGAATCCATCGCCATGAGGGAGAGAGAAGAGGGAGACAGCATCCTGATGGAATCCATTGCCACGAGGGAGAGAGAAGAGGGCGACAGCATCCTGATGGAATCCATTGCACGAGGATGAAGAGAAGAGGGAGACAGCATCCTGATGGAATCCATTGCACGAGGATGAGAGAAGAGGGAGACAGCATCCTGATGGAATCCATCGCCACGAGGGAGAGAGAAGAGGGAGACAGCATCATGATGGAATCCATTGCACGAGGATGAGAGAAGAGGGAGAGAGCATCCTGATGGAATCCATCGCCATGAGGGAGAGAGAAGAGGGAGACAGCATCCTGATGGAATCCATTGCACGAGGATGAGAGAAGAGGGCGACAGCATCCTGATGGAATCCATCGCCATGAGGATGAGAGAAGAGGCACTGGGCATTATCAGATGCAATTGTGCGCGATATCCAGGTCATGTACACATGAAGCGAGCACGCCACCACTGTTCTAACACGATTTCCATCTTCTGGGTAATACTGTCTGCAGACAGTGGCACATAATGGAGCGGGCGCGGCGGTTCGCATTTCTCCGAGTACTGTTATCTAGTTAATCATGTTGTACATTACATTCCATATGATTGTAGTTGTTCCAAACAGAACATGATTGTTCATAAGCTGTACATACAGTCCATACTCGTTTTATTAGTTTATACAAATTTATTTTAGCTCGATTGCGAAACAAGTTATTTCAACTTATATAAATCACGCTCGAGACCTCATTCCTGATGTAATCCATCGCCACGAGGGAGAGAGAAGAGGCAACGTGGAATTTAAATGCCTTGCCTAAGGGCACAATCGTAACGGCTCCAGTGGGGCTCGAACTCCGGACCTTTCGCACCTGAAGCGAACGCGCATCCACTGCGCTATCACGACTTCCACAGTGACTTCCTCGTTTTATTCACATATATAAAGTAAAGTAAAGTGTTTATAATAGTGTCGCCCCTATTGAAAGAACCATCCATTACTGACTTATGAGAGACCTTTTTTTTTAACATCAGTACTTCCCGAATCCTACGCTTGGAGGCCAGGCGGTAGTCTGATAGGCAATCGGTAAGCATTATTTAAATAGCATGCGGCTCAACAACCGGCCATACCAGAACGAATCCCTAACAAGGCTCGAACTTTCGACCTATACATTTAACACTAACGTAATGAAAGTAACATAATCCAAATTAGAACAGTCGGCCCCCCTCAGTACAGCACAATAGTACATTGTGAACGCAGCATGCATTCCGGAACCCGTTCCAACACGTAATAATCATCAGCATACACATGTATGTTATTCAAAACAACTGTTTATAATCGTTCAGGTCGTTGGCAAAACACAAGAGCTAAGTAAACATAATTATAACATACAAGTGATCAAACGTCTAAACTCGTACGCCTTATAAACTTAAAACCGTCGGACTTTACCTGTAGCTTTGTACGTCCTTTTTAGCTTTGCACAATCAACATTTTAGACTAACTAAATATTTTCAGCCCCTACAAGTTTTAAATCACTAATTATTGGTCGGCAGTAGAAAGTTGAAATTCAAGTTGACCGTGCAGTTGTGTATTAATTAGTCCGCATAATAGGTCACACAAAAATCGAATAATAATAAATAATAATAAAGAGTTTATTTTACGAGAGAATTGATTTAACAAAGTTAATCTACCATGAGGTCCTCAACACATATACACAGCAAATGCAATCAAAAGATAGGACTATAAGTGAAAACTGCACATTGGAGTTATATAGTAATGTTAAAGCTGAAAAGTAGAGAAACTATATAATTATACTATAATTTACATACCGCTATTCTAATATACTCTTTCCTTTGTATTCTGAATAGTTGGATAGAACTTCCGCCTTAGTATTCACCGAGTTATATGCAGGTAAGTCCCTTCGCAATAAATCTTATCTGCAGTTTTCAAATATGTCTCAACTGTAGCTGATTATAAATGTATCACGGAGTACACTGATTGCGACAAATTCTCATGTTACACAAATAAATCCCACCATTCATAGAGCAATGCCAAAACGCACGAAAATAATACCAAAACTTGACGTAGCGGGATTTGAACGGATCATTAGTTATAAAACAAACCAAAAATATCACGTGAAAAATGGTCTTATTTACTCACCACATGCATGTACATCTGCTAAAAGATAAGGGGGAGTAATCCACAGACGCTAGGGGTTCTGGACAAATGTTTGCGGGTTCAAAACCACAAAACTAAGAAACATTTTTTTATGTTTTTAAGAACACCAAGCATATGTGGGGTAATCCTGTTGATGTAAACTCCCGGAATCCAATACCTAACTTGATATGAGGCTAGGGATAGTTGTGGATTATATCAGAATGAATCCATGTTCGAGCGTTCAGCCTCCTGTTTCGTAAACGGCCGCCTTAACCACTATTATATCAGTTTACCACATACATTTGCTTGTATTCAGTGTATTACAGCCACCACATATTTTCTTATGCACACGTGTAATAACACCTGTAATGCTTCTGATTGGTGGCGGCATGCCATTGACAGCTTGCAATACACATTCTGATTGGTGGCGGCATGCCATTGACAGCTTGCAATACACATTCTGATTGGTGGCGGCATGCCATTGACAGCTTGCAATACACATTCTGATTGGTGGCGGCATGCCATTGACAGCTTGCGATACACATTCTGATTGGTGGCGGCATGCCATTGACAGCTTGCGATACACATTCTGATTGGTAGCGGCATGCCATTGACAGCTTGCGATACACATTCTGATTGGTGGCGGCATGCCATTGACAGCTTGCAATACACATTCTGATTGGTGGCGGCATGCCATTGACAGCTTGCAATACACATTCTGATTGGTGGCGGCATGCCATTGACAGCTTGCAATACACATTCTGATTGGTGGCGGCATGCCATTGACAGCTTGCAATACACATTCTGATTGGTGGCGGCATGCCATTGACAGCTTGCAATACACATTCTGATTGGTGGCGGCATGCCATTGACAGCTTGCAATACACATTCTGATTGGTGGCGGCATGCCATTGACAGCTTGCAATACACATTCTGATTGGTGGCGGCATGCCATTGACAGCTTGCAATACACATTCTGATTGGTGGCGGCATGCCATTGACAGCTTGCAATACACATTCTGATTGGTGGCGGCATGCCATTGACAGCTTGCAATACATATTCTGATTGGTGGCGGCATGCCATTGACAGCTTGCAATACACATTCTGATTGGTGGCGGCATGCCATTGACAGCTTGCAATACATATTCTGATTGGTGGCGGCATGCCATTGACAGCTTGCAATACACATTCTGATTGGTGGCGGCATGCCATTGACAGCTTGCAATACATATTCTGATTGGTGGCGGCATGCCATTGACAGCTTGCAATACACATTCTGATTGGTGGCGGCATGCCATTGACAGCTTGCAATACATATTCTGATTGGTGGCGGCATGCCATTGACAGCTTGCAATACACATTCTGATTGGTGGCGGCATGCCATTGACAGCTTGCAATACATATTCTGATTGGTGGCGGCATGCCATTGACAGCTTGCAATACACATTCTGATTGGTGGCGGCATGCCATTGACAGCTTGCAATACATATTCTGATTGGTGGCGGCATGCCATTGACAGCTTGCAATACACATTCTGATTGGTGGCGGCATGCCATTGACAGCTTGCAATACACATTCTGATTGGTGGCGGCATGCCATTGACAGCTTGCAATACACATTCTGATTGGTGGCGGCATGCCATTGACAGCTTGCGATACATATTCTGATTGGTGGCGGCATGCCATTGACAGCTTGCAATACACATTCTGATTGGTGGCGGCATGCCATTGACAGCTTGCAATACACATTCTGATTGGTGGCGGCATGCCATTGACAGCTTGCAATACACATTCTGATTGGTGGCGGCATGCCATTGACAGCTTGCAATACACATTCTGATTGGTGGCGGCATGCCATTGACAGCTTGCAATACACATTCTGATTGGTGGCGGCATGCCATTGACAGCTTGCGATACACATTCTGATTGGTGGCGGCATGCCATTGACAGCTTGCAATACACATTCTGATTGGTGGCGGCATGCCATTGACAGCTTGCATACACATTCTGATTGGTGGCGGCATGCCATTGACAGCTTGCATACATGTGGTAGCGGCATGCCATTGACAGCTTGCAATACACATTCTGATTGGTGCGGCATGCCTTGACAGCTTGCATGCGGCATGCCATTGACAGCTTGCGATACACATGATTGGTGGCGGCATGCCATTGACAGCTTGCAATACACATTCTGATTGGTGGGGTGTTGAGCTTGCGATACACATTCTGATTGGTAGCGGCATGCCATTGACAGCTTGCAATACACATTCTGATTGGTGGCGGCATGCCATTGACAGCTTGCAATACACATTCTGATTGGTGGCGGCATGCCATTGACAGCTTGCAATACACATTCTGATTGGTGGCGGCATGCCATTGACAGCTTGCAATACACATTCTGATTGGTGGCGGCATGCCATTGACAGCTTGCGATACACATTCTGATTGGTGGCGGCATGCCATTGACAGCTTGCGATACACATTCTGATTGGTGGCGGCATGCCATTGACAGCTTGCAATACACATTCTGATTGGTGGCGGCATGCCATTGACAGCTTGCGATACACATTCTGATTGGTGGCGGCATGCCATTGACAGCTTGCGATACACATTCTGATTGGTGGCGGCATGCCATTGACAGCTTGCAATACACATTCTGATTGGTGGCGGCATGCCATTGACAGCTTGCAATACATATTCACACATTCTGATTGGTGGCGGCATGCCATTGACAGCTTGCGATACACATTCTGATTGGTGGCGGCATGCCATTGACAGCTTGCGATACACATTCTGATTGGTGGCGGCATGCCATTGACAGCTTGCAATACATATTCTGATTGGTGGCGGCATGCCATTGACAGCTTGCGATACACATTCTGATTGGTGGCGGCATGCCATTGACAGCTTGCAATACATATTCTGATTGGTGGCGGCATGCCATTGACAGCTTGCGATACACATTCTGATTGGTAGCGGCATGCCATTGACAGCTTGCGATACACATTCTGATTGGTGGCGGCATGCCATTGACAGCTTGCAATACATATTCTGATTGGTGGCGGCATGCCATTGACAGCTTGCGATACACATTCTGATTGGTGGCGGCATGCCATTGACAGCTTGCAATACACATTCTGATTGGTGGCGGCATGCCATTGACAGCTTGCGATACACATTCTGATTGGTAGCGGCATGCCATTGACAGCTTGCGATACACATTCTGATTGGTGGCGGCATGCCATTGACAGCTTGCAATACACATTCTGATTGGTGGCGGCATGCCATTGACAGCTTGCGATACACATTCTGATTGGTGGCGGCATGCCATTGACAGCTTGCGATACACATTCTGATTGGTGGCGGCATGCCATTGACAGCTTGCGATACACATTCTGATTGGTGGCGGCATGCCATTGACAGCTTGCGATACACATTCTGATTGGTAGCGGCATGCCATTGACAGCTTGCGATACACATTCTGATTAGTGGCGGCATGCCATTGACAGCTTGCGATACACATTCTGATTGGTAGCGGCATGCCATTGACAGCTTGCGATACATATTCTGATTGGTGGCGGCATGCCATTGACAGCTTGCAATACACATTCTGATTGGTGGCGGCATGCCATTGACAGCTTGCAATACATATTCTGATTACTACTGTGGTAATGTGATATAAAATAGTTTATACTCGTGGTGATTTCATAGCATATTTTATGAAACGAGTTTATGGCATTGCTATAAAATATTACAAACCTGGTACATACCTAGCAGAACATTTCAACAAACACGAGTCTTAAATTCCGAACAAACCACGTATAAATTAATTGATCACTTATTGGTCAATAGCTGGTCAACAGCTTGTCATTAATTCGTAAATATTTGAAATGCACCGGTTTGAATCTCGGAAATACAACGTCATGTAAGCAACAATCGCTCCTGGTTTCATAAACACAACAATGTTTCTAACGAATCAACGAGTTACCACAATTCATTGTTTCAATACGCAACTATTGATTATGTTACAAAAATAAACTGAACGTTAATTCCGAGGCTGTCGGGTACATTATCGAATAACAATTACCGTTATTCAATACAAAAACAATATTGGCAGTTCTACTTACTCTACATGACGTGCCTCTCTCCATCTTAGTATAGGATATAAACAGAAAACGTGTGAGGCTTCTATCTTACTTAAACACACATTTATCCAACAAGTAATCCAGGGATCGCAGGTTCGATCCCCGTCTGACCCTAATCAAATTAACATTCTTTCAGACGGGACTTTAAACCTAGGTCTCGTGTCGGTGCTTTACACGGTGTACGTAAAACAACCAGATGAGATTCTGGAATGGGTCTCTACCTGTATCATTGCACTATCCTCTAAAAATCAAAAATGACACAAAACATAAACATATTGGTTATTTTAAAACATGCTTGGAATGGCCTAATCACTTGTATGTGTAGTGTCAAGCCTATAGTGTCAAGCCTATAGTGTCAAGCCTATAGTCATAGTGTCAAGCCTATAGTGTCATGCCTATAGTGTATCATAGTGTTATTAAAAACAAACAAAAGGTTTTTTGTTTTGTGGTTTTGAACCCGCAAACATTTGTCCAGATCCCAAGCGGCTGTGCCTCCGAACACTATTCCAAGCGCGGACGGGCAATCAGGTAGAACCACCAACCTACTGCAAGCCAGCTGTATAGCTTCCTCACATGAAATACTTCCACCAACCTACCGCAAGCCAGCTGTATAGCTTCCTCACATGAAATACTTCCACCAACCTACTGCAAGCCAGCTGTATAGCTTCCTCACATGAAATACTTCAACCAACCTACCGCAAGCCAGCTGTATAGCTTCCTCACATGAAATACTTCCACCAACCTACTGCAAGCCAGCTGTATAGCTGCCTCACATGAAATACTTCCACTAACCTACTGCAAGCCAGCTGTATAGCTTCCTCACATGAAATACTTCAACCAACCTACTGCAAGCCAGCTGTATAGCTTCCTCACATGAAATACTTCCACCAACCTACCGCAAGCCAGCTGTATAGCTTCCTCACATGAAATACTTCCACCAACCTACCGCAAGCCAGCTGTATAGCTTCCTCACATGAAATACTTCCACCAACCTACTGCAAGCCAGCTGTATAGCTTCCTCACATGAAATACTTCCACCAACCTACCGCAAGCCAGCTGTATAGCTTCCTCACATGAAATACTTCCACCAACCTACTGCAAGCCAGCTGTATAGCTGCCTCACATGAAATACTTCCACTAACCTACTGCAAGCCAGCTGTATAGCTTTCTCACATGAAATACTTCCACCAACCTACTGCAAGCCAGCTGTATAGCTTTCTCACATGAAATACTTCCACCAACCTACCGCAAGCCAGCTGTATAGCTTCCTCAAATGAAATACTTGGACAGCCCCAGTGAGATTCGAACGTACACGAGGTGAGGCGCAAATGATGTACAGTCACAGACAGAAACAAGAGGTGAGGCGCACATGATGTACAGTCACAGACAGGAAAAAGAGGTGAGGAGCACATGATGTACAGTCACAGACAGAAACAAAAGGTGAGGCGCAAGTGATGTACAGTCACAGACAGAAACAAAGGTGAGGCGCAAGTGATGTACAGTCACAGACAGAAACAAGAGGTGAGGCGCAAGTGATGTACAGTCACAGACAGAAACAAGAGGTGAGACGCACATGATGTACAGTCACAGACAGAAACAAGAGGTGAGGCGCAAGTGATGTACAGTCACAGACAGAAACAAGAGATGAGGCGCAAGTGATGTACAGCCACAGACAGAAACAAGAGGTGAGGCGCAAGTGATGTACAGCCACAGACATAAACAAGAGGTGAGGCGCAAGTGATGTACAGCCACATATAGAAACAAGAGGTGAGGCGCACATGATGTACAGCCACAGACAGAAACAAGAGGTGAGGCGCAAGTGATGTACAGCCATAGACAGAAACAAAAGGTGAGGCGCAAGTGATGTACAGCCACAGACAGAAACAAGAGGTGAGGCGCACATGATGTACAGCCACAGACAGAAACAAGAGGTGAGGAGCACATGCTGTACAGCCATAGACAGAAACAAGAGGTGAGGCGCACATGATGTACAGCCACAGACAGAAACAAGAGGTGAGGCGCAAGTGATGTACAGCCACAGACAGCAACAAGAGGTGAGGCGCACATGATGTACAGCCACAGACATAAACAAGAGGTGAGGCGCACATGATGTACAGCCACAGACAGAAACAAGAGGTGAGGCGCACATGATGTACAGCCACAGACAGAAACAAGAGGTGAGGCGCAAGTGATGTACAGCCACAGACAGAAACAAGAGGTGAGGCGCAAGTGATGTACAGCCACAGACAGAAACAAGAGGTGAGGAGCACATGATATACAGTCACAGACAGAAACAAGAGGTGAGGCGCAAGTGATGTACAGCCACAGACACAACAGAGGTGAGGCGCATGATGTACAGCAAGACAGAAAAAGGAGGCGCAATGATGTCAGCCACAGACAGAAACAAGAGGTGAGGCGCACATGATGTACAGCCACAGACAGAAACAAGAGGTGAGGAGCACATGATGTACAGTCACAGACAGAAACAAGAGGTGAGGCGCACATGATGTACAGCTACAGACAGAAACAAGAGGTGAGGCGCAAGTGATGTACAGCCACAGACAGCAACAAGAGGTGAGGCGCACATGATGTACAGCCACAGACATAAACAAGAGGTGAGGCGCACATGATGTACAGCCACAGACAGAAACAAGAGGTGAGGCGCACATGATGTACAGCCACAGACAGAAACAAGAGGTGAGGCGCAAGTGATGTACAGCCACAGACAGAAACAAGAGGTGAGGCGCAAGTGATGTACAGCCACAGACAGAAACAAGAGGTGAGGCGCACATGATGTACAGCCACAGACAGAAACAAGAGGTGAGGCGCAAGTGATGTACAGCCACAGACAGAAACAAGAGGTGAGGCGCAAGTGATGTACAGCCACAGACATAAACAAGAGGTGAGGCGCAAGTGATGTACAGCCACATATAGAAACAAGAGGTGAGGCGCACATGATGTACAGCCACAGACAGAAACAAGAGGTGAGGCGCAAGTGATGTACAGCCATAGACAGAAACAAAAGGTGAGGCGCAAGTGATGTACAGCCACAGACAGAAACAAGAGGTGAGGCGCACATGATGTACAGCCACAGACAGAAACAAGAGGTGAGGAGCACATGCTGTACAGCCATAGACAGAAACAAGAGGTGAGGCGCACATGATGTACAGCCACATACAGAAACAAGAGGTGAGGCGCAAGTGATGTACAGCCACAGACAGCAACAAGAGGTGAGGCGCACATGATGTACAGCCACAGACATAAACAAGAGGTGAGGCGCACATGATGTACAGCCACAGACAGAAACAAGAGGTGAGGCGCACATGATGTACAGCCACAGACAGAAACAAGAGGTGAGGCGCAAGTGATGTACAGCCACAGACAGAAACAAGAGGTGAGGCGCAAGTGATGTACAGCCACAGACAGAAACAAGAGGTGAGGCGCACATGATGTACAGCCACAGACAGAAACAAGAGGTGAGGCGCAAGTGATGTACAGCCACAGACAGAAACAAGAGGTGAGGCGCACATGATGTACAGCCACAGACAGAAACAAGAGGTGAGGAGCACATGATATACAGTCACAGACAGAAACAAGAGGTGAGGCGCACATGATGTACAGCTACAGACAGAAACAAGAGGTGAGGCGCACATGATGTACAGCCACAGACAGAAACAAGAGGTGAGGCGCAAGTGATGTACAGCCACAGACAGAAACAAGAGGTGAGGCGCACATGATGTACAGCCACAGACAGAAACAAGAGGTGAGGAGCACATGATATACAGTCACAGACAGAAACAAGAGGTGAGGCGCACATGATGTACAGCTACAGACAGAAACAAGAGGTGAGGCGCACATGATGTACAGCCACAGACAGAAACAAGAGGTGAGGCGCAAGTGATGTACAGCCACAGACAGAAACAAGAGGTGAGGCGCACATGATGTACAGCCACAGACAGAAACAAGAGGTGAGGCGCACATGATGTACAGCCACAAACAGAAACAAGAGGTGAGGTGCAAGTGATGTACAGCCACAGACAGAAACAAGAGGTGAGGAGCACATGATGTACAGCCACATACAGAAACAAGAGGTGAGGCGCAAGTGATGTACAGCCACAGACAGAAACAAGAGGTGAGGCGCAAGTGATGTACAGCCACAGACAGAAACAAGAGGTGAGGCGCACATGATGTACAGCCACAGACAGAAACAAGAGGTGAGGCGCACATGATGTACAGCCACAGACAGAAACAAGAGGTGAGGCGCAAGTGATGTACAGCCACAGACAGAAACAAGAGGTGAGGCGCACATGATGTACAGCCACAGACAGAAACAAGAGGTGAGGAGCACATGATATACAGTCACAGACAGAAACAAGAGGTGAGGCGCACATGATGTACAGCCACAGACAGAAACAATAGGTGAGGCGCACATGATGTACAGCCACATACAGAAACAAGAGGTGAGGCGCACATGATGTACAGCCACAGACAGAAACAAGAGGTGAGGTGCAAGTGATGTACAGCCACAGACAGAAACAAGAGGTGAGGAGCACATGATGTACAGCCACAGACAGAAACAAGAGGTGAGGCACACATGATGTATAGCCACATATAGAAACAAGAGGTGAGGAGCACATGATGTACAGCCACAGACAGAAACAAGAGGTGAGGCGCACATGATGTACAGCCACATACAGAAACAAGAGGTGAGGCGCACATGCTGTACAGCCACAGACAGAAACAAGAGGTGAGGCGCACATGATGTACAGCCACAGACAGAAACAAGAGGTGAGGAGCACATGCTGTACAGCCATAGACAGAAACAAGAGGTGAGGCGCACATGATGTACAGCCACAGACAGAAACAAGAGGTGAGGCGCACATGATGTACAGCCACAGACAGAAACAAGAGGTGAGGCGCAAGTGATGTACAGCCACAGACAGAAACAAGAGGTGAGGCGCAAGTGATGTACAGCCACAGACAGCAACAAGAGGTGAGGCGCACATGATGTACAGCCACAGACATAAACAAGAGGTGAGGCGCACATGATGTACAGCCACAGACAGAAACAAGAGGTGAGGCGCACATGATGTACAGCCACAGACAGAAACAAGAGGTGAGGCGCACATGATGTACAGCCACAGACAGAAACAAGAGGTGAGGCGCAAGTGATGTACAGCCACAGACAGCAACAAGAGGTGATGCGCACATGATGTATAGCCACAGACAGAAACAAGAGGTGAGGCGCACATGATGTACAGCCACAGACAGAAACAAGAGGTGAGGCGCACATGATGTACAGCCACAGACAGAAACAAGAGGTGAGGCGCACATGATGTACAACCACAGACAGAAACAAGAGGTGAGGCGCACATGATGTACAGCCACAGACAGAAACAAGAGGTGAGGAGCACATGATGTACAGCCACAGACATAAAACTGAAGTTTGGTATTCACGTATTGGTCACAAACGTTAATCGCTAGCCACAATTAAATTGAATGGTAACATGCACATTAGCCTATGTACCAGTAATGTGCACATGTGTATATTGTATTTTACTTCTAATGTCAAAACCTAAACGCCACTGAATTCAAGCATTATACTGTAGGAGCCCTCACACTGTAATGGATGTATACGGTGTCCGCATTATAACCGAGAGGTTGTGAGTTTGAGACTCGTCAGAACCACGACGGTGGTGTCCTTAGCATTAACTCTTGAATCCACATTTCCACTTCTCTCTCCCTCATGGCGATGGATTCCATCAGGAATGAGGTATCGAGAGCGATTAATCTAATTTTGTAAAAACTTTAGCATTCAAGTTAAGATAAATGTGTTTAATACATGTGTGTATTGTTCATGTACATATTTGTAAATAATGAACTGAATAAATTAAAAACACAAAACAAAATATGCGTAAACCCAAGAGTGCAATAAACATAATTATGTCGTACGACTTTAGTCGTAGTCGTTATCGTATGTGAAGAGTGATAGCACAGCGGCTACGTTCCAAGACGAATCAGTTGAGCTACATGTAGGGATATTACTACATATTTCTATGGATTTATCGGGGAACAATGCCAGTATTGCGGGTTAGACCCGGGGAACAATGCCAGTATTGCGGGTTAGACCCGGGGAACAATGCCAGTATTGCGGGTTAGACCCGGGGAACAATGCCAGTATTGCGGGTTAGACCCGGGGAACAATGCCAGTATTGCGGGTTAGACCCGGGGAACAATGCCAGTATTGCGGGTTAGACCCGGGGAACAATGCCAGTATTGCGGGTTAGACCCGGGGAACAATGCCAGTATTGCGGGTTAGACCCGGGGAACAATGCCAGTATTGCGGGTTAGACCCGGGGAACAATGCCAGTATTGCGGGTTAGACCCGGGGAACAATGCCAGTATTGCGGGTTAGACCCGGGGAACAATGCCAGTATTGCGGGTTAGACCCGTGCAACAATGGGTGCTCACTCAGCGTAAACATTCTCTCTACTAGATTTTAGACACCTGATACAAAGTTACCTAAGCACTCTTGTTTCAGATTATTTGTTAACCCCCGACGTTAGGAACCGGAATTAGTTTATACTAATTTATTTTAGCTCGATTGCGAAACAGGTTCCTACAACTTATATTCACTTCTCACCAATGCAAACCGGGTTCGATCGTCAGACCGGGAAGTATGTGAGATGGTATGGTGGTCGCAATATCGGACATGTGGGTTTTCTCCGGGTGCTCTTGTTTCCTCCCACATGAATGACCACATATACGCTTTCATCAGCGTCAACGAGAGTGATTAATATACGTTGTTAAAACTTGCTTCCCAATCGTGGTAAATTAAATTTAATCTTAAGCTTATATTAATCACTCTCGAGACCTCATTCCTGATAGAATCCATCACCACGCGGGAGAGAGAAGAGGCAATGTGACATTTAAATGTATTGCGTAAGTGCTGTAAAAGTCGTGGTAACGGGTTCGTTTCAGATAGGAAAGGTCCGGAGTTCCAACCCTGTTGGAGCCGTTACGATTGCGACATTATGCAGGGCAGCATGGCATTTAAATTATATACGCTGCATTTTCTCTCTCCCTCATGGTGATGGATTCCACAAGGAACGAGGTCTCGAGAGTGATTCATTTAAGTTGTAACAACTTGTTTCGCAATCAGGTTAAAATAAATTTGTATAAACTAATGCTGTAAAAACTTGTTTCGAATCGGACAAAACTATAACATAAACAAAATTAGAGCCTACTGTGTCAAAACATACCGGTGTTGAACTCGATACAAATATATTACCGAAATATTATACAAACTCTTTATATTTGATCTCATGTGCAAGGATATTATTGTGTATTGTCTAAACACAAACAACACCGGATTAGTTATCTCGATGTAAACACAGCTACTTAGTGTCCATCGATTGCGTGACACGGCAGTGATGTTGGATTGATCGTTAATGAATAATTGACAGGGTTTGGTTTATAGCCGTTAATTGTTAATAATGCTGGTCGGTAACCAAACACACCAGTGTTTGTTTTAGGTGACTAGTCGTATGGAATGGCTCGTGTTAATTTATATTATTTATTTGGATATTAATTTAGCGCTTCCGTCGTGCCATCCTGTCAATTACTGTCACATATTTGTAACAATTCAGTGTGTGTTTTATGCTTATTTATCGTCGCTACCGGTTGCCCACACGAGCGACGCCTCCTGAAGAGATAAGTCATTTTAGATTTTTGGACGATGGTAGGAATAAAGCACCGACGACAATGTACCTCGCTTTAGAGGAGTGTATGACATTATCCCCCCGGACACTATCCGGGGAATATTTTCCGGGGGGGGGGGTATTGTCCGTTCCCCCCTTTAAAGTCTCATCTGAAAGACTGTTAATTTTATTAGGGTCAGATGGGGGAATAGAACCTGCGATCCCTGGATTCCCAGTCCATCGTATTAATTTGGAACGGGCTGTTGCTAATGTTTTCCAAACTTGTAGCCCAATCCTTTTGCACTTTGAAAATGTCATGTATATGATTATTATCCGGTGTTATGTATGTTATTAATGTGAAAGTAATGTTATTGTGATTTGTAAATTCTATTCATCATTTATATGGAAAAAGTTGCAATAAAATATTATTAAATTAAATCGTGTTAACCACTGGACTACGCATCTGTCTGTCCGTCTGTTGTAACAATTCAGTTTCGTAGTTTTAGTTTTATAGTTTCTTTCAACCAAAGTATCCTTCCATCAACATAAAATTAACACAATACTAATACATATATATACACATTAGTGAAATTACGCGTCATGAATGTCCAACAGTTCTACAGGGTACGGACATTACGACACATCACACATAATGTTCGCTATATGCCGGTAGGTGAAGGTCGGACATTACGACACAGCATACAGAATGTTGGCTATATGCCGGTAGGTGAAGGTCGGACATTACGGTACAGCATACAGAATGCTGGCTATATGCCGGTAGGTGGAGGTCGGACATTAGGACACAACATACAGAATGTTGGCTATATGCCGGTAGGTGAAGGTCGGACATTACGACACAGCATACAGAATGTTGGCTATATGCCGGTAGGTGAAGGTCGGACATTACGGTACAGCATACAGAATGCTGGCTATATGCCGGTAGGTGGAGGTCGGACATTAGGACACAACATACAGAATGTTGGCTATATGCCGGTAGGTGAAGGTCGGACATTACGACACAGCATACAGAATGTTGGCTATATGCCGGTAGGTGAAGGTCGGACATTACGGTACAGCATACAGAATGCTGGCTATATGGCGGTAGGTGAAGGTCGGACATTACGGTACAGCATACAGAATGCTGGCTATATGGCGGTAGGTGACGGTCGGACATTACGGTACAACATACAGAATGTTGGCTATATGCCGGTAGGTGAAGGTCGGACATTGCGACACAGCATACAGAATGCTGGCTATATGCCGGTAGGTGAAGGTCGGATATTACGGTACAGCATACAGAATGCTGGGTATATGGCGGTAGGTGAAGGTCGGACATTACGACACAGCATACAGAATGCTGGCTATATGGCGGTAGGTGAAGGTCGGACATTACGACACAGCATACAGAATGCTGGCTATATGCCGGCAGGTGAAGGTCGGACATTGCGACACAGCATACAGAATGTTGGCTATATGCCGGTAGGTGAAGGTCGGACATTACAGTACAGCATACATAATGCTGTCTATATGCCGGTAGGTGAAGGTCGGACATTACGGTACACTATACAGAATGCTGGCTATATGGCGGTAGGTGAAGGTCGGACATTACGGTACAGCATACAGAATGCTGGATATATGGCGGTAGATGAAGGTCGGACATTACGGTACAGCATACAGAATGTTCGCTATATGCCGGTAGGTGAAGGTCGGACATTACGGTACAGCATACAGAATGTTGGCTATATGCCGGTAGGTGAAGGTCGGACATTGCGACACAGCATACAGAATGCTGGCTATATGCCGGTAGGTGAAGGTCGGATATTACGGTACAACATACAGAATGCTGGGTATATGGCGGTAGGTGAAGGTCGGACATTACGACACAGCATACAGAATGCTGGCTATATGGCGGTAGGTGAAGGTCGGACATTACGGTACAGCATACAGAATGCTGGCTATATGCCGGCATGTGAAGGTCGGACATTACGGTACAGCACACATAATGTTGGCTATATGCCGGTAGGCGAGGTCAGACATTAGGACACATCACACATAATGTTCGCTATATGCCGGTAGGTGAAGGTCGGACATTGAGACATAGCATACAGAATGCTGGCTATATGCCGGTAGGTGGAGGTTGGACATTACGACACAGCATACAGAATGCTGGCTATATGCCGGTAGGTGAAGGTCGGACATTACGGTACAGCATACAGAATGTTGGCTATATGCCGGTAGGTGGAGGTTGGACATTACGGTACAGCATACAGAATGTTGGCTATATGCCGGTAGGTGGAGGTTGGACATTACGACACAGCATACAGAATGTTGGCTATATGCCGGTAGGTGGAGGTTGGACATTACGACACAGCATACAGAATACTGGCTATATGCCGGTATGTGAAGGTCAGACACTATCGCACATTATGAAATATTGAAACCAACATGATTATGTATACCGGCCGGTACAAAACGTATCAGAGAGTACGAACAGATGCTTGACTGATGAATGAAACTAACGAAATAGTGATCCTTACTGATCCTTACTGATACTGATCCTTACTGATCCTTACTGATACTTACTATATAACCATGATTTGTTAAACATAATTTGGACCAGAAAGGGCCGGAAGTAAGTGGTGTGAAAATATTAGGCGGAAGTAAGTAGAAGTTAATACACACTGTTCCTACCAGACGGGTCAGTGGTACAGTGGTTATAACACATTGGACTGCGACTCCAGGGATCGCATGTTCGATCCCTCGTCTGACCCTAATAATATTAACAATCTTTCAGTTGGGACTGTAAACCCATACCTGCTCTCTTCAACTAAATTGGCCCATGCCTGGACACAAGATGAATTACAAGTTTACATGCCTGGACACAAGATGAATTACAAGTTTACATGCCTGGACACAAGATGAATTACAAGTTTACATGCCTGGACACAAGATGAATTACAAGTTTACATGCCTGGACACAAGATGAATTACAAGTTTACATGCCTGGACACAAGATGAATTACAAGTTTACATGCCTGGACACAAGATGAATTACAAGTTTACATGCCTGGACACAAGATGAATTACAAGTTTACATGCCTGGACACAAGATGAATTACAAGTTTACATGCCTGGACACAAGATGAATTACAAGTTTACATGCCTGGACACAAGATGAATTACAAGTTTACATGCCTGGACACAAGATGAATTACAAGTTTACATGCCTGGACACAAGATGAATTACAAGTTTACATGCCTGGACACAAGATGAATTACAAGTTTACATCGACACAACGCACGGACAATAAGTTTACATGCCTGGACACAAGATGAATTACAAGTTTACAAACGCACGGACAATAAGTTTACATGCCTGGACACAAGATGAATTACAAGTTTACAAAGCACGGACAATAAGTTTACATGCCTGGACACAAGATGAATTACAAGTTACAACAAGAGAATAAGTTTACATGCCTGACACAAGATGAATTACAAGTTTACACGCACGGAAATAAGTTTACATGCCTGGACACAAGATGAATTACAAGTTTACATGCCTGGACACAAGATGAATTACAAGTTTACAGACTGCCTGGACACAAGATGAATTACAAGTTTAAGCGGACAATAAGTTTACATGCCTGGACACAAGATGAATTACAAGTTTACAACGCACGACAATAAGTTTACATGCCTGGACACAAGATGAATTACAAGTTTACAAACGCACGGACAATAAGTTTACATGCCTGGACACAAGATGAATTACAAGTTTACAAACGCACGGACAATAAGTTTACATGCCTGGACACAAGATGAATTACATTACAAGCGGACAATAAGTTTACATGCCTGGACACAAGATGAATTACAAGTTTACAAACGCACGGACAATAAGTTTACATGCCTGGACACAAGATGAATTACAAGTTTACAAACGCACGGACAATAAGTTACATGCCTGGACACAAGATGAATTACAAGTTTACAAACGCACGGACAATAAGTTTACATGCCTGGACACAAGATGAATTACAAGTTTACATGCGCACGGAATAAGTTTACATGCCTGGACACAAGATGAATTACAAGTTTACAAACGCACGGACAATAAGTTTACATGCCTGGACACAAGATGAATTACAAGTTTACAAACGCACGGACAATAAGTTTACATGCCTGGACACAAGATGAATTACAAGTTTACATGCCTGGACACAAGATGAATTACAAGTTTACATGCCTGGACACAAGATGAATTACAAGTTTACAAACGCACGGACAATAAGTTTACATGCCTGGACACAAGATGAATTACAAGTTTACAAACGCACGGACAATAAGTTTACATGCCTGGACACAAGATGAATTACAAGTTTACAAACGCACGGACAATAAGTTTACATGCCTGGACACAAGATGAATTACAAGTTTACAAACGCACGGACAATAAGTTTACATGCCTGGACACAAGATGAATTACAAGTTTACAAACGCACGGACAATAAGTTTACATGCCTGGACACAAGATGAATTACAAGTTTACAAACGCACGGACAATAAGTTTACATGCCTGGACACAAGATGAATTACAAGTTTACAAACGCACGGACAATAAGTTTACATGCCTGGACACAAGATGAATTACAAGTTTACAAACGCACGGACAATAAGTTTACATGCCTGGACACAAGATGAATTACAAGTTTACAAACGCACGGACAATAAGTTTACATGCCTGGACACAAGATGAATTACAAGTTTACAAACGCACGGACAATAAGTTTACATGCCTGGACACAAGATGAATTACAAGTTTACAAACGCACGGACAATAAGTTTACATGCCTGGACACAAGATGAATTACAAGTTTACATGCCGGACACAAGATGAATTTTTACATGCCTGGACACAAGATGAATTACAAGTTTACAAACGCACGGACAATAAGTTTACATGCCTGGACACAAGATGAATTACAAGTTTACAAACGCACGGACAATAAGTTTACATGCCTGGACACAAGATGAATTACAAGTTTACAAACGCACGGACAATAAGTTTACATGCCTGGACACAAGATGAATTACAAGTTTACAAACGCACGGACAATAAGTTTACATGCCTGGACACAAGATGAATTACAAGTTTACAAACGCACGGACAATAAGTTTACATGCCTGGACACAAGATGATTACAAGTTTACAAACGCACGGACAATAAGTTTACATGCCTGGACACAAGATGAATTACAAGTTTACAAACGCACGGACAATAAGTTTACATGCCTGGACACAAGATGAATTACAAGTTTACAAACGCACGGACAATAAGTTTACATGCCTGGACACAAGATGAATTACAAGTTTACAAACGCACGGACAATAAGTTTACATGCCTGGACACAAGATGAATTACAAGTTTACAAACGCACGGACAATAAGTTTACATGCCTGGACACAAGATGAATTACAAGTTTACATGCCTGGACACAAGATGAATTACAAGTTTACAAACGCACGGACAATAAGACGAGTAGCTTAACAAGTGTCAAACTTTTTATACTGAAAATGTCATACAGTTTCACATTTATCTCAATTTTAGTATATATAGATTAAACGCAATGTATTGTCAAATATAAATATGAAACAGGTTTGGGCCACAAGTGCTGTCCACATTTTAAAACGGTCCTCCCGAATACAATACACTTATAGAAATCAATAATTTATGGCGACAAATGTTCACATTTCTAGGTCATGAAGGAGTCATTCTGTTTTTCATAATGGAATTATAAAATGCCACTATTCTGCTAAAATAATTTAAAGAATAATAGTTTCAAACGAAATCGTATTTAGCGTTGTTATAACCTGTAATAATAACATACATAAGTACAGTATATATACGGCCATAAGTCGATCTAGGCCATAAGTCGAGGGTCAATTTTGTATTCAAAATGCTGAATTTAAGCTGGATCCTTCCATAAGTCGAGGTACTTTGGACATTTGTTGAGGCAGTGGTGTTCTATCTCATGTTTGGATGAGCTCAATGTAAGATATCTGGGTGTTTGTATTTATTTGAAATCATACAGAAATGCACCGATGCACAACAGTATATAGGACGTTTGTTTTTCAGCTTTTCTATGGTTTATGATGTAAATAATTATGTAAGCAAATTGTTATATTAAATCAAATAAAGCAGGCAGTGGGAAAGCAAGTGCCAGTTTCCACTGTTTCAAAACGGTGAAAGGTCTATAGCATGTTCCTTCATAAAGCTCAATCATTCATAGAAAGGTATTACAGAACTGATTGTACTTAGAGAATGACTGTAATGGCTGGCGTGTACTAGTAATCACGTTTACCAGCTTTTCTATGGTTTATATTGTAAACAGTAGTCTAAACAAAGTGTTAAATGAAATAAAATAAAACAAACAAACAAGACAGTAAAAAAAGCAAAACAAATCTGCATTTGTTTTAAGAATTGATTTTCCTTGTTTCTCACCCATAAGTCTACCTAGTACTTTTGATTCTCACCCATAAGTCTACCTAGTACTTTTGTTTCTCACCCATAAATCTACCTAGTACTTTTGTTTCTCACCCATAAGTCTACCTAGTACTTTTGTTTCTCACCCATAAATCTACCTAGTACTTTTGTTTCTCACCCATAAGTCTACCTAGTACTTTTGTTTCTCATCCATAAGTCTACCTAGTACTTTTGTTTCTTACCCATAAATCTACCTAGTACTTTTGTTTCTCACCCATAAGTCTACCTAGTACTTTTGTTTCTCACCCATAAGTCTAACTGGTACTTTCATCACATTTCTGGATGAGAGGAACGTCGACTAATGACCGGGAATATACGGTGTGTATAATTAAACAACATAGAATTATAAACCAATTAACTATCCCAAATACATCTAAGTATATATATCCAAGTATCGTATTTCTAGCTTTCTCTTTGTATTGAATGAAAGTTGTCCAAATATTGAAACTACAATGAAATCCATACACGTAATCTTACCTTAACAGTTTGACAGCATATAAAGATAAATAATACAGCTCTTTTGATTGACTCGTAAGCTTAATATGATCTGCTCTCCAGTATTGGACGTAATAAAGGTATATAATTTAAAAAAATGTTAATTCACAAACAGGCGTCATTGTTAATCGTCTCCGGGATCATGTATAGACAAATATTATTTATTTTATTCCATTCCACCTGCTGGCCATATGTTGGCTTAATCTAAGATTAACCGTTAATACGTCACTAGTCACGAGAACCGTTAATACGTCACTAGTCACGAGTATCCCGCTGAAGCAATGACGTCAGAACAAATTATATATATACATTATATTGAAACACTAATCGGAAATTGCCATTGTTGAGGTGACATCACTTTGCATTATGGTTTTATTATGGGGCATTACAAAACAGCGTTTTGGTTTGCTTGACATCAGAAAGCTCAATGAAATAACGATGCGTGGAAGTCGTGATAGCGCAGTGGTAGCGCGTTAGTGTCAGGTGTGAAAGGCCCGGGGTTCTAGCCCCCCTGAAGCCGTTACGATTGTGCCATTAGGCAAGGCACTTAAATTTCACGTTGCCTCTTCTCTCTCCCTCGTGGCGATGTATTCCATCAGGAGTGAGGTCTCGAAAGTGATTAATATAAGTTGTAAGAACTTGTATCGCAATCGAGCAAAAATAAATGTGTATAAACTAATAACGATGCACATTTTAGTGATATTTACGCAGAAGTTAAACCGAGGTCTCGTGTCGGAGGTATATTTGGGCGTATATAACATATTTCACGAGGTGTCGTATTGGTGGTATATCTGGGCGTATATAACATATTTCACGAGGCGTCGTATTGTGGTATATTTGGGCGTATATAACATATATATTATTTTATAATTAACAGTTATTATTTACTGTAAGAATCTCAGAAAATAGCTCAAACATAAAAATACATGCAACCGTGGAGGAATACGAAACACAAGTAGTGGGGAAAGCAATTGCCACATTGTACTGTTTCGGAACGGTGAAAGATAGCATATTCTTTCACTGAGAAAACTCAATCATTCATAGGAAAGCAGAATGATGTCTCAAGCAGAAGTTCTTACTTATAGAGATATCCCTCCAAGATACAAACATATATATAACAAATATCTCTCTTCAACATGTTATATATCTCTCTAAAGTAGGAACTGTCTCTCATAATCCGGAGATACATCTCTCTAATGTAGGAGACATCTCTCTAATACATGGGCTATACATGTATATCTATTTAAGGTAACATATATCTCAAGCAACAGAATAACTAGTAAATCGGATCTCCACACTACATGGGCTATACATGTATATCCTCCCATAGTGCCACACCCCTCGCCACACTACATGGGCTATACATGTATATCCTTCCATAGTGCCACACCCCTCGCCACACTACATGGGCTATACATGTATATCCTCCCATAGTGCCACACCCCTGGCCACGCTACATGGGCTATACATGTATATCCTCCCATAGTGCCACACCCCTCGCCACACTACATGGGCTATACATGTATATCCACCCATAGTGCCACACCCCTCGCCACGCTACATAGGCTATACATGTATATCCTCCCATAGTGCCACACCCCTCGCCACGCTACATGGGCTATACATGTATATCCTCCCATAGTGCCACACCCCTCGCCACGCTACATGGGTATACTGTATATCCTCCCTAGTGCCACACCCTCGCCACACTACATGGGCTATACTGTATATCCTCCCATAGTGCCACCCCTCGCCACACTACATGGGCTATACATGTAATCCTCCCATAGTGCCACACCCCTCGCCACACTACATGGGCTATACATGTATATCCTCCCATAGTGCCACACCCCTCGCCACACTACATGGGCTATACATGTATATCCTCCCATAGTGCCACACCCCTCGCCACACTACATGGGCTATACATGTATATCCTCCCATAGTGCCACACCCCTCGCCACACTACATGGGCTATACATGTATATCCTCCCATAGTGCCACACCCCTCGCCACACTACATGGGCTATACATGTATATCCTCCCATAGTGCCACACCCCTCGCCACACTACATGGGCTATACATGTATATCCTCCCATAGTGCCACACCCCTCGCCACACTACATGGGCTATACATGTATATCCTCCCATAGTGCCACACCCCTCGCCACACTACATGGGCTATACATGTATATCCTCCCATAGTGCCACACCCCTCGCCACACTACATGGGCTATACATGTATATCCTCCCATAGTGCCACACCCCTCGCCACACTACATGGGCTATACATGTATATCCTCCCATAGTGCCACACCCCTCGCCACACTACATGGGCTATACATGTATATCCTCCCATAGTGCCACACCCCTCGCCACACTACATGGGCTATACATGTATATCCTCCCATAGTGCCACACCCCTCGCCACACTACATGGGCTATACATGTATATCCTCCCATAGTGCCACACCCCTCGCCACACTACATGGGCTATACATGTATATCCTCCCATAGTGCCACACCCCTCGCCACACTACATGGGCTATACATGTATATCCTCCCATAGTGCCACACCCCTCGCCACACTACATGGGCTATACATGTATATCCTCCCATAGTGCCACACCCCTCGCCACACTACATGGGCCTATACATGTATACATCCTCCCATAGTGCCACACCCCTCGCCACACATGGGCTACATGTGGCTATACATGTATATCCTCCCATAGTGCCACACCCCTCGCCACACTACATGGGCTATACATGTATATCCTCCCATAGTGCCACACCCCTCGCCACACTACATGGGCTATACATGTATATCATGTCCCATAGTGCCACACCCCTCGCCACCACTACACATGGGCTATACATGTATATCCTCCCATAGTGCCACACCCCTCGCCACACTACATGGGCTATACATGTATATCCTCCCATAGTGCCACACCCCTCGCCACACATACATGGGCTATACATGTATATCCTCCCATAGTGCCACACCCCTCGCCACACTACATGGGCTATACATGTATATCCTCCCATAGTGCCACACCCCTCGCCACACTACATGGGCTATACATGTATATCCTCCCATAGTGCCACACCCCTCGCCACACTACATGGGCTATACATGTATATCCTCCCATAGTGCCACACCCCTCATGCCACACTACATGGGCTATACATGTATATCCTCCCATAGTGTCACACTATGGGCTATACATGTATATCCTCCCATAGTGCCACACTCGCCACACATGGGCTATACATGTATATCCTCCCATAGTGCTCGCCACACTACATGGGCTATACATGTATATCCTCCCATAGTGCTATACATGTATATCACTACACTATGGGCTATACATGTATATCCTCCCATAGTGCGCCACACTACATGGGCTATACATGTATATCCTCCCATAGTATACATGCCACTCGCCACACATGGGCTATACATGTATATCCTCCCATAGTGCGCCATACATGGCTATACATGGGAGTATACATGTATATCCTCCCATAGTGCCACACCCCTCGCCACACTACATGGGCTATACATGTATAGCCCATAGTGCTACACTACATGGGCTATACATGTATAGCCCATAGTGCCACACACACTACATGGGCTATACATGCCTCCCATAGTGCGCCACACTACATGGGCTATACATGTATATCCTCCCATAGTGCCACACCCCTCGCCACTACATGGGCTATACATGTATATCCTCCCATAGTGTCGCCACACTATGGGCTATACATGTATATCCTCCCATAGTGCGCCACTACATGGGCTATACATGTATATCCTCCCATAGTGCCACACCCCTCGCCACTACATGGGCTATACATGTATATCCTCCCATAGTGTCTGCCACGCTACATGGGCTATACATGTATATCCTCCATAGTGCCATGCCACACTACATGGGCTATACATGTATATCCTCCCATAGTGCCACACCCCTCGCCACTACATGGGCTATACATGTATATCCTCCCATAGTGCCACACCCCTCGCCACGCTACATGGGCTATACATGTATATCCTCCCATAGTGCCACACCCCTCGCCACTACATGGGCTATACATGTATATCCCCCATAGTGCTCGCCACTACATGGGCTATACATGTATAGCCTCCCATAGTGCCACACCCCTCGCCACTACATGGGCTATACATGTATATCCCCCATAGTGCTCGTGCTACATGGGACATATACATGTATAGCCTCCCATAGTGTGCCACTACATGGGCTATACATGTATAGCCTCCCATGCCACACTGTGACTACATGGGCTATACATGTATATCCTCCCATAGTGCCACACCCCTCGCCACGCTACATGGGCTATACATGTATATCCCCCATAGTGCTGTGCACTATGGGAGGATATACATGTATAGCCCATAGTGCCACACCCCTCGCCACGCTACATGGGCTATACATGTATATCCTCCCATAGTGCCACACCCCTCGCCACGCTACATGGGCTATACATGTATATCCTCCCATAGTGCCACACCCTCGCCACGCTACATGGGCTATACATGTATATCCTCCCATATTGTCTCGCCACGCTACATGGGCTATACATGTATATCCTCGTGCTCGCCACGCTACATGGGCTATACATGTATATCCTCCCATAGTGCCACGCTACATGGGCCCTCGTGCCACACCCCTCGCCACGCTACATGGGCTATACATGTATATCCTCCCATATACACCCCTCGCCACGCTACATGGGCTATACATGTATATATCCTCCCATAGTGCCACACCCCTCGCCACGCTACATGGGCTATACATGTATATCCTCCCATAGTGCCACACCCCTCGCCACACTACATGGGCTATACATGTATATCCTCCCATAGTGCCACACCCCTCGCCACGCTACATGGGCTATACATGTATATCCTCCCATAGTGCCACACCCCTCGCCACGCTACATGGGCTATACATGTATATCCTCCCATAGTGCCACACCCCTCGCCACGCTACATGGGCTATACATCTATATCCTCCCATATTGTCACACCCCTCGTCACGCTACATGAACTATACATGTATAGCTTCCCATATTGTCACACCCCTCGCCACGCTACATAGGCTATACATGTATATCCTCCCATATTGTCACACCCCTCGCCACGCTACATGGGCTATACATGTATATCCTCCCATAGTGCCACACCCCTCGCCACACTACATGGGCTATACATGTATATCCTCCCATATTGTCACACCCCTCGTCACGCTACATGGACTATACATGTATAGCTTCCCATATTGTCACACCCCTCGCCACGCTACATGGGCTATACATGTATATCCTCCCATATTGTCACACCCCTCGCCACGCTACATGGACTATGCATGTATTCCTCCAATATTGTCACACCCCTCGCCACGCTACATGGACTATGCATGTATTCCTCCCATAGTGTCACACCCCTCGCTACGCTACATGGACTATACATGTATATCCACCCATATTGTCACACCCCTCGCCACGCTACATGGGCTATACATGTATATCCTCCCATAGTGCCACACCCCTCGCCACACTACATGGGCTATACATGTATATCCTCCCATAGTGCCACACCCCTCGCCACGCTACATGGGCTATACATGTATATCCTCCCATAGTGTCACACCCCTCGCCACACTACATGGACTATACATGTATATCCACCCATATTGTCACACCCCTCGCCACGCTACATGGACAATACATGTATATCCACCCATATTGTCACACCCCTCGCCACGCTACATGGACTATACATGTATATCCACCCATATTGTCACACCCCTCGCCACGCTACATGGACAATACATGTATATCCACCCATATTGTCACACCCCTCGCCACGCTACATGGACTATGCATGTATATCCACCGATATTGTCACACCCCTCGTCACGCTACATGGACTATGCATGTATATCCACCCATATTGTCACACCCCTCATCACGCTACATGGACTATACATGTATAGCTTCCCATATTGTCACACCCCTCGCCACGCTACATGGACTATTCATGTATATCCACCCATATTGTCACACCCCTCGCCACGCTACCTGGACTATACATGTATATCCACCATATTGTCACACCCTCGCCATGCTACCTGGACTATAAATGTATATCCTCCCATATTGTCACACCCCTCGCCACGCTACATGGACTATACATGTATATCCTCCCATATTGTCACACCCCTCGCCACGCTACATGGACTATACATGTATAGCTTCCCATATTGTCACACCCCTCGCCACGCTACCTGGACTATAAATGTATATCCTCCCATAGTGTCACACCCCTCGCCATGCTACATGGACTATACATGTATATCCTCCCATAGTGTCACACCCCTCGCCACGCTTCATGGACTATACATGTATATCCTCCCATAGTGTCACACCCCTCGCCATGCTACATGGACTATAAATGTATATTCTCCCATATTGTCACACCCTCGCCACGCTACATGGACTATAAATGTATATCCTCCCATAGTGTCACACCCTCGCCACGCTACATGGACTATACATGTATATCCTCCCATATTGTCACACCCCTCGGGATCGCCACGCTACATGGGCTATACATGTATAGCTTCCCATATTGTCACACCCCTCGCCATGCTACATGGGCTATTCATGTATATCCACCCATATTGTCACACCCCTCGCCATGCTACATGGGCTATTCATGTATATCCTCCCATATTGTCACACCCCTCGCCACGCTACATGGACTATACATGTATAGCTTCCCATATTGTCACACCCCTCGCCACGCTACCTGGACTATTCATGTATATCCTCCCATATTGTCACACCCCTCCGATTGCCTCGCTATTATTAGCCCATTCACTTTGTATGTGCGTGTATATTGATTTATTCAAGCTGATAAGCAACTAATGTGCATACAATTGATGTAGTTTCTATACAGTAGATACTTATACGAATCTATCTACTGTGAACAAGTGTATATTGAATGCATCACGACACTGTATGTTATCTGAAAACAGAATGTAATTGTAAATAGTCGCCGATTTGATATGCATATTGATTTTAGGAATATATTAATGTTCATTCTGGCATCGAGTTATGCACATGGGGTTGTACAATTTTGAAGCACTTGCCGCTGTTCTCAACAAAGCTATTAATGTCATGTCTCACGGCGGCCATCTTGGAACGTAGTTTTCACCTTTCAAACATAATAACAATAACGGCGACCCAGAGACATACATTTAGAATACGGAATTGGTGTGTACGGACAGGCAATTTATATTTTAGTAGTAGATGCAAAACTTATACACAGGCGCACATAACTACATATATCACATGTACGCTGCGCTTCAATTTGGTAACGTTATCATCGACTATAGAATACCCGTGTCTCGAATATAGTAAACATTTGCATGTTTGCTAGTTAGACCGGGTCACTGTTGACTATGTTTGAGATTACATAGCGTGTTTTTGCCTTTATTTTTATCGTCACTACCGGTTACTCCTGAAGAATGACGAATGACCACATCTACGCTTTCATCCGCGCCAACGCGAGTGATTAATATAAGTTGTTAGTACTTGCTTCGCAATCGTTGTAAAATAAATAAAGATTAAACTTTTTTTACTCCTGAAGAGATTAGTCATTCTATAGTTTGGAGGATAGTGCAACGATACAGACATACACATTCCAGCGTATCCGCTGGTACTTTTACGTGCATGGTATAGGCCTAAAGCACCGACACGAGACATCGGTTTAAAGTCCCATCTGAAAGACTGTTAATATTATTAGGGCCAGATGTGGATCGAACCAGTGTTCCATGGATTCGCAGTTCAAGGTATCAATGTCAGTATCAGTGTCAGGCGGGGGATCTAACCTGCGATCACTGGATTACCAGTCCAACGTGTTAAGCACTGTACTACAGATCCGTCTGACATAATAATATCGAGACAAAGATGTACTTCAGTACTGATTGTAGGTCAATGTCTGTATTGGGGGGGGGGGTGGGGGTGAACCAGAAACCATTTGTCCAGACCCCACGTGTATGTGGATAAATCCGGCTGTTGAAAGTCGATTACATGCACTATTATGTAGTCATTAATACATTCCCACGTAATACATGTACATCAGCATGTACATTAGCATAGCACTAGACCGGCACTTAATTAAACCCATTTGCAAACAGTTTTTACTTTTTTTTATATTGTTGGCCACACGTTCAGTGATGAATACAGATTTATAGACCCACTAACAAGACCGACTAATATGCGTGAGAAACGATGAGCTTTTTGTTATTGCCAACCTAGCGTCGGGTTCTTTTTGATTGACAGGACCTGGGGTAATATATCACGGTTCCTGTCAGAGTTTAATCAATAACATTTTTTAATGAGGAGAGATGACATAATTTGTTTTAATATTGGTATACGTTTATTAAACGTAACCACTTGGTTGTTGATCGGGGTGACTCCTCCAGAAATATGTTTTAGTTAGAAGACAATACAGATACACACCAGTTGCAAAAGCATCCGTGGTTTTTGTACATGCCAGGAATGCATGAGACCTCTGTTTATACTAGTATTCCCATCTGAAGAGAATCCTTGGATTGGCTATCCAATGTGTTAATCACTGATCCTTCTCACACAATATCGAGACAAAGAGTGTGTACTTTACGATTATTTATCGTCGCTATCGGTTGCCCATATGAGCGTCGCCTACTGAAGAGATTAGTCATTTTTGATTGTTATAGGATAGTGCAATGATATAGACAGAGACTCATTACAGAGTCACCTCTGGTTCTTTTACGTGCACGGTGTAAAGCACCGACACGAGATTTCGGTTTAAAGTCCAATCTGAAAGACTTAATAGTATTAGGATCAGGCGGGGGGATCGAACCTGCGATCATTGGATTTGCAGTCCAAGGTGTTAACAACTGCATTACTGGCCCGTCTGTGTGGAATACATGTGCTCATGTATGGCCATGCACATTTATAGCTGTAACAATATTGGTGGGAATAATTGGATATCTCATTAAATAGAATATTATCTATCATTGATCATCTTGGATGTACTAACATTAGATATAATTTTAATGAAAACATGAACTATTTGCCTATTTTTAAACATCGTATCCGAGACTGATTCAAACACGATTAGCATAACTGTGTGAAGTCAATGTCTAAATTATGTTGCTTCAAAACCTTTAAATTGTCATTTAAATGTGAAGCATATATTAATACTTTTGTAAATGACTTTTTAAGGAAGGAACTAACCAGATTTAGGCTCTCTGCACATCATCTGGAAATAGAAACTGGCCGATAAGTAGGCATCGAGAGAAACCAAATCATTTCTAAACTTTGTAATATGATCTCAATTGAGGATGAATACCATTTCATATTGTGTTTTCCTCTATGTATTCATTAGAGAAGAAAATATTCATTAAATTATGCATGGCCTACTTTTTAGATTTTGTTGGTATATAATGTCAACAACCAATCAAAAATGTTTACATAATCTTGTCACATATAGTAAAGAAGCAATTGCAATACGTGAACATACCCTTACTATTCTAACTGTTCCGTAAATTATAATATTTTTTGTAATTGTTTGTTGTTTTGTCTGTACAGACATTCGAAGTTAAATGCATGTTTATATGTTTACATTTATCTCTTTGCCATATTACAACTATTATTTGTTAATGCTCAAAAACATGTATGTATGCAGGTACATGTATGTATGTAGGTACATGTATGTATGTAGGTACATGTATGTATACAGGTACATGTATGTATGTAGGTACATGTATGTATGTAGGTACATGTATGTATGTAGGTACATGTATGTATGTAGGTACATGTATGTATGTAGGTACATGTATGTATGTAGGTACATGTATGTATGTAGGTACATGTATGTATGCAGGTACATGTATGTATGTAGGTAAATGTATGTATGCAGGTACATGTATGTATGCAGGTACATGTATGTATACAGGTACATGTATGTATGTAGGTACATGTATGTATGCAGGTACATGTATGTATGCAGGTACATGTATGTATGCAGGTACATGTATGAGGTACATGTATGTATGCAGGTACATGTATGTATGTAGGTACATGTATGTATGCAGGTACATGTATGTATGTAGGTACATGTATGTATGCAGGTACATGTATGTATGCAGGTACATGTATGTATGTAGGTACATGTATGTATACAGGTACATGTATGTATGTAGGTACATGTATGTATGTAGGTACATGTATGTATGTAGGTACATGTATGTATGTAGGTACATGTATGTATGTAGGTACATGTATGTAT
>CM026397.1:45680553-45749549 GCA_014843695.1 Archivesica marissinica
GAGCAAGAGGGTACAATTGCATGGACAGGTTGGATCAGCTTACATGACCTAACTGACACACTTGTGGCTCGCACACATTACATTGACCTCCTCACACTACAGTTCATACACATGAAACAGATTGAAAGGTCTGTTGCACTAATGTACAGCCAGGGTTGTGGTGCAGTTAAGGAATCAATACATCGTTTCTTCACAACTGGAAGCAGATCACATCTCTATAATGCATGACGCCCATACTGGTTCATGACATCTCTATAATGCATGGCGGCCATACTGGTTCATGACATCTCTATAATGCATGACATCTCTATAATGCATGACGGCCATACTGGTTCATGACATCTCTATAATGCATGACGCCCTTACTGGTTCATGGCATCTCTATAATGCAGGACGCCCTTACTGGTTCATGACATCTCTATAATGCATGACGCCCTTACTGGTTCATGACATCTATATTATGCATGACGCCCATACTGGTTCATGACATCTCTATAATGCATGACGCCCATACTGGTTCATGACATCTCTATAATGCATGACGCCCCTACTGGTTCATGACATCTCTATAATGCATGACGGCCATACTGGTTCATGACATCTCTATAATGCATGACGGCCATACTGGTTCAGGACATCTCTATAATGCATGACGGACATACTGGTTCATGACATCTCTATAATGCATGACGCCCCTACTGGTTCATGGCATCTCTATAATGCATGACGGACATACTGGTTCATGACATCTCTATAATGCATGACGCCCTTACTGGTTCATGGCATCTCTATAATGCATGACGCCCTTACTGGTTCATGACATCTCTATAATGCGTGACGCCCCTACTGGTTCATGACATCTCTATAATGCATGACGCCCATACTGGTTCATGACATATCTATAATGCATGACGCCCATACTGGTTCATGACATATCTATAATGCATGACGCCCATACTGGTTCATGACATCTCTATAATGCATGACGCCCCTACTGGTTCATGACATCTCTATAATGCACGACGGCCATACTGGTTCATGACATCTCTATAATGCATGATGCCCATACTGGTTCATGACATCTCTATGATGCATGACGCCCATACTGGTTCATGACATCTCTATAATGCATGACGCCCATACTGATTCATGACCTCTATAATGCATGACGCCCATACTGGTTCATGACATATCTATAATGCATGACGCCCATACTGGTTCATGACATATCTATAATGCATGACACCCATACTGGTTCATGACATATCTATAATGCGTGACGCCCATACTGGTTCATGACATCTCTATAATGCATGACGGCCATACTGGTTCATGACATATCTATAATGCGTGACGCCCATACTGGTTCATGACATCTCTATAATGCATGACGGCCATACTGGTTCATGACATATCTATAATGCGTGACCCTAGCACATCTTGAAACATCACATCATGGTTAGGTTAGATTACCCCAGATATCCGGACGCAGGAAAAAATGAAGTACTGCTTGTAATTCTTGACATAAATACTAAAAATGTCTATTTCGACCTAAAAATGACCATTAAGATGACCTTGCAGGGTTGACCTTGGCCTTAAATCATCAAAATCACATCATGGGTGATTTCATCGACCTCGAAACACCCATGTTAAGGGATACCATACGCGATTCCGTCATGCCTTTTGGTTATTTAGCTGATTTTCCTCTAATCTGAGTGGTGGCCATTTTGTATTTCGCCAATATGGCGGACCCCCTACATAGCTAAAAGCGACAGCATAATTATGTATGCATGTTCCTTTAATGTCAAACCCCTCGCGGGGACTTAGACATGTTTTCCTGGGCAGGCTTAGCCGACCTAAGCGATTAACCAGTACTAATTAGCCGACCTAAGCGATTAACCAGTACTAATTAGCAATGTAGCATATAGCGAAGCCTCTTATAAACTATTCCCAGGTGTTGCTTGCATCTATATTATTATAGTAACTGTGTAAACATGCTGATAGAGTGCATGAAAAAGTGGACCTCGGGGAAATATGGGTGTGGGTTCTATGTTACCTCTCTTTTCTTTAACGCACACGTATATTTATCAAATGTTCTGCTATGTAAAACGAAGTAAATCTTTTCTTACATCGATTAATGAAAAACGGTCACATACAATCACAAATTAACTGAACAAAGTCGATTTAAAGCAGAATATCGTTTAACATGAACATGTGTTATGACGTTCCCCATTATGCTGGTATTCTATGTGTATATATTTTTGTTTACCCGATATACGAAACTGGGTCAAAATGTCACACTGAGTGTGTATATTCCAATAGAAATGATTTGTTCATTGATCTATCAAATAAACCTGTCACCATTGGCGTAGCTTCCAATAGGCCGTGGCCTACTCTTTCCCCCGAAAATATAAACTATACCGAGTCAAAAAAGAAACGATACCAAACTAAAAATGACGTAAAACGGATAAAACCATAGAAAGGTTTAATATATTATTACGTATCAGTACTGGGTATCTTATTGCAACGTCAGCCAACCATAAACACAGGTAAATAAACACCCGATAATCCTGGAACGCCGAATTTCCGATTTGCACTCGCTCCTCAACAAAGACAACTTCCTACACATGTACAAATCGGAAAACCGGTTTATTGTACTGGTACTGCATTATCATCGAGGAAAAACACCTTACATACCCATTGTTACCTCTAACAAAATGCCTAGGCTAAACCGCAATCAGAGAATGCGTGCCATTGGCATGATTGACGGCGGTTTACGTCAGCGTGACGTCGCAAATCGACTCGGGGTTACGCGGATCACGATAACACGTCTACTTCGACGTTATCGAACACATGGATCGGTGGACGACCGTCCAAGATCTGGTCGACCACGTGTGACGATGCGTGAACAGGACCGTCACATTCGGACGTCACATTTACGTGACCGGTTCCTACCTGCTACGCACACAGCTGCCGTTACTCCTGGGATGACCAACAATCGCATCAGTGCACAAACAGTCAGGAACCGGCTCGGTGAACGTGGCATTCGTGCCTATCGGCCATACGTTGGACCCATCCTGACACGACGTCACCGTGACGTACGGCGGGAATGGACGACGGAATGTGCTCGCTGGACTCGGTTACAGTGGAATTCGGTGATGTTTAGCGATGAATCGCGGTTCTGTTTGCGTCGAGTGGATGGCAGAGAGCGGGTATATCGCAGACGCGGTGAACGTTACGCCGACGCATGTGTACGTCAGGTCGATCTGTTCGGGGGCGGAAGCGTTATGGCGTGGGGCGGTATCACCTTCGGTAGTCGCACTGAACTGTTAGTGGTGGACGGGAACCTAAACGCCCAGCGGTACTGTGATGAGATCCTTGCGCCAGTTGTTGTGCCGTTCTTTAACGCCAACAGAAACGTCACAATGTTCCAACAGGACAACGCCAGGTGTCATACTGCTCTGATTTCCACCACATTATTGGAGCAGAACAATATTGAAACCCTGCCGTGGCCTGCTTTGTCACCAGACCTGTCACCCATAGAACATGTGTGGGATACGTTAGACCGCCGCGTCAGACGACGTCAGCCGGTAACGTTAAACCAACTGAGGGATGTTTTGCGTCAGGAGTGGACAAATATTGACCAGCAAGAGATTCAGACACTCTTCCGTTCGATGCGAATGCGGTGCATTGCAGTGAGAGACGCAAATGGTGCCCATACTCGGTATTGACGTCTGTGTGAAAACTCCATTAGACCCCTGTCCGACGAATTACGTCATCACGCAGCAAACAGTTTCGGAGGCTCATTATGCTCTATGTGCTCCTCTTTCAAACATGTTGGACTATCATCTTATGAATTTTCAAAGAATTTTCTTAATAAATGTTGAAATGATAGACACATAAACACCAGGTATCGTTTCTTTTTTGACTCAGTATATAAAAATGCCAAATCTGCAACAAAAATCTGGAGCCCGGTCGATCTCCTCACGACGTGCACGTCGTGACCGGGGCACATCCCGCAGCAGCAGCGTAGGATTCTGGGATCTTCTGGTCGTCGATCTTGCGAAGGGGGAGGCTCGCCAGCATGTGGACCCACGGCTATATGACAGATCCGCCGCCTCTTCTAGATAGTGCTTAATTCCACACTACCGCCGCCTCTTCTAGATAGTGCTTAATTCCACACTATCTTGCTGGCTTCTTCAATCTTTCCTCTGCTTATACTTCTCCAACGGACGACGAGACAGCGGACCTGAGGGAGCGACAACGGTCGTGGCATCCACGCTCCCCTGAGTGACAGCCGACGACCAGATGTCTAACTGCCAGATCCGTATAAATGCTGCTGCGGGGTGACCAACAGTGAGGAGGGTGGCCCTACAAGGGACCAGGCTCTGTCACCCTGCCAAGAAAAGAAGGAACCACATAAGGATGTCATAGGCTCACAGCGGGAGATTGCGTCACCGTTCCGAAGTGACCAATCCACGCCGCTGACGCATACAGACGAAGACCCGCATCGACTCTTCGGAGTGTCAACACTTACCTAGATCAGCGACAGCTAGTACTGGGGCGCTGAAGAGGCGACGGGTGACCGGACAGGAGGACGGTAATCGTTTCTAGTGGATGGCACACCCGTCGCCTCGAACTCTTTTATCCGTCTACCAATGAGGGCCGTTGGGGACGGAGGGATGCAACCTCGACCCCGGATGCGTCAACGGGGTGGACAACGACGGAACAACCGAACCATTTTGCTGCTGTGAGCCGACCCAGGAAACCGGCACAGGGCTTGTCACCCTGTTGTCGGGGAGATGATGCCAGGCGCGGGGAACGTCACCCTGTCGTTTGGTATCGCTCCATAACTGGGTCAACGATGAAGAAGCGCCTTCACATCGACTGGATGACTTCATTTCTTCATCCAGTCAGCGACCAGACCTTCAACCACCTTGACTTTAATTACCAGTACCACAATCATCTTGGATTTAAACAACTTAGACATAACCAACAAGGAATAATCATCGAGTAACCTAATCATCTTGGACCATAATCTTCACGGGAATCTACAAACTTCAATCTACACCACTCTACAAGACACCGACGACACAACACTTCCTTGACGGTGCGAAAGCACGTTTGCTCGCCCATATGGTTTACCGGTGGCGAGAGTAAATAAACGGAATCATCATCATCAAAAATCGGGAGGCCAGGATCAAAATATATACGGTATAAATAGTTTTCCTTTGGACGACCCTCCCGTCTTAAGCCAAGCTACGCCCGTGGTCACAGTTTATTTTCTGAAAATTTATTTTTAAATAATCCTATTTTTAGCCGATTAGCGCAGTAGTGTAGGTTCAAGGTAGTGTAATAGCGATAACAGGTAGGTTAAGTCAGGTATTTTATTACATTAAAGATATTTTTTGGTGGTGAGGAAAGATCGAAGATTTGTAATTTCAATATTGAGGATAGGTCTAGGGTTTGTAATTTCAATATTGAGGATAGGCCGAGGATTTGTAATTTTAATATTGAGGATAGGTCGAGGATTTGTAATTTCAATATTGAGGATAGGTCGAGGATTTGTAATTTCAATATTGAGGAAAGGTCTAGGGTTTGTAATTTCAATATTGAGGATAGGTCGAGGATTTTCAATATTGGGGTAGGTCGAGGATTTGTAATTTCAATATTGAGGATAGGTCGAGGATTTGTAATTTCAATATTGAGGATAGGTCGAGGGTTTGTAATTTCAATATTGAGGAAAGGTCGAGGGTGTGTAATTTCAATATTGAGGATAGGTCGAGGATTTGTAATTTCAATATTGAGGATAGGTCGAGGGTTTGTAATTTCAATATTGAGGATAGGTCGAGGATTTGTAATTTCAATATTGAGGATAGGTCGAGGGTTTGTAATTTCAATATTGAGGATAGGTCGAGGATTTGTAATTTCAATATTGAGGAAAGGTCGAGGATTTGTAATTTCAATATTGAGGATAGGTCGAGGATTTGTAATTTCAATATTGAGGATAGGTCGAGGATTTGTAATTTCAATATTGAGGATAGGTCGAGGATTTGTAATTTCAATATTGAGTTAAAGGTCGTGGATTTGTAATTTCAATATTGAGGATAGGTCGAGGAGTTGTAATTTCAATATTGAGTTAAAGGTCGTGGATTTGTAATTTCAATATTGAGGATAGGTCGAGGATTTGTAATTTCAATATTGAGGAAAGGTCGCGGATTTGTAATTTCAATATTTTGAAAAACTCCTTCGAATCTCATGTTGGGTATAAATGTTGTTGTGGCTAAAGTGTCTTTTTAAATAGTTTCGTGGGTGCTCAAATTGAGCTTTCAATGCCTACATTATTAATACGTACATTATAAAACATTTACAACACATAACTTTGCTTGTCTTCAGTTTCATACAGCATTTATGTTCTTTATGATTGGTCGGGCTTTTCACATGTGTGTGCGCGCGCGTGTGTGCGTGTTCGTACTTGATTTGTTGAAAATCAACTGTTTTTTAATTCAATAAAATGCTAAATATACACTAGCGAGAAAGGACCGTATACTCGTGGTGATTTTCACAGCATATTTTTATGAAACTCGTTTTGGAATGTTGATACATAAATTATATTTATTATTGGTTAAGAGTTGTCCGTATTATAGCAGTGTGTCAGTAGTTGGTTCGCACGATAATGTTGTGCGCATTGACCTTGTATAATACCACAGGAACTTGTAATGTTATCCATAAGCCACCAAAGGTATTGTACCTCTATCCTAGGACACATCGTATGAAATAAAAGATATTTGAAAAATTTAAATTTTACGTATGGGTAGCAATGCTGCTACACATTCTAAGTTCTAACATTATACTTTGTATGCTTATGTTCATTTGGTAAATAGTGTTTTTTTCGATAAAACGTTCTATTGCCAGGAAGTACGTGATATTGTGACAATCATGCACTTGCAGTGAAAACCTCCTATTGTGTGTTTTACGGGGAAATTAATTAAGAGGACTATACGTTTGACCCCTCTGAAGGAATTGGTTCCGGTGTCATATAGAATATTGACCCCCCTCAAAATAATGACCCGCGGGCAACCAGTAGTGACCATACATTATTGAAAAACACACTCACACTATGGATGCTTCTACAGCAGAAATTGATGTATATTTCTTTAACAAATTTAATTAATATGTTATCCACTTATTGTAGCAAACTATTCTTAGGCCATAATAAAATATTTCCTAGATTTTCATCCCCGCCCGCCCCCGTTTTTAGGGCCCGCCCCGATTTTTTTTATTACTATTTGAAAAAAAAAAAATCTTGTCAAGTTGAATCTTGTCAAAACACCATTTTATCAGCATAAATATCGATATCCTGAAAATATAAAATAAAAAGTAAAATTTCACCCCATTTTCAAAAAAATTTGGATGAAAATCTAGGATTTATTTTATTATGGCCTTATGTTCATTCATATTCTCTTAATATTTCCAGAATATGTGCACAATTATGTAATATGTTGTTAACAATTGTAATTCTGACTATTGTGGATCATATTAAGCCTTATCTTGTTTGCCACAGGTGTGAAAAGCAATAAAACCTTATTTTTAGGGAACTGCAACCAACAGCGACACTTCCTTTGTTCCCAATACACTGGTTACATGTTTTATATCATTCATAATAAGTAATATTTTAATATTGTATGAGCAAGGACAGACAACATTATACTTTATAACGTGTGCCTCCATATCTATTTAGTGCAAGAAACTGTTCCATGCATAATGTAGATTATCTGATTGAGGGTAGGTCACTTTTCCATGCCATAGAATAATGACCCCTCTGTATGTAAACTATGAGTGAGGGGGTCACTTTTCGATGCCATAGAATAATGACCTACCTGTGTGTAAACTATACGAATGAGGTGGGTCACTTTTCCATGCCATAGAATAATGACCCCCCTGTGTGTAAACTATATGAGTGAGTGGGGTCGCTTTTCCATGCCATAAAATAATGACCCCATTATGTTTACACAGTACTAGTGACGTTGGGTCACTTTTCCATGCCATAGAATAATGACCCCCCTGTGTGTAAACTATATGAGTGAGTGGGTCACTTTTCCATGCCATAGAATAATGACCCCCCTATGTTTAAACTGTACAAGTGAGGGATCACTTTTCCATGTCATAGAATAACGACCCCCTGTATATAAACTATATGAGTGAGTGGGTCACTTTTCCATGCCATAAAATAATGACCCCCCTATGTTTACACAGTACGAGTGACGGCGGGTCACTTTTCCATGCCATAGAATAATGACGTGTAAACTATGAGTGAGGGGGTCACTTTTCCATGCCATAGAATAATGACCCCCCTATGTTTAAACTGTACAAGTGAGGGGGGGTCACTTTTCCATGCCATAGAATAATGACCCCATGTATGTAAACTATAGGAGTGAGTGGGTCACTTTTCCATGCCATAGAATAATGACCCCCCTATGTTTACACAGTACGAGCGACGGTGGGTCACTTTTCCATGCCATAGAATAATGACCCCCCTGTGTGTAAACTATTTGAGTCAGAGGGTCACTTTTCCATGTCATAGAATAATCACCAACATATGTGTAGATTAAATGAGTGGGAGGGTGTCACTATCCATATCATAGGATAATCACCCACATATGTGTAGATTATATGAGTGGGAGGGGCTCACTATAGACGCATGGAGTTTACAGACCTGCATGCGTTATTTCAAGTAGACGCCTGGAGTTTACAGACCTGCATGCGTTATTTCAAGTAGACTCCTGGAGTTTACAGACCTGCATGCGTTATTTCAAGTAGACGCATGGAGTTTACAGACCTGCATATGTTATTTCAAGTAGACGCATGGAGTTTACTGACCTGCATGCGTTATTTCAAGTAGACGCATGGAGTTTACAGACCTGCATGCGTTATTTCAAGTAGACTCCTGGAGTTTACAGACCTGCATACGTTATTTCAAGTAGACGCATGGAGCTTACAGACCTGCATGCGTTATTTCAAGTAGACTCCTGGAGTTTACAGACCTGCATGCGTTATTTCAAGTAGACGCCTGGAGATTACAGACCTGCATGCGTTATTTCAAGTAGAAGCCTGGAGTTTACAGACCTGCATGCGTTATTTCAAGTAGACTCCTGGAGTTTACAGACCTGCATGCGTTATTTCAAGTAGACTCCTGGAGGTTACAGACCTGCATGCGTTATTTCAAGTAGACTCCTGGAGTTTACAGACCTGCATGCATTATTTCAAGTAGACTCCTGGAGTTTACAGACCTCTGGAGTTTACAGACCTGCATGCGTTATTTCAAGTAGATGCCTGGAGTTTACAGACCTGCATGCGTTATTTCAAGTAGACTCCTGGAGTTTACAGACCTGCATGCATTATTTCAAGTAGACGCCTGGAGTTTACAGACCTGCATGCGTTATTTCAAGTAGACGCCTGGAGTTTACAGACCTGCATGCGTTATTTCAAGTAGACGCCTGGAGTTTACAGACCTGCATGCGTTATTTCAAGTAGACGCCTGGAGTTTACAGACCTGCATGCGTTATTTCAAGTAGACGCCTGGAGTTTACAGACCTGCATGCATTATTTCAAGTAGACTCCTGGAGTTTACAGACCTGCATGCGTTATTTCAAGTAGACGCCTGGAGTTTACAGACCTGCATGCGTTATTTCAAGTAGACGCCTGGAGTTTACAGACCTGCATGCGTTATTTCAAGTAGACGCCTGGAGTTTACAGACCTGCATGCGTTATTTCAAGTAGACGCCTGGAGTTTACAGACCTGCATGCGTTATTTCAAGTAGACGCCTGGAGTTTACAGACCTGCATGCGTTATTTCAAGTAGACTCCTGGAGTTTACAGACCTGCATGCGTTATTTCAAGTAGACTCCTGGAGTTTACAGACCTGCATGCGTTATTTCAAGTAGACGCCTGGAGTTTACAGACCTGCATGCGTTATTTCAAGTAGATGCCTGGAGTTTACAGACCTGCATGCATTATTTCAAGTAGACTCCTGGAGTTTACAGACCTGCATGCGTTATTTCAAGTAGACGCCTGGAGTTTACAGACCTGCATGCGTTATTTCAAGTAGACTCCTGGAGTTTACAGACCTGCATGCGTTATTTCAAGTAGACGCCTGGAGTTTACAGACCTGCATGCGTTATTTCAAGTAGACTCCTGGAGTTTACAGACCTGCATGCATTATTTCAAGTAGACGCCTGGAGTTTACAGACCTGCATGCGTTATTTCAAGTAGACGCCTGGAGTTTACAGACCTGCATGCGTTATTAGTGGATTCTTGTTTAGGACTGAGAATTTGACTATGACAGTTCATCGATTTACCATAGTACGAAGAAAGAGAAAATACAGCCATGTGCATCCCTACATCTTTTAGTGAGTAGTCAGGGGCAGTAACTGACCGATGACTCTCATTAAACACACGCACATTTATTGATGTGTTCTTCTTTGGTATTTAAGTATTTTGTAAGTATGAGTCGACATTTTATAGATCGGTATGCCAAGATCCTCCGGTGATGAGAACATGTATCCATCAGAGTTTAGCAGATACCGCATTCTTCTTCTCGATCGTGTCACTAACTAGGTGTGACACTTCTTCAGCACAGCCCCAATGTAGCGTGACACCACCGCCCCCATGGCCGTAGTTGTGAATTACAGACTGAAAAAGCAACGTATCCGGTACATTATCTTTGTTCTGCGTCCCCAATGTAGCGCAACCCTCCCTGTGAAGTACTTAGTTAACATAATGAGCGACATCGGTGAGTTACTGCCCCTGAATACTCCCTAAAGTGTTTCTTCTGTTGTTATCATTATTTCCTTTTCACAACATGCTAGCAATTTTATTCCACTTTCGCTTCTTATAATTATTAAATTACTATATCTATCTCGAAAGAGCTCCTACAGTATATGCAATGGGTATTTGTATAACATTTTGGGATAAATCAGACTTTATCTGCCAAGGGAGGTAATATAAAATTAGTGATGTCTGTCATTAAGTCATACTGTACATTGTAAGGTGGAGCCACTCCTCTACTAAACCTTAATAGCTGCATAGAGCTTCAAATTATATATTACACGATGTGACATTCATCCTACGCAGACTCATTATAGACGTCCACAGCATGCCAATTACATGCTGCAAGTAAACGTAAACTGTATGTTACACGATGTAACATTTTGTACACATATATTATATGATTCTGTATTATTATACTTGACGGCATTAAAAATGCAACATTTCAGATTTTTATTTTCTATATAAATACTCTATGTTGCAAATATGTTTCTAGCGATGCACTTTAACTGCGAATTATTACATGAAACTGTGAGAAATGGATTAATTTAGGCGATTGTCTAGTGCATAAACTGGCTTAATGAAATTAATAATGGTTGCGTTTCTATTGCGTTTAAGTATATATGTGTATGTGCATTTTACAATACACATGATGTCGCGTGGTCACAGTCTAAATATAGAAACACGTGTTCTGGGAATTAGACGCTGTAAATCGTTACACGTTATATAGAAACACGTGTTCTGGGAATTACAAGGTATGGTACTTCTTTTACTACACAACCTCAACTCAACAGCATATAGCCATACACTCTCTGTGATGTAACGTATGGTGCACACCACACTGGTATACTTCATAATCTCAATGGCGGCTTACACTCTCCGTAAAGTAACGTAGATTGTACATCACAAAACGTGACACTTATTTTACAAAACATGAATATACATGTAGTCGTTCAAGCTCAGGCTAACGCTCACGTCATGTGATTCTTCTCTCTTTTTTATGGCGGTCGATTCAACATTTAGAACTGAATGGCGGCCGATTCAACATTTAGAACTGAATGGCGGTCGATTCAACATTTAGAACTGAATGGCGGCCGATTCATTCATATATTATTTAGCAGAACAGCTGGGCGCTACACATATTAAACTATGACATGCCTATGTTTTACACATATATGGAAGCATTAATAGATTTAATTTAATGAGTTCAAAATATACGATGTATGAATTAAGATTTAATAACGTCATTTTACCGTCATTTTTCCTCTGATGTGAATATGCTGCACCTCAAGTCTCACTGTAGGTCGACTTGGTCTCAGACCCACAGCATCACTATCTAAGCTTGCTTCCTGTTAATTTCACAAAGAATATTTATGTAAAGCACCGACACGAGACCTTGGTTTAAAGTCCCATCTGAAAGACTATTTATTTTATTAGGGTCAGACCGTGGATCAAACCTGCGATCTCTGGGTTACCAGTCCAGCGTGTTACCACTGGATATTATAACATTGCCAAACAATATATAGTGCAAAATGTATGCAGTCATATGTGCCATCACGTTTAATCACACAAACAGCCATTGATAAACTGCGACGTTCCAGTTATAGTAGTTGTGGAGTAAGACCGTGGATCTGTAGATGTGATATATCTTTGATGGAAGCCTTCGTATTTCGTGTTCATGTAATAATGATCATATAATGTAGGTGTGCGTTTTCTATGTCCTCTAGTATATAATGTAGGTGTGCATTTTCTATGTCCTCTTATGTCCTCTAGTATATAATGTTGGTCTGCGTTTTCTATGTCCTCTAGTATATAATGTAGGTGTGCGTTTTTTATGTCCTCTAGTATATAATGTAGGTGTGCGTTTTCTATGTCCTCTAGTATATAATGTAGGTGTGCGTTTTCTATGTCCTCTAGTATATAATGTAGGTGTGCGTTTTCTATGTCCTCTAGTATATAATGTAGGTGTGCGTTTTCTATGTCCTCTAGTATATAATGTAGGTGTGCGTTTTCTATGTCCTCTAGTATATAATGTAGGTGTGCGTTTTCTATGTCCTCTAGTATATAATGTAGGTGTGCGTTTTCTATGTCCTCTAGTATATAATGTAGGTGTGCGTTTTCTATGTCCTCTAGTATATAATGTAGGTGTGCGTTTTCTATGTCCTCTAGTATATAATGTAGGTGTGCGTTTTCTATACCCTCTAGTGTATAATGTAGGTGTGCGTTTTCTATGTCCTCTAGTATATAATGTAGGTGTGCGTTTTCTATGTCCTCTAGTATATAATGTAGGTGTGCGTTTTCTATGTCCTCTAGTGTATAATGTAGGTGTGCGTTTTCTATGTCCTCTACTATATAATGTAGGTGTGTCCTGTATTAATTCGACACACATACAGCGGTGAGAGGCCAGTGTAGCCAACATACTTTTACATTCCGACAACGCAGCCACCCCAACTCTGTGTGTTTTACGTTTAATTATCAAAAAACTCTAGTGACACATATGAGAGAAGAGATTAGTCATTTTAGATTTTGGAGGATAGTGCAATGATACAGACAGAGACACATTCCAGAGTCTCCTCTGGTTCTTTTACGGGCATCGTGTAAAGCACCGACACTAGACCTCGGTTTAACGTCCCATCTGAAAGACGGTCAGACGGGGGATCGAACCTGCGATCCCTGGATTACCAGTCCAGCGTGTTACCACTGGACTACAGATCCGCCTGTGCCACCTCAACCTAAATTTGAGCTTTCTTTATACACTGTGTTGTTATTCATTAATAATCAACCAGTCATCACATATTGTCATTTATCCTACCTTCATGCGAAATAACGTACAAAAACGGCCTGCCTAATAAATTTTGCTTTATTAGTCAGTGCCTAATAAAGCTTTCATGACGTCATAGGGCTAACCGTGGATATAAATAGAAATATCAATGCGCAACATATTACCAAGTGCGTAGCGAGTTTGTAAGCTGTCATGGCTAGTTTGTTTGTTTTTGTGTCGGGTGCACACTCAGAATGTAGGATAAATAGAATATTAGGTTACTGTCTTATAATTTTTAATTTATTTGGCTCGTCTCCGAAAAAATACAAGGCTCGGCAGAGCGTCGCCTTGTATTTTTTCTCCGACTCACCTAATAAATTAAAATTTATAAGACAGTAACCTAATATTCTCTATATATAGCGTGGAGTTGAGAAAAAATGTGTTTTTAAAATAAAGCTGAGACAACGACGCTAAGAAGACACCGATGGGAATGGAATCGAACAATCTGTAATGGAACACTATTCCTGTATTTTTCATTTCAGAGTTCGCTTCCAGCTGTAGCCGTTGTGAGTGTGTCGTTAGGCATTAAAGTCCACATTGCCTCTTCTCTCTCCCTTGTGGTGATATATTCCATTAGGAATGAGTTTTTTTGCAATCGAGCTAAAATAAATTTGTATACACTAAGCTAGATCATAGTGATATTCTGTGGCAAACATAGGTCGTAGCCGAGTGGTTGCGAGTTCGAACTCCACCAAAACTATGGTTATAGTGTCATTAGGCAATACCCGCTTGTCTCTCACTTTTGGTGATGGATTCCACCAGGAATGAGGTCTCGAGACCGATTAAATTAATGTTGTATATAGGAATTGGTTTAGCAATCGTTTTGCAATCGAACGTAATGCACTTTTTATAAACTAACAAGATATAATTGGTGTGGACGTAAACTCACCCGGACACTTGGTACATATTTGATGCAGTTGTCCCATATTGTTTTCTTGTCAGTTTGACTGACCTCCGTATTCCAGTCGCCCTCGTACTTCACACCACCCAAAACTACGTAGTTTGCCCTGGTAAAACAAGAACAAGTTTGCCCTGGTAAAACAAGAAAAGTCGAAATAGAAGGAACACAGAACATTCAAATATATTTTTACTTGTTGAGATGGTTACAAAACAGTATAGTTGTGGAACCTATGCTCAGCGTAAATCCAACATATAATGACCAGTATAAAATGTTAATTGCACTTGCCGTATATTATTATTTTCTTTAGTCGTGAAAACAACTTTCAAAAAACTCTTGTTTACAGTTTTAGCTTCATTACGTGACCTTGTTTCTTAATACAGCTATCGCAACGGTGTCGGGTCGGCACACGTTTATATAGGGAACTCAATACTTGTATGTTTATTACCAACAGCCTATGTATTATGGCGACAATCCAGCGTACGCGATTTGATAGGACACATATTATTCATTAATCTGAAAAGTTTAACATTTCCAGTATTAAGTAACTGCTCCCACACACTGTCAAATGCTTTCGAAAAATCAACGTACGCACAATGCGGTTACTTTTTTTGTTTTAGACTCGTATCGATCAGTCATTAATAGTATTACTATGGGTATTACATGTAAGGACACCAGCTTGGATTTAAGTTCGTATAGGCTACGATTTACACTTATATACTGGGTCAGTACAGGAGTTACCTTGTACTATCCCAACTCTTATATTCTAAAATCTAGTTAGAAGGATGGCGTGCAATTGGAAAGACTGTTTAACTGTTTAACTCCTTAAACACGGTACTGTGCAAATACATTTTAATGTCATAATAATTATATGTTGTCTAACTGAATCAGTCTGCAGACTCGTGATATAGATTCAGTCCTCAACATCATGTATAATTATGTTCCTTGTATGTATACGTTTGTGTGTGTGTATGTATGTGTGTACTGCTGTATATGTGTGTGTGTATGTATGTGTGCATATATATATAACGCATTGTATATTCTGTAAATATGTGTGCTCCTGTGTAATTTGTATATTCGTATATGTAAATATTTACTGTTGTGCTCTCCTATAATTGGAGGAAATAAAAGTTATTATTATTGGTTACCTAGCTGAACATGTGAATGGGTTTGGTCATATCAATCGTAAAGGAACATCTTTTACTGTCCACCACTAGATTTGTGGACATATTACGGTTTTCGACAAAGCTGAGTTTTGATTTTTTTGGTGAAGATCTTGAGCCATATAGATATATCAGCTTTCCCCTGTGACTACTGTGGATTTAGGGTAAGTGACTTATAGGGATAGAAGTAAGATAGGTTGAAATACACAGATAGAAGTAAGAAGTAATTCCATGGGCACGTGTCCATCATAGAGGAACTGATGGTTAATAGTGTGTCCTGTATATATCCCACGAAGAAGTAATTCCATGGGCACGTGTCCATCATAGAGGAACTGATGGTTAATAGTGTGTCCTGTATATATCCCACGAAGAAGTAATTCCATGGGCACGTGTCCATCATAGAGGAACTGACGGCTAATAGTGTGTCCTGTATATATCCCACGATCCCCATTATACAATCATTATTACAAAATAAAAATTTACAATGCACATATTCATTAGTTGTAGTGACAAGCTCTAGTAACATACGCTCTAATAACACACACTCTAATGACACATGCTCTAGAAACACCAGCTCTAGTGACACAAGCTCTAGTGACACAAGGTCTAGTGACACACACTCTAATGACACACACTCTAATGACACATGCTCTAGAAACACCAGCTCTAGTGACACAAGCTCTAGTGACACAAGCTCTAGAAACACCAGCTCTAGTGACACAAGCTCTAGAAACACAAGCTCTAGTGACACAAGCTCTAGTGACACATGCTCTAGAAACACAAGCTCTAGTGACACAAGCTCTATTGACGCACACTCTAGATACACAAGCTTTAGTGACACAAGCTCTAGAAACACCAGCTCTAGTGACACACGCTCTAGAAACACAAGCTCTAGTGACACACGCTCTAGAAACACAAGCTCTAGTGACACAAGCTCTAGAAACACAAGCTCTAGTGACACAAGCTCTAGTGACACACACTCTAGAAACACAAGCTCTAGTGACACACGCTCTAGAAACACAAGCTCTAGTGACACAAGCTCTAGAAACACAAGCTCTAGTGACACAAGCTCTAGTGACACACACTCTAGAAACACAAGCTCTAGTGACACAAGCTCTAGTGACACAAGCTCTAGTGACACACACTCTAGAAACACAAGCTCTAGTGACACAAGCTCTAGAAACACAAGCTATAGTGACACAAACTGGTGCACGCTCTAATATAGCTGGACTATCTATGTACACGCATACCATATATATTTGAGGATACTCTAGAATGGTCTGTATCATGCACTATCCTCCAAAATCTAAAATGACGAGACTCTTCAGGAGGCGTCGCTCAAATGGGCAACAGGTAGCGACGATAAATAAATGCAAAACACACACAAACACACACACTGTCCATAGAAAATAATACTAACGAAGGGAGTATGTATGTCACGTCATCTTGTCCACTGCAAATAAGGAAATGTTTTATCCAAGGAGCCATTGCCTGTGTAAAAGATAAAATAAATACCTATATATTGGTTTTTGCGCCCCCGCCATTTAACAGGGTACTATTTGTTAACAAAGTGAGATCATGAGGGGTCATATAGACGGGTCAGTGTTGCAGTGGACATCGTGAGGGGCCATATAGACGTGTCAGTGTTGCAGTGGACATCGTGAGGGGTCATATAGACGGGTCAGTGTTCCAGTGGACATCGTGAGGGGCCATATAGACAGGAAGTGTTCTAGTGGACATCGTGAGGGGCCATATAGACGGGTCAGTCTTCCAGTGGACATCGTGAGGGGCCATATAGACGTGTCAGTGGACATTGTGAGGGGTCATATAGACGGATCAGTGTTGCAGTGGAGATCGTGAGGGGCCATACAGACGTGTCAGTGTTCTAGTGGACATCATGATGGGTCACATAAATGGGTCAGTCTTCCAGTGGACATCGTGAGGGGTCATATAGACGGGTCAGTGTTCCAGTGGACATCATGAGGGGCCATATAGACGGGTCAGTGGACATCGTAAGGGGCCATATAGACGGATAAGTGTTCCAGTGGACATCGTGAGGGGCCATATAGACAGGTCAGTGTTCCAGTGGACATCGTGAGGGGCCATATAGACAGGTCAGTGTTCCAGTGGACATCGTGAGGGGCCATATAGACGGGTCAGTGTTACAGTGGACATCATGAGGGGTCATATAGACGTGTCAGTGTTGCAGTGGACATCATGAGGGGTCATATAGACGGATCAGTGTTGCAGTGGACATCGTGAGGGGCCATATAGACGGATCAGTGTTCCAGTGGACATCGTGAGGGGCCATATAGACGGGTCAGTTTCAGTGGACATCGTGAGGGGCCATATAGACGTGTCAGTGGACATCTGAGGGGTCATATAGACGGTCAGTGTTGCAGTGGAATCTGAGGGGCCATAAGACGTCAGTGTTAGTGGACATCTGAGGGCAATAAGGGTCAGTTTCCAGTGGACATCGTGAGGGGTCATATAGACGGGTCAGTGTTCCAGTGGACATCGTGAGGGGCCATATAGACGGTCAGTGTTCCAGTGGACATCGTGAGGGGCCATATAGACGGGTCAGTGTTCCAGTGGACATCGTGAGGGGCCATATAGACGGATCAGTGTTACAGTGGACATCATGAGGGGTCATATAGACGTGTCAGTGTTGCAGTGGACATCATGAGGGGTCATATAGACGGATCAGTGTTGCAGTGGACATCGTGAGGGGCCATATAGACGGATCAGTGTTCCAGTGGACATCGTGAGGGGCATATAGACGGATAGTGTTCCAGTGGACATCGTGAGAGGTCATATAGACGGGTCAGTGTTGCAGTGGACATCGTGAGGGGCCATATAGACGGGTCAGTGTTGCAGTGGACATCGTGAGGGGTCATATAGACGGGTCAGTGTTCCAGTGGACATCGTGAGGGGCCATATAGACGGGAAGTGTTCTAGTGGACATCGTGAGGGGCCATATAGACGGGTCAGTCTTCCAGTGGACATCGTGAGGGGTCATATAGACGGGTCAGTGTTCCAGTGGACATCGTGAGGGGTCATATAGACGGATCAGTGTTCCAGTGGACATCGTGAGGGGTCATATAGACGGATCAGTCTTCCAGTGGACATCGTGAGGGGTCATATAGATGGGTCAGTCTTCCAGTGGACATCGTGAGGGGCCATATAGACGGGTCAGTGGACATCGTGAGGGGTCATATAGACGGATCAGTGTTCCAGTGGACATCGTGAGGGGCCATATAGACGGATCAGTCTTCCAGTGGACATCGTGAGGGGTCATATAGATGGGTCAGTGTTCCAGTGGACATCGTGAGGGGTCATATAGATGGGTCAGTGTTCCAGTGGACATCGTGAGGTGCCATATAGACGGATCAGTCTTCCAGTGGACATCGTGAGGGGTCATATAGACGGATCAGTGTTCCAGTGGACATCGTGAGGGGTCATATAGACGGGAAGTGTTCCAGTGGACATCGTGAGGGGTCATATAGACGGGAAGTGGTCCAGTGGGCATCATGAGGGGTCATATAGACGGGTCAGTGTTGCAGTGGACATCGTGAGGGGCCATATAGACGTGTCAGTGTTGCAGTGGACATCGTGAGGGGTCATATAGACGGGTCAGTGTTCCAGTGGACATCGTGAGGGGCCATATAGACAGGAAGTGTTCTAGTGGACATCGTGAGGGGCCATATAGACGGGTCAGTCTTCCAGTGGACATCGTGAGGGGCCATATAGACGTGTCAGTGGACATTGTGAGGGGTCATATAGACGGATCAGTGTTGCAGTGGAGATCGTGAGGGGCCATACAGACGTGTCAGTGTTCTAGTGGACATCATGATGGGTCACATAAATGGGTCAGTCTTCCAGTGGACATCGTGAGGGGTCATATAGACGGGTCAGTGTTCCAGTGGACATCATGAGGGGCCATATAGACGGGTCAGTGGACATCGTAAGGGGCCATATAGACGGATAAGTGTTCCAGTGGACATCGTGAGGGGTCATATAGACGGGAAGTGTTCCAGTGGACATCGTGAGGGGTCATATAGACGGGAAGTGTTCCAGTGGACATCGTGAGGGGTCATATAGACGGGTCAGTGTTCCAGTGGACATCGTGAGGGGTCATATAGACGTGTCAGTGTTGCAGTGGACATCGTGAGGGGTCATATAGACGGGTCAGTGTTCCAGTGGACATCGTGAGGGGCCATATAGACGGAGTGTTCCAGTGGACATCGTGAGGGGCATATAGACGGGTCAGTCTTCCAGTGGACATCGTGAGGGGCCATATAGACGCAACAACAAAACACAAACAGGGGCCATACAGACGGTCAGTGTTCTAGTGGACATCATGAGGGTCACATAAGGGTCAGTGTTCCAGTGGACATCGTGAGGGGTCATATAGACGGGTCAGTGTTCCAGTGGACATCGTGAGGGGCCATATAGACGGTACAAAACAGTCAGTGTTCAGTGGACATCGTGAGGGGCCATATAGACGGGTCAGTGTTCCAGTGGACATCGTGAGGGGCATATAGACGGTCAGTGTTCCAGTGGACATCGTGAGGGGTCATATAGACGGGTCAGTGTTCCAGTGGACATCGTGAGGGGCCATATAGACGGGTCAGTGTTCCAGTGGACATCGTGAGGGGTCATATAGACGGATCAGTGTTCCAGTGGACATCGTGAGGGGCCATATAGACGGGTCAGTGTTCCAGTGGACATCGTGAGGGGTCATATAGACGGGTCAGTGTTCCAGTGGACATCGTGAGGGGTCATATAGACGGGTCAGTGTTCCAGTGGACATCGTGAGGGGCCATATAGACGGTCAGTTTCCAGTGGACATCTGAGCAATAACGCATGACATGAGGGGCCATATAGACGTGTCAGTGTTCCAGTGGACATCGTGAGGGGCCATATAGACGGGTCAGTGTTCCAGTGGACATCGTGAGGGGCCATATAGACGGGTCAGTGTTCCAGTGGACATCGTGAGGGTCATATAGACGTCGTTTCAGTGGACATCGTGAGGGGCCATATAGACGGTCAGTGTTCCAGTGGACATCGTGAGGGGTCATATAGACGGGTCAGTGTTCCAGTGGACATCGTGAGGGGTCATATAGACGGGTCAGTGTTCCAGTGGACATCGTGAGGGGTCATATAGACGGGTCAGTGTTCCAGTGGACATCGTGAGGGGTCATATAGACGGGTCAGTGTTCCAGTGGACATCGTGAGGGGCCATATAGACGGGAAGTGTTCCAGTGGACATCGTGAGGGGCCATATAGACGGGTCAGTGTTCCAGTGGACATCGTGAGGGGTCATATAGACGGGTCAGTGTTCCAGTGGACATCGTGAGGGGTCATATAGACGGATCAGTGTTCCAGTGGACATCGTGAGGGGTCATATAGACGGATCAGTGTTCCAGTGGACATCGTGAGGGGTCATATAGACGGGTCAGTGTTCCAGTGGACATCGTGAGGGGTCATATAGACGGGTCAGTGTTCCAGTGGACATCGTGAGGGGCCATATAGACGGATCAGTGTTACAGTGGACATCATGAGGGGTCATATAGACGTGTCAGTGTTCCAGTGGACATCGTGAGGGGTCATATAGACGGATCAGTGTTCCAGTGGACATCGTGAGGGGCCATATAGACGGATCAGTGTTCCAGTGGACATCGTGAGGGGTCATATAGACGGATCAGTGTTCCAGTGGACATCGTGAGGGGTCATATAGACGGGTCAGTGTTGCAGTGGACATCGTGAGGGGCCATATAGACGGGTCAGTGTTGCAGTGGACATCGTGAGGGGTCATATAGACGGGTCAGTGTTCCAGTGGACATCGTGAGGGGCCATATAGACGGGAAGTGTTCTAGTGGACATCGTGAGGGGCCATATAGACGGGTCAGTGTTCCAGTGGACATCGTGAGGGGTCATATAGACGGGTCAGTGTTCCAGTGGACATCGTGAGGGGTCATATAGACGGATCAGTGTTCCAGTGGACATCGTGAGGGGTCATATAGACGGATCAGTCTTCCAGTGGACATCGTGAGGGGTCATATAGATGGGTCAGTGTTCCAGTGGACATCGTGAGGGGCCATATAGACGTGTCAGTGTTGCAGTGGACATCGTGAGGGGTCATATAGACGGGTCAGTGTTCCAGTGGACATCGTGAGGGGCCATATAGACGGGTCAGTCTTCCAGTGGACATCGTGAGGGGCCATATAGACGTGTCAGTGGACATCGTGAGGGGTCATATAGACGGATCAGTGTTGCAGTGGAGATCGTGAGGGGCCATACAGACGTGTCAGTGTTCTAGTGGACATCATGATGGGTCACATAAATGGGTCAGTCTTCCAGTGGACATCGTGAGGGGTCATATAGACGGGTCAGTGTTCCAGTGGACATCATGAGGGGCCATATAGACGGGTCAGTGGACATCGTAAGGGGCCATATAGACGGATAAGTGTTCCAGTGGACATCGTGAGGGGCCATATAGACAGGTCAGTGTTCCAGTGGACATCGTGAGGGGCCATATAGACAGGTCAGTGTTCCAGTGGACATCGTGAGGGGCCATATAGACGGATCAGTGTTACAGTGGACATCATGAGGGGTCATATAGACGTGTCAGTGTTGCAGTGGACATCATGAGGGGTCATATAGACGGATCAGTGTTGCAGTGGACATCGTGAGGGGCCATATAGACGGATCAGTGTTCCAGTGGACATCGTGAGGGGTCATATAGACGGATCAGTGTTCCAGTGGACATCGTGAGGGGTCATATAGACGGGTCAGTGTTGCAGTGGACATCGTGAGGGGCCATATAGACGGGTCAGTGTTGCAGTGGACATCGTGAGGGGTCATATAGACGGGTCAGTGTTCCAGTGGACATCGTGAGGGGCCATATAGACGGGTCAGTGTTCCAGTGGACATCGTGAGGGGTCATATAGACGGGTCAGTGTTCCAGTGGACATCGTGAGGGGCCATATAGACGGATCAGTGTTCCAGTGGACATCGTGAGGGGTCATATAGACGGGAAGTGTTCTAGTGGACATCGTGAGGGGTCATATAGACGGATCAGTGTTCCAGTGGACATCGTGAGGGGCCATATAGACGGATCAGTGTTCCAGTGGACATCGTGAGGGGTCATATAGACGGATCAGTGTTCCAGTGGACATCGTGAGGGGTCATATAGACGGATCAGTGTTCCAGTGGACATCGTGAGGGGCCATATAGACGGGTCAGTGTTCCAGTGGACATCGTGAGGGGTCATATAGACGGGTCAGTGTTGCAGTGGACATCATGAGGGGCCATATAGACGGGAAGTGTTCTAGTGGACATCGTGATGGGTCATATAGACGGGTCAGTGTTGCAGTGGACATCGTGAGGGGCCATATAGACGGATCAGTGTTCCAGTGGACATCGTGAGGGGTCATATAGACGGGTCAGTGTTCCAGTGGACATCGTGAGGGGTCATATAGACGGGAAGTGGACATCATGAGGGGTCATATAGACGGGAAGTGTTCTAGTGGACATCGTGAGGGCATATAACGGTCAGTGTTCCAGTGGACATCGTGAGGGGCCATATAGACGGGTCAGTGTTCCAGTGGACATCGTGAGGGTTCATATAGACGGGTCAGTGTTCCAGTGGACATCGTGAGGGGTCATATAGACGGGTCAGTGTTGCAGTGGACATCGTGAGGGGTCATATAGACGGGTCAGTGTTGCAGTGGACATCGTGAGGGGTCATATAGACGGGTCAGTGTTCCAGTGGACATCGTGAGGGGCCATATAGACGGAGGATCAGTGAACATCGTGAGGGGTCATATAGACGTGTCAGTGTTCCAGTAGACATCGTGAGGGGCCATAGAACTGCGAATCCAGGGATCGCAGGATCGCTCCCGTCTTATCCTAATTATAATAACAGTGTTTCAGATGGGACTATAAACCAAGGTCTCACGTATCGGTGCTACACAAGGTACATGTAAAAGAACCAGATGGGACTATAAACCAAGGTCTCACGTATCGGTGCTACACAAGGTACATGTAAAAGAACCAGATGGGACTATAAACCAAGGTCTCACGTATCGGTGCTACACAAGGTACATGTAAAAGAACCAGATGGGACTATAAACCAAGGTCTCACGTATCGGTGCTACACAAGGTACATGTAAAAGAACCAGATGGGACTATAAACCAAGGTCTCACGTATCGGTGCTACACAAGGTACATGTAAAAGAACCAGATGGGACTATAAACCAAGGTCTCACGTATCGGTGCTACACAAGGTACATGTAAAAGAACCAGATGGGACTATAAACCAAGGTCTCACGTATCGGTGCTACACAAGGTACATGTAAAAGAACCAGATGGGACTATAAACCAAGGTCTCACGTATCGGTGCTACACAAGGTACATGTAAAAGAACCAGATGGGACTATAAACCAAGGTCTCACGTATCGGTGCTACACAAGGTACATGTAAAAGAACCAGATGGGACTATAAACCAAGGTCTCACGTATCGGTGCTACACAAGGTACATGTAAAAGAACCAGATGGGACTATAAACCAAGGTCTCACGTATCGGTGCTACACAAGGTACATGTAAAAGAACCAGATGGGACTATAAACCAAGGTCTCACGTATCGGTGCTACACAAGGTACATGTAAAAGAACCAGATGGGACTATAAACCAAGGTCTCACGTATCGGTGCTACACAAGGTACATGTAAAAGAACCAGATGGGACTATAAACCAAGGTCTCACGTATCGGTGCTACACAAGGTACATGTAAAAGAACCAGATGGGACTATAAACCAAGGTCTCACGTATCGGTGCTACACAAGGTACATGTAAAAGAACCAGATGGGACTATAAACCAAGGTCTCACGTATCGGTGCTACACAAGGTACATGTAAAAGAACCAGATGGGACTATAAACCAAGGTCTCACGTATCGGTGCTACACAAGGTACATGTAAAAGAACCAGATGGGACTATAAACCAAGGTCTCACGTATCGGTGCTACACAAGGTACATGTAAAAGAACCAGATGGGACTATAAACCAAGGTCTCACGTATCGGTGCTACACAAGGTACATGTAAAAGAACCAGATGGGACTATAAACCAAGGTCTCGCGTATCGGTGCTACACAAGGTACATGTAAAAGAACCAGATGGGACTATAAACCAAGGTCTCACGTATCGGTGCTACACAAGGTACATAAAAGAACCAGATGGGACTATACAAGGTCTCACGTATCGGTGCTACACAAGGTACACAAAAGAACCGATGCTACACAAGGTCTCACGTATCGGTGCTACACAAGGTACATGCAAAAGAACCAGATGGGACTATAAACCAAGGTCTCACGTATCGGTGCTACACAAGGTCTCACGTATCGGTGCTACACAAGGTCTCACGTATCGGTGCTACACAAGGTCTCACGTATCGGTGCTACACAAGGTACATGTAAAAGAACCAGATGGGACTATAAACCAAGGTCTCACGTATCGGTGCTACACAAGGTACATGTAAAAGAACCAGATGGGACTATAAACCAAGGTCTCACGTATCGGTGCTACACAAGGTACATGTAAAAGAACCAGATGGGACTATAAACCAAGGTCTCACGTATCGGTGCTACACAAGGTACATGTAAAAGAACCAGATGGGACTATAAACCAAGGTCTCACGTATCGGTGCTACACAAGGTACATGTAAAAGAACCAGATGGGACTATAAACCAAGGTCTCACGTATCGGTGCTACACAAGGTACATGTAAAAGAACCAGATGGGACTATAAACCAAGGTCTCACGTATCGGTGCTACACAAGGTACATGTAAAAGAACCAGATGGGACTATAAACCAAGGTCTCACGTATCGGTGCTACACAAGGTCTCATGTATCGGTGCTACACAAGGTCTCACGTAACAAGCTAATCGGTGCTACACAAGGTCTCACGTATCGGTGCTACACAAGGTACATGTAAAAGAACCAGATGGGACTATAAACCAAGGTCTCACGTATCGGTGCTACACAAGGTACATGTAAAAGAACCAGATGGGACTATAAACCAAGGTCTCACGTATCGGTGCTACACAAGGTACATGTAAAAGAACCAGATGGGACTATAAACCAAGGTCTCACGTATCGGTGCTACACAAGGTACATGTAAAAGAACCAGATGGGACTATAAACCAAGGTCTCACGTATCGGTGCTACACAAGGTACATGTAAAAGAACCAGATGGGACTATAAACCAAGGTCTCACGTATCGGTGCTACACAAGGTACATGTAAAAGAACCAGATGGGACTATAAACCAAGGTCTCACGTATCGGTGCTACACAAGGTACATGTAAAAGAACCAGATGGGACTATAAACCAAGGTCTCACGTATCGGTGCTACACAAGGTCTCACGTATCGGTGCTACACAAGGTCTCACGTATCGGTGCTACACAAGGTACATGTAAAAGAACCAGATGGGACTATAAACCAAGGTCTCACGTATCGGTGCTACACAAGGTCTCACGTATCGGTGCTACACAAGGTCTCACGTATCGGTGCTACACAAGGTCTCACGTATCGGTGCTACACAAGGTCTCGCGTATCGGTGCTACACAAGGTCTCACGTATCGGTGCTACACAAGGTACATGTAACCAGGGATGCTTCAGGAATGGGAGTGTCTTCTTTATCTCGCACTATCTTAAACAGATCAAATGATTAACATACTTCCCGAGGCGTGGCCCCGATTGACAATGGGCAACGATAAATAAACCTATCCCCTCAGTCACATGTGACGGAACCGTGTTACAGCATTTAACATGGTGGACTCCACTGCAATCCAGGAATGATGTACTAAAGCCACAAATTCCATACCAAGCAATATATAAACACTAATATAACTAACGAATAATGGATATGCTGCTATGTCTAACAAACATTGAAACAATATTATATCTAAACATACAATGGGTACTCTATGTCTAGTAAACATTGAAACAATATTATATCTAAACATACAATGGGTACTCTATGTCTAGCAAACATTGAAACAATATTATATCTAAACATACAATGGGTACTCTATGTCTAGCAAACATTGAAACAATATTATATCTAAACATACAATGGATAGTCTATGTCTAACAAACATTGAAACAATATTATATCTAAACATACAATGGATAGTCTATGTCTAACAAACATTGAAACAATATTATATCTAAACATACAATGGATAGTCTATGTCTAGCAAACATTGAAACAATATTATATCTAAACATACAATGGGTACTCTATGTCTAGCAAACAATGAAACAATATTATATCCAAAGCAAACAATGGATAGTCTGTGCGAATAATAACATGCGGAAGTTGATCAGTAAAATATTACCCCACCCACACCATTGTACATCTACATAGACCTGTCTCGTCACTTTTGTTTTTGGTGTATTTGACCTTGTCGGTTGGCATACATGTATCGAGGACAGGTATATGTAATGTCAAGCGATTGTTTTATACTGTAACAATTGAAGACATTAAATCAGGGGTGTTAGCTGTAGCACATGGAACATCCGAGTTAGGATAAATGGAATTATTGCTTCTGGAGATGGAGAGGTAGAGAGAGGGGATAGAGAGAGGATGGAGAGAGAGAGGGAATAGAGAGAGGATAGAGAGAGGGGATAGAGAGAGAGGGGATAGAGAGAGGATAGAGAGAGAGGGGATAGAGAGGATAGAGAGAGGGGGTATAGAGAGATATAGAGAGAGGATAGAGAGAGAGATGGGGTAGAGAGAGGATAGAGAGAGAGGGATATAGAGAGAATAGAGAGAGAGAGGGGATAGAGAGGATAGAGATAGAGGATAGAGAGGATAGAGAGAGAGGGGATAGAGAGAGAGAGAGAGAGAGAGAGAGATGGTAGAGAGAGAGAGAAGAGGTAGAGAGAGAGGAGAGAGAGAGGGGGATAGAGAGAGGATAGAGAGAGAGGGGGATAGAGAGAGAATAGAGAGAGAGAGGTGATAGAGGGATAGAGAGAGATGGTAGAGAGATGATAGAGAGAGAGACGGTAGAGAGAGGGGGTAGAGAGGAGGGGGTAGAGAGAGTATATAGAGAGATGGGGAGAGAGAGGGTAGAGAGAGGATAGAGAGAGAGGGGGTAGAGAGAGAGGGGGTAGAGAGGATAGAGAGAGGGGGTGGTAGAGAGAGGATAAAGAGAGAGGGGGTAGAGAGAGAGGAGAGGGGGGTAGAGAGAGGATAAAGAGAGAGGGGAGAGAGAGGGGGGGTAGAGAGAGGAGGTAGAGAGAGGGGGTAGAGAGAGGGGATAGAGAGAGGGGGTAGAGAGAGGATAAAGAGAGGGGGAGAGAGAGAGGGGGGTAGAGAGAGGGGGTAAAGAGAGGACAGAGTGTATGTAAAATTGTTTTATACTGTAACTGTTACTAACAATTGAAGACATTAAATCAGGGGTGTAGCTGTAGCACATGGAACACCCGAGTTAGGATAAAAGGAATTATTGCTTCTGGAGAGAAATGGAGACAAGAGGGGAGAGGGGGGGGGGGAGAGATACAGAGCTAATAAGATATCCGATATGGACAGTATATGTCTTAAGGGCCAATCACTCCTGAAGAAAGGACCCATCTGGTCTTATCGATAATTGGTTACAAGAACAGATATGGCTATATAATATGTCGTATTTATATTTAAAGATTTCCGTAAATCATTCTTTCGATGTACATGTATTATTAAAATCACGTTATATTGGATTCAACAATGTCTGTAAATCTGTTTTAAGTGTATTTATTACAACTGGCACTTTCATTGCTTTATGGTATACCAAGTGTTTCTGAAATGAAGCCCCTTTGCATTATTCTTGATTGGTGTGATGAAAAGGAATAACGGTTGGCGGAACATCGATTATCAAAATTTTACTATGACATACATCATGTACATAATTGTATAAACCCGTAACCTGCCGAGTAAATTAAAGTGAATGTGCAAACAACATAGATCCACATCAGCCGCGGTGTAAGACTGTGTCTGATCAGGATCTATGTTGTTTGCTATTCAGACGTGTGTTTTAACTCCGCTATCCATATAGCAAACAACATAGAGCCTGATCAGACGGAACATTCTGTGCTATCTAATCTAGCTATATACTGTTTGCAAAAGCGACTTCAGTTGTGATTGGCAAGTTACGAGTTAATACTATTATACAAATTTTACCCGATGAAGAATTATAGAATTATTCCAAAACGTCAATTATCGAAAGTGTGGACGGAGCTATCGGTCAACCAGTCGGCGGTGTATACTGAACATACCCTGGTAAAATATAGAAATCATTTCCATGGCTGTCTTGAAAGTCATAATGCGTCTTTATCCAAGGAGCAATTACCTAAAAGTTGAAATGGATGACACTGTTTGAAATGTCTACTTTGTGACAGGCATGCATAAGATAGTGGAACTCCACTGTAAAAGAAAGTGCCGTCTCTTACTGAGTAAGTAAATACTTGTTATGTCAACAAACCGCGTATACGACGTTTGTTTATTAGTTGAAATACCATATAATAAGAAAATACATTGTGTAGAAATTTGTGTTTTCACTGATGTAGTGTCACTTTAATAGGGCCCAACAAATTTACACGAATTACCGAATCTGCAGAAAACGTGTCTTGTTTTTTCCAAATGTTGCAAATATTGCATGGTGTTGCTCTCCGAACCCTTGGGGGGAAATAAACAGGACCTAACATGGCAAATTTCAAGAGAGAAACACTAACCCTCATAACCTGGCCTCTCACTGGCTGCACACTGTTGTCATTGACAAGCTGATTCGCACCCACACCTGTACAGTTGATGATTATGTCGTAGTCACCGTCTGCAAGCTAAATAGCACCACATAATTACACCCAGAACTTAGGCCAAGGTTAGGATACTGCGTTGTCATTAATGTCAGGTGCGAAAGGTTACTGATTAATATACGTTGCAAGAACTCATTTCGCAATCAAGCTAAAATAACCCATTAATGTCTGTATCTGTACGTATGACATGTTGTATGTATATTTTGTGTGTTTTACGTTTATTTATCGTCGCTACCGGTTGCCCATATGAGCGACGCCTCCTGAAGAGATTAGTCGTTTTAGATTTTGGAGGATAGTGCAATGATACAGACAGAGACCCATTCCAGAGTATCCTCTGGTTCTTTCACGTGCACGGTGTAAAGCACCGACACGTGACCTAGGTTTAACGTCACATCTGAAAGACTTAATTTTATTAGGGTCAGATGGGGGGTCGAACCTGCGATCCCCGGATTACCAATCCAACGTGTTACCGGTAACCACAGGACTACATATCCGTCTGTTTGTATGTATATTACACCATACCAAGCAAGTTTAAAAACTATGAAGGCTATGTATTGGGTTTCATTTTTAAACTTGCTTGGAATGGCATAAACAATTTTTTATGTATAGTGTATTATAGTGTTCTTAAAAACCAAAAAAAAAGAGAAAAGTTTCATAGTTTTGTGGTTTGAACCAGCAAACATTGGTCCAGACACCCGCAAACATTGGTCCAGACACCAAGCATCTGTGGATATTTACAGAACGTGCTGGTGAATACTTGAAACATTTTGAAATAATAAAGGAAAAGAATGAATGTTACAAAAGGATATTAGTATACAAAGACTATTTAATATTTGTGAACTAACAATAGTTCTTAGCATGTAAGAATGGCCATATCTGGTCACATTTCTGGTCAGGTCACATTTCTTGTCACATTTCTGGCCATAAATGGCTTACAACACTGGCGATATATTACGTCGCTCACATCTCTGACCGGTTCTATGTCGCTTACAACATAGATATACAGCAATACATTTACATTTGCGCCTTTATTTATGTCAAGAAAAACTAACGGACGACCCTACTGGACTAACAGCCCACTGGGGCCGCTGGCTCGGGTGGGCAGATGAACGGAAAAACACAAAAAGGAATTGAACGTGTCTGGTGTGAGAAGTGTGCGAAAATTTATTATAATAAACAAGTAATTATAGAAGTCAACCAATTAAATGACAAGAGAGCAAAAATATGACATAAAGTTGGACATCAATGCCTTCTACCCCGCTACCCTCTATAGACCAACCATCGTTACAATGCCTTCGCTCTATCCCGCTACCCTCTATAGACCAACCATCGTTACAATGCCTTCTATCCCACTACCCTCTATAGACCAACCATCGTTACAATGCCTTCTACCCCACTACCCTCTATAGACCAACCATCGTTACAATGCCTTCTACCCCACTACCCTCTATAGACCAACCATCGTTACAATGCCTTCTACCCCACTACCCTCTATAGACCAACCATCGTTACAATGCCTTCTACCCCACTACCCTCTATAGACCAACCATCGTTACAATGCCTTCTATCCCACTACCCTCTATAGACCAACCATCGTTACAATGCCTTCGCTCTATCCCACTACCCTCTATAGACCAACCATCGTTACAATGCCTTCTATCCCACTACCCTCTATAGACCAACCATCGTTACAATGCCTTCTACCCCACTACCCTCTATAGACCAACCATCGTTACAATGCCTTCTATCCCACTACCCTCTATAGACCAACCATCGTTACAATGCCTTCTATCCCACTACCCTCTATAGACCAACCATCGTTACAATGCCTTCTATCCCACTACCCTCTATAGACCAACCATCGTTACAATGCCTTCTATCCCACTACCCTCTATAGACCAACCATCGTACAATGCCTTCTACCCACTACCCTCTATAGACCAACCATCGTTACAATGCCTTCTATCCCACTACCCTCTATAGACCAACCATCGTTACAATGCCTTCTATCCCACTACCCTCTATAGACCAACCATCGTTACAATGCCTTCTATCCCACTACCCTCTATAGACCAACCATCGTTACAATGCCTTCTATCCCACTACCCTCTATAGACCAACCATCGTTACAATGCCTTCGCTCTATCCCACTACCCTCTATAGACCAACCATCGTTACAATGCCTTCTATCCCACTACCCTCTATAGACCAACCATCGTTACAATGCCTTCTACCCCACTACCCTCTATAGACCAACCATCGTTACAATGCCTTCTATCCCACTACCCTCTATAGACCAACCATCGTTACAATGCCTTCTATCCCACTACCCTCTATAGACCAACCATCGTTACAATGCCTTCTATCCCGCTACCCTCTATAGACCAACCATCGTTACAATGCCTTCTATCCCACTACCCTCTATAGACCAACCATCGTTACAATGCCTTCTATCCCACTACCCTCTATAGACCAACCATCGTTACAATGCCTTCGCTCTATCCCACTACCCTCTATAGACCAACCATCGTTACAATGCCTTCGCTCTATCCCACTACCCTCTATAGACCAACCATCGTTACAATGCCTTCGCTCTATCCCACTACCCTCTATAGACCAACCATCGTTACAATGCCTTCTATCCCACTACCCTCTATAGACCAACCATCGTTACAATGCCTTCTACCCCGCTACCCTCTATAGACCAACCATCGTTACAATGCCTTCTACCCCGCTACCCTCTATAGACCAACCATCGTTACAATGCCTTCTATCCCACTACCCTCTATAGACCAACCATCGTTACAATGCCCTCTATCCCACTACCCTCTATAGACCAACCATCGTTACAATGCCTTCTACCCCACTACCCTCTATAGACCAACCATCGTTACAATGCCTTCTATCCCACTACCCTCTATAGACCAACCATCGTTACAATGCCTTCTACCCCGCTACCCTCTATAGACCAACCATCGTTACAATGCCTTCTACCCCGCTACCCTCTATAGACCAACCATCGTTACAATGCCTTCGCTCTATCCCACTACCCTCTATAGACCAACCATCGTTACAATGCCTTCGCTCTATCCCACTACCCTCTATAGACCAACCATCGTTACAATGCCTTCGCTCTATCCCACTACCCTCTATAGACCAACCATCGTTACAATGCCTTCGCTCTATCCCACTACCCTCTATAGACCAACCATCGTTACAATGCCTTCGCTCTATCCCACTACCCTCTATAGACCAACCATCGTTACAATGCCTTCGCTCTATCCCACTACCCTCTATAGACCAACCATCGTTACAATACCTTCGCTCTATCCCACTACCCTCTATAGACCAACCATCGTTACAATGCCTTCGCTCTATCCCACTACCCTCTATAGACCAACCATCGTTACAAATGTAAATTGCTTTATAATGCTACGCTATATAAAGCGTGTCTTTTCTGACGGACGGATGTACGAACGGATGTACACAGTGATTTTGGCTAGGCTATGTGGCATAGGTATCTCTATCCTCTCTCTATACCCTGTCTTTGTATCAGACATAATAAACAAGTAACATGTTTGAAAGTACCTCATCCAGATTGCTGAGGTGTTGCTTCTTTAACCTACCGCCTTTTCTTTGAAATCTGCAAATTAAATGTAATTTCATAAAAGCTTCAACATTCATGAATCATAATACGTTTTTATTTTCCATTTTCCGTAGATAATCAAAATGTACACCGAAACAAAACATAGGTTTAATATCCCCAACTATATTAAAGACAATAGCACCGTCACTACGGTCGGGATTAGCTGTCCAATTAGCGCAGTGGTTAGTGAGCTTGCCTCACACCAATGCAACCCGGGTTCAATCCTCGGACCGGGAAGTATGTGAGATAGTACGATGGTCGCCAGATCGGACAGGTGGGTTTTCTCTGGGTGCTCCGGTTTCCTACCACACGAATGACCATATGTATGCTTTCATCCGCGACAACGAGAGTGATTAATATAAGTTGTTAAAACTTGCTTCACAATCGTAAAACAAATAAAGTTTAATCTCAAACTACTGTCGGGAATGGCCGTAGCTTAAACTAATGTAGCTAGAACGACCCGTTTGCTTTTCTTGAAATTGTCAGGTTTTGTATTATATACATGTATATGTAAAATTAATCGACCAATACAATATGATTAAACTAAACAGTCACTATGGAAGCTGCCATCGACCACGTTAATACTAATATTAACTAGAGAGACGCACACCCAATGGTATATTACACATGGGAACTTCACTGACCAATCTAACCACATGCGTCGACAAATATCTCATTGATCAAATGCCCAATACTTCTTCCTCGACCTACCATCTACCTATACACAAAGTGTATCCAATTAGCGCAGTGGTTAGCGCACTCACCAATGAAACCCGGGTTTGATCCTCGGACCGGAAAGTATGCGAGAGGGTACGGTGGTCGCCAGCTCGGACAGGTGGAGTTTCTCCAGGTACTCCGGTTTTCTCCCACATGAATGACCACATAAATGTTACGCTTTCATCTGCGCCAAAGATTGATTAATATAAGTTGTTAAAACTTGCTTCACAATCTTTGTCAAATAAATAAAGTTTGAAAAACATGTTCAGTCGGGGGAATATAACTGGACATACTTAAACAAATGCATGTATCCTCTTTATATAATTTTCGCAGGTTCGATCCCTCGTCTGACCCTAATAAAATTAACAGTCTTTCAGATGGGACTTTAAACCGAGGTCTCCTGTCGGTGCTGTACATCATGCACGTAAAATAACCAGAGGATACTCTGGAATGGGTCTCTGTCTGTATCATTCATTGCACTATCTTCCAAAATCTAAAATGACTAATCTCTTAAGGAGGTGTCGCTCATATGGGCAACCATTAGCGACGATAAATAAACGTAAAACACACGCATATATAATTTTGTACCTTTTCATGAGCCACTGTAAATACAGAATCGGTTCCAGCATCACTGTCGTGTAAAAATACCCGCAACTGGGAAATAGAGATTTTCATTTTAAATACAAGTCAAATATTTGAGCGAAAATATCTTGCAGTTATTAAGTTCAATCTCTGTTTATTGGTACAAAATCATAGCAAGAGTATGTAAAGTAAAGTCGTGTATTGTTTATTATAGTGTCACCCTTATTTAAAGGGCCAGCCATTTCTGACTTATGAAAGTGTTTGTTTATTATAGTGTCACCCCTATTTAAAGGGCCAGCCATTTCTGACTTATGAAAGTGTTTGTTTATTATAGTGTCGCCCCTATTTAAAGGGCCAGCCATTTCTGACTTATGAAAGTGTTTGTTTATTATAGTGTCACCCCTATTTAAAGGGCCAGCCATGTCTGACTTATGAGACACCTCTTTTTATGAACATCAGTATTTCCCGAATCCTATGCTTGTATACCAGGCGCCAGGCTGGTAGGCAATCGGTAACCATTATTTAACTAGCTGGCGGCTCCACCAACCGGCCATATCGGAACGAACCCCTGATGAGATTTGAACTTTCGACCTCCCATTCCGTATGACAAAGACAAACACATACACAACTAAATTCATTCTTGATCAAGCGGAGTTACTCTGTAAATACTGGAAGATCACACAATTGAGTTAGGAGTCTTCCTCCACCAACAATAGTCGGAGAGTTGCCATATGACCCAATATTTCGGTGCGAATTTAAGCCCCCAAAACAAACAAACTTGATTGGAGGTACGGCTGTCCCAGTCCCAGTGACCCTGTAACTATACTTACCACATACCATCGTATTCCTTTATTTCCTTCTTAGTTAGAAGTCGGAAGTTCTTCACACAATCTTTCCAAAATGGTGGCTATAAAATATACAAAATGTAGCGTGACCTGCTGGTCAGGTTTGAATAGTATAGGATAACGTTTATTTGCATATTAACTAAATCCACTACGTGTTTAAAGTTATACTCCTGTTCAAAACAACACAATTGAAAGGTCTACGAGTATCCTGTTCTTTATGCAAGAAGTTTAAACAACATTAAAATACATATTTCGGTGATCAGGAGATATTACACTAATAAACACAAATCTTCTTTTTCTTTTATGATTTCCAATGATTTTGGCTAATATAATATTTGTTTTCAAATTTTATTCATTTTAGCTGCCCTGTCATTTCTCTACAATACACAACCGCACAACCACATACGTTAACGTGAACGTATAAATACAAAATAGTTCCTGTTAGTTACTTTCTGTTTGCAGTCATTATTAAAACTACAGACAAAACGTATTCATTAGAATATATTAACATTATAATTAAATTTAATGTTTAATGATTGTCAGAATATACAAAAAGTAGTACATGCAACCGCGGAGGAATACGAAACTGAAGCAGTAACAGAGAAAATGCCATCTTTCACTGCTTCAAAGCAGTGGAAAATGGAATTTTCTCTTTCACTGAGAAAACTCTTACCGTTCATTGGAAAGCATAAAAGAAAAGAATATTCTTACTCGAATAAAGTTATATATTTTTCAAGTACATTAGAACTGCACAAATGAAGGATTTCATTAATGCATAATCTGGCTAATACTGCTATTGTAAAGAATAAAATTGTATGACAGAAACTGTTGACATTCTTTCTGAACAGTACAATCACCTTTATAATATAGTAAAGTGTGTTGAAAAATATCGACACGCATGCTCGAGGATAATGTCATAGCCTCGAGTCGCTAGTATAGCAGCATGTTTGAGGATAATGCCCTCGCGTCGCTAGTATTGCAGAACGTTCGAGGATTACGTCCCAACCTCGAGTCGCTGGTATAGCAGAACATTCGAGGATAACATCCCAACCTCGAGTCGCTGGTATAGCAATTCTATGCAGTGCATCGAGAGTCACCTGACGGGTCAGTAGTCCAGTGGTTAACACATTGGACTGTGAATCCAGTGGTCACAGATTCTCTGTCTGTATCATTACACTATCCTCCAAAATCTAAAATGGCTAATCTTTTAAGGAGGCGTTGCTCATATGGGCAACCGGTAGCGACGATAAATAAACGTAAAACACACACTGGCAAAATATGTACCTCGTCATTGGGATCTGCAGTCAGCCGATAGCCGGACACGATGCACGCTCCCGTGTATTTGGCACAGTCTGTATCTGCCAACCATGACATATGTTCGAATGTTTTGTAACTCCATTGTCTACATAGATAGAATACACAACAGCAGGTGTAATACAGTCCAACGTGTGATAGATAGAATACACAACAACAGGTGGAATACAGTACAACATGTGATAGATAGAATACACAACAGCAGGTGTAATACAGTCCAACATGTGATAGATAGAATACACAACAGCAGGTGTAATACAGTATAACATGTGATGGATAGGATACACAACAGCAGGTGTAATACAGTCCAACATGTGATGGATAGGATACACAACAGCAGGTGTAATACAGTCCAACATGTGATAGATAAATACACAACAGCAGGTGTAATACAGTCAACATATGATAGATAGAATACACAACAGCAGGTGTAATACAGTACAACATGTGATTGATAGAATACACAACAGCAGGTGTAATACAGTCCAACATGTGATGGATAGAATACACAACAGCAGGTGTAATACAGTACAACATGTGATGGATAGAATACACAACAGCAGGTGTAATACAGTCCAACATGTGATAGATAGAATACACAACAGCAGGTGTAATACAGTCAACATTGATAGATAGAATACACAACAGCAGGTGTAATACAGTATAACATGTGATGGATAGGATAAACAGCAGGTGTAATACAGTCCAACATATGATAGATAGAATACACAACAGCAGGTGTAATACAGTACAACATGTGATTGATAGAATACACAACAGCAGGTGTAATACAGTCCAACATGTGATGGATAGAATACACAACAGCAGGTGTAATACAGTCCAACATGTGATAGATAGAATACACAACAGCAGGTGTAATACAGTCCAACATGTGATAGATAGAATACACAACAGCAGGTGTAATACAGTACAACATGTGATGGATAGAATACACAACAGCAGGTGTAATACAGTACAACATGTGATTGATAGAATACACAACAGCAGGTGTAATACAGTACAACATGTGATGGATAGAATACACAACAGCAGGTGTAATACAGTCCAACATGTGATGGATAGAATACACAACAGCAGGTGTAATACAGTATAACATGTGATGGATAGGATACACAACAGCAGGTGTAATACAGTCCAACATGTGATGGATAGAATACACAACAGCAGGTGTAATACAGTATAACATGTGATGGATAGGATACACAACAGCAGGTGTAATACAGTCCAACATGTGATGGATAGAATACACAACAGCAGGTGTAATACAGTCCAACATGTGATGGATAGAATACACAACAGCAGGTGTAATACAGTCCAACATGTGATAGATAGAATACACAACAGCAGGTGTAATACAGTATAACATGTGATGGATAGGATACACAACAGCAGGTGTAATACAGTCCAACATGTGATGGATAGGATACACAACAGCAGGTGTAATACAGTCCAACATGTGATAGATAGAATACACAACAGCAGGTGTAATACAGTACAACATGTGATAGATAGAATACACAACAGCAGGTGTAATACAGTCCAACATGTGATGGATAGGATACACAACAGCAGGTGTAATACAGTCCAACATGTGATGGATAGGATACACAACAGCAGGTGTAATACAGTCCAACATGTGATGGATAGAATACACAACAGCAGGTGTAATACAGTCCAACATGTGATGGATAGAATACACAACAGCAGGTGTAATACAGTCCAACATGTGATGGATAGAATACACAACAGCAGGTGTAATACAGTCCAACATGTGATGGATAGGATACACAACAGCAGGTGTAATACAGTCCAACATGTGATGGATAGAATACACAACAGCAGGTGTAATACAGTCCAACATGTGATGGATAGAATACACAACAGCAGGTGTAATACAGTCCAACATGTGATGGATAGGATACACAACAGCAGGTGTAATACAGTCCAACATGTGATGGATAGGATACACAACAGCAGGTGTAATACAGTCCAACATGTGATGGATAGAATACACAACAGCAGGTGTAATACAGTCCAACATGTGATGGATAGGATACACAACAGCAGGTGTAATACAGTCCAACATGTGATAGATAGGATACACAACAGCAGGTGTAATACAGTCCAACATGTGATGGATAGAATACACAACAGCAGGTGTAATACAGTCCAACATGTGATAGATAGAATACACAACAGCAGGTGTAATACAGTCCAATATGTGATAGATAGAATACACAACAGCAGGTGTAATACAGTATAACATGTGATGGATAGGATACACAACAGCAGGTGTAATACAGTCCAATATGTGATGGATAGAATACACAACAGCAGGTGTAATACAATCCAACATGTGATGGATAGGATACACAACAGCAGGTGTAATACAGTATAACATGTGATAGATAGAATATACAACAGCAGGTGTAATATAGTCCAACATGTGATAGATAGGATACACAACAGCAGGTGTAATACAGTATAACATGTGATGGATAGGATACACAACAGCAGGTGTAATACAGTCCAACATGTGATGGATAGAATACACAACAGCAGGTGTAATACAGTCCAACATGTGATGGATAGAATACACAACAGCAGGTGTAATACAGTCCAACATGTGATAGATAGAAACACAACAGCAGGTGTAATACAGTATAACATGTGATGGATAGGATACACAACAGCAGGTGTAATACAGTCCAACATGTGATGGATAGGATACACAACAGCAGGTGTAATACAGTCCAACATGTGATGGATATAATACACAACAGCAGGTGTAATACAGTCCAACATGTGATGGATAGGATACACAACAGCAGGTGTAATACAGTCCAACATGTGATAGATAGGATACACAACAGCAGGTGTAATACAGTCCAACATGTGATGGATAGAATACACAACAGCAGGTGTAATACAGTCCAACATGTGATAGATAGAATACACAACAGCAGGTGTAATACAGTCCAATATGTGATAGATAGAATACACAACAGCAGGTGTAATACAGTATAACATGTGATGGATAGAATACACAACAGCAGGTGTAATACAGTCCAATATGTGATGGATAGAATACACAACAGCAGGTGTAATACAATCCAACATGTGATGGATAGGATACACAACAGCAGGTGTAATACAGTATAACATGTGATAGATAGAATATACAACAGCAGGTGTAATATAGTCCAACATGTGATAGATAGGATACACAACAGCAGGTGTAATACAGTATAACATGTGATGGATAGGATACACAACAGCAGGTGTAATACAGTCCAACATGTGATGGATAGAATACACAACAGCAGGTGTAATACAGTCCAACATGTGATAGATAGAATACACAACAGCAGGTGTAATACAGTATAACATGTGATGGATAGGATACACAACAGCAGGTGTAATACAGTCCAACATGTGATGGATAGGATACACAACAGCAGGTGTAATACAGTCCAACATGTGATAGATAGAATACACAACAGCAGGTGTAATACAGTCCAACATGTGATGGATAGAATACACAACAGCAGGTGTAATACAGTCCAACATGTGATAGATAGAATACACAACAGCAGGTGTAATACAGTATAACATGTGATGGATAGGATACACAACAGCAGGTGTAATACAGTCCAACATGTGATGGATAGGATACACAACAGCAGGTGTAATACAGTCCAACATGTGATAGATAGAATACACAACAGCAGGTGTAATACAGTACAACATGTGATAGATAGAATACACAACAGCAGGTGTAATACAGTCCAACATGTGATGGATAGGATACACAACAGCAGGTGTAATACAGTCCAACATGTGATGGATAGGATACACAACAGCAGGTGTAATACAGTCCAACATGTGATGGATAGAATACACAACAGCAGGTGTAATACAGTCCAACATGTGATGGATAGAATACACAACAGCAGGTGTAATACAGTCCAACATGTGATGGATAGAATACACAACAGCAGTTGTGTAATACAGTCCAACATGTGATGGATAGAATACACAACAGCAGGTGTAATACAGTCCAACATGTGATGGATAGGATACACAACAGCAGGTGTAATACAGTCCAACATGTGATGGATAGGATACACAACAGCAGGTGTAATACAGTCCAACATGTGATGGATAGAATACACAACAGCAGTTGTGTAATACAGTCCAACATGTGATGGATAGAATACACAACAGCAGGTGTAATACAGTCCAACATGTGATGGATAGAATACACAACAGCAGGTGTAATACAGTCCAACATGTGATGGATAGGATACACAACAGCAGGTGTAATACAGTCCAACATGTGATAGATAGGATACACAACAGCAGGTGTAATACAGTACAACGTGTGATAGATAGAATACACAACAGCAGGTGTAATACAGTCCAACGTGTGATGAATAGAATACACAACAGCAGGTGTAATACAGTATAACATGTGATGGATAGGATACACAACAGCAGGTGTAATACAGTCCCTACAATACAGTGCTAAGCACACCATGGAGCCACATATAAACACACATAATTAGCTGTCCGATTAGTGCAGTGGTTAGTGCGCTCGCTTCTCACCAACGCAACCCGAGTTTGATCCTCGGACCGGGAAGAATGTGAGATGGTACTGTGGTCGCCAGATCGGACAGGTGGGTTTTCTCCGGGTACTCCGGTTTCCTCCCACACAAATGACCACTTACTGTATGCGCTTTTAATCCGTGCCAACGAGAGTGATTAATATAAGTTGTTAAAACTTGCTTCACAAGTGTTGTAAAATAAATAAAGTTTAAACTTTGGTACAGTAAAATAAACAGTCTTTCAGATGGGACTTTAAACCGAGGTCTCATGTCGGTGCTTTACACCGTGCATGTAAAAGAATCAGAGGAAAGCAAAGCACACATATACACAATGCTGCCAGGCCCATATAATACGAAGACAATTGCGATATTTCGGATCTAGTATAGTTTTTACAAATTTGTTATAGCTCGATTGCGAAACAAGTTCTTACAATTTATATTAATCACTCTCGAGACCTCATTCCTGATGGAATCCATCACCACGAGGGAGAGAGAAGAGGCTAGTGGAATTTAAATGCCTTGCCTAATTGACTGGTTGAATGCAAAGAAATAACACATTTTGTTTATCACTGCTTTGCATGTGTTATTTTTAATGTATGTATGTTCCTTTAATGTCAAACCACTCGCGGGGACTTAGACATGTTTTCCTGGGCAGGCTCAGCCGACCTAGGCGATTAACCAGTACTAAGCAATGTGTGTGAGGTGCACTACATAAGTGGCCTGACCAAGTATCGAACCCGGGACCGTTCGATTCCAAATCCGACGCTCTACCACTGGACCACGGACGCAACATACTTTAATGAGTAATCCAGTAAAACAATGTCTTCAATATTACAACATATATTACACACTCTCGTTGGCGCAGATGAAAGTATATGTATGAGGACTTGGTAACCACCACCGTGCCATCTCACATACATGCGAGGATCGGACCCAGGTTGCATTTGTGAGAAACGAGCATGCTAACCACTGCGCTAATCAGACAACCCAGCATTAGTAGTGGCGTCCGGTCCAGTGGTAGAGCGTCAGATTTGGAATCGAACGGTCCCGGGTTCGATACTCGGTCAGGCCACGTATGTAGTGTCATTGAGCAAGGCACCTCACACACATTGCTTAGTACTGGTTAATCGCTTAGCTCGGTTAAGCCTGCCCAGGAAAACATGTCTAAGTCCCCACGAGGGGTTTGACATTAAAGGAACATACATACATACATACATTTAATAGTACATTGACGTATACAGTGTTTCCTAGTATAGAGTTGCAAAGTTGTTGCAAATGTACATTCAATAGAGTGTTACGTTAGTGATTGAATTAAAGTCTGCCCAGTTAAAAAGCCAATCTAATGTACCTGATCTTCTCTTCTGGTGTATCACCAAGGAGATGTGGCTCCCAGAATCCACCAGAAACATCCGAGGTTGTATTTGGTGTGAACTTGTCCGCTATTACTATGACCTCTGCATTTGGGTGCAGTTCGAGAACCCGTAACGCAGACGACAATCCGATTACACCAGCACCAAGTACGCATATCTTACATGTAACCATGGTGACTTAACTATATTAAAAATAAAATTATGTGACGATAATTATATATACATACGGACACACGTTTTGCACGGTATTTTTTTTATATGTATAGGATATAAGCCGAAAACGATCCAATATGTAAAAATATTGGACTATGTGAGGCGCGTAACGCCAGGGACAGTACCAATATTTTACATATTGGATCCGTTTGAGGCTTATATCTTAAAACACACACACTTATACAACAAGATCCGACTAATTAAAATTGCTAATTTCATACATTTACTCGTATAATTTAATATAATACTCGCCTTTTGACAGCAGTCCAATACTAATGGTTTGCCAGTGCAACAGTATGACGTCACGATAAGTGTTTTAACAGCAATTAAAGTCAATAACAAGCAGTAGCACATTAAATATTATGTAATCTAAATTGATTGATCTAAAGTGTCTACCTGTATTGAAAAGTGTTTATATGCCTGTATTGAAGTGGCTACCTGTGTTGTCTACCTGCATTAAAAAAAGTGTCAACATGTATTGAAAATCTTGGAAGCCGTGATAGCACAGTGGTTGTTCGCTTCAGGCACGAAAGGCCCGGAGTTCGAGCCCCGCTGGAGCCGTTACGATTGTGCTCTTAGGCAAGTATACTCTGGGTGTCCATTTGAGCGACGGGCAGTTTACCTAACAACACCGTTCCTGGGCAGGTTCCAGTGGATAACCATTACTTGGTGCACCAACCTCCGTAGGAAACTGTCAATTTTTTCATATAACGAGATACGGCCTGAGCGGGGCTTGAACCCGTGACCATCAGTTATGTTATGTTATATTTCGGGTTTTACGCCTGCAACAGCACCATTTTTGGGCTATATCGCCGGCGGGCAGTTTTACCTAACAACACCTTTCCTGGGTAGGCTCCAGCAGTTAACCAGTACTTGGATCCACCAACCTCCGTAAGAAACTGCCAACTTTTTCATATAAATGAGACACGGTCTGAGCGGGGTTCGAACCACCCATGACCATCAGTGATGATAGGTTACAGTGGTATACAAGTCAGCGACCATAACCACTCGACCACGGAGTCGGATGATGTCACCATTTATTTTATGTTATATTTCGGGTTTTACGCCTGCATCAGCACCATTTTGGGCTATATCGCCGGTGGGCAGTTTTACTTAACAACACCTTTCCTGGGCAGGCTCCAGCGGTTAACCAGTACTTGGGTGCACCAACCTCCATAAGAAACTGCCAACTTTTTCATATAAATGAGACACGGTCTGAGCGGGGGTCCAACCCGTGACCATCAGTGGTGATAGGTTACAGTGGTATACAAGTCAGCGACCGTAAAATATACAAAGCAAACACAAAATAAATGAAAAATTAAATAAATAAAACACAAAAATATATCCCTTTGCTGTATAAAATGTTGACTGCTAGAGAGCTGAAAGATCAGTACATAATTATAAATCAGAAAACGCAGGAAATCGCTTCTATATCCTAACAATTTTAATGGGGAACATGCCCCCGGACCCCCTAGATTGCCTCTGGCTACGGTACTGCAGTTACCATGGATACCATCTCAACACAGAAACTTTAGTTGTCCATTTTCCATGCATGCCCATTATTATGGGTCATTATTTAGCACATCAAAGATACTTTTAAAATTGATAGTATAAATTAACCATTCAATCTAAAACAATAGTTTCTAATTCAAAATGTTGCAACCGGGCCAAGTAATAAACAGAATATTGATGAATGTTGCAGCCGGGCCAAGTAATAAACAGAATCTTGATGAATGTTGCAGCCGGGCCAAGTAATAAACAGAATCTTGATGAATGTTGCAGCCGGGCCAAGTAATAAACAGAATCTTGATGAATGTTGCAGCCGGGCCAAGTAATAAACAGAATATTGATGAATGTTGCAGCCGGGCCAAGTAATAAACAGAATATTGATGAATGTTGCAGCCGGGCCAAGTAATAAACAGAATCTTGATGAATGTTGCAGCCGGGCCAAGTAATAAACAGAATCTTGATGAATGTTGCAACCGGGCCAAGTAATAAACAGAATATTGATGAATGTTGCAGCCGGGCCAAGTAATAAACAGAATCTTGATGAATGTTGCAGCCGGGCCAAGTAATAAACAGAATCTTGATGAATGTTGCAGCCGGGCCAAGTAATAAACAGAATCTTGATGAATGTTGCAACCGGGCCAAGTAATAAACAGAATCTTGATGAATGTTGCAGCCGGGCCAAGTAATAAACAGAATCTTGATGAATATTGCAGCCGGGCCAAGTAATGAACAGAATCTTGATGAATGTTGCAGCCGGGCCAAGTAATAAACAGAATCTTGATGAATGTTGCAGCCGGGCCAAGTAATAAACAGAATCTTGATGAATGTTGCAACCGGGCCAAGTAATAAACAGAATCTTGATGAATGTTGCAGCCGGGCCAAGTAATAAACAGAATCTTGATGAATGTTGCAGCCGGGCCAAGTAATAAACAGAATCTTGATGAATGTTGCAGCCGGGCCAAGTAATAAACAGAATCTTGATGAATGTTGCAACCGGGCCAAGTAATAAACAGAATCTTGATGAATGTTGCAGCCGGGCCAAGTAATAAACAGAATATTGATGAATGTTGCAGCCGGGCCAAGTAATAAACAGAATCTTGATGAATGTTGCAGCCGGGCCAAGTAATAAACAGAATCTTGATGAATGTTGCAGCCGGGCCAAGTAATAAACAGAATCTTGATGAATGTTGCAGCCGGGCCAAGTAATAAACAGAATCTTGATGAATGTTGCAGCCGGGCCAAGTAATAAACAGAATCTTGATGAATGTTGCAGCCGGGCCAAGTAATAAACAGAATCTTGATGACATTCGGTTAGCATGTTATTTCTACGTACACTCATTATATCTAGTCATGTTTTAAAGTGGGTGGGGGTAAACTATGGTTAACATCCGAATACTGCATATAAATACGTGCATACATGCAACCAAATGATTAAATATTTTGATTTTAAGTTTTTGTAACAACGGAAATCTTACCACATCCGTGAACATAACTTGCTATGTCCAACTTGCACATGAATTCATCCTGTACTTACCCCTGTATACACGGTTATCTACACGTTTATGGGTGGGTGGGTTTTATAATTACTACGACGTGCTAGATATTAACCCAGTCCAAATGAATGTCGTGCTGAAGAATAGCGCAATGGTAGCGTGTTCGCCCCAAGTGTTAGAGGTCTACAGTTGAGCTATAGCCGTTACGATTGTGCTCATATATAGACAGGGTACTTAAGTTCCACATTGCCTTTCTTTATATGGGTAGGTTACATCGGGATTGAATGACCGGCCCTCATCTCTCTCCCTCATGGCGATGAATTCCATCAGGAATGAGGTCTCGAGAGTGATTAATATAAGTTGTAAGAACTTGTTTCACAATCGAGCTAAATTAAATGTGTATACTACTACTACTACTACTACTACTAATAATAATAATAATAATAATAATAATAATGACAATAATAATAGCCTAACGACAATAATGATAATAATAATAACAACCCATTTTGTCTTTTCTTTGCTTTGTCATGATTAATTGTATGTAAATGTCCAAAAGCAAATAAAATATGACTAAAACTATATATATATACTCAATTCCAAAATAAAGTGTGCACTTTTGAATTTAGAATATTTCACTATTTAGAAGACGTATCGGTTAGAAATTTCGCATAGTATACCTCAAGTATATTTGTCATCGATCAATTGCATAATCTGCCGCGTGGTATGCACACAATGTCAGTCCAGTCTGTGAGACTTGATTGCGCATGATTTGCACGTGCAGCCCGAGGAAAATATACATGTCACCGGAAACTTGTATTTGTGTAATCCTTATGTCTTACATAACGGTTAAATCACATTTGAGTTCACATTGGTACACAACGAACATGCCTAGATTGAGCGAAAATCAACATATCCAAGCATTAACAATGCTTGCCCGTGGTGACAACGTCACTGACATGAGTAGGGCGTTATGGTGCCACAGAAACACTATTATTCGCTTGCGCCAACGGTTCCAACAAACAGGTGGTGTAGCAGATCGCCGAAGAACCGGTAGACCAAGAGTAACGAATCGGCAAACGGACCGGTTTATTACGTTGACGAACCTGCGACGTCGTTTCCAAACAGCGTCTAGTACCGCGAGACAGTATGCATCAACAGCAGAGGTGCGCACACAAGATACTGATCGAAAAAACCCACCAGAACTGCGATTAAAACAACTTTAAATGCATTATTGAATGTGACCTGATGCTTTGAGTACTTTTGCAACTTTGATTTTAGCACCGTCTCCTTTCTCGCATAAAAAAGTTACTTAAACTGACCGTGACTTAAAATCTAATATGTCTGCCATATTCTACAGGGTCTGATCTAAAGTTTGGTACCAAATTTATAGGTTTCGGTTAAATAGGCGATGAGAAATCACAGAAAACAAAGTGCACACTTTATTTTGGAATTGAGTATATAAACTAACAATTAAGTCAATTCACCATTCTGCTGCTGTGAGCCGACCCAGGAAACCGGCACAGGAGGACTTGTCACCCTGTTGTCGGGGAGATGATGCCAGGCGCAGGGAACGTCACCCTGTCGTTTGGTATCGCTCCATAACTGGGTCAACGATGAAGAAGCGCCTTCACAGCGACTGGATGACCTCATTTCTTCATCCAGTCAGCGACCAGACTTCAGCCGCCTTGACTTGGACTACCGGAGCCACGGTCTGCGCTAGAGCCTAATCATCTTGGACTACCCTACTAGAAACATAATCATCTTGGATTAACTACCAGTACCACACTCATCTTGGATTTAAACAACTTGGACATAATCATCGAGTAACGTAATCATCTTGGACCATAATCTTCACAAACTTCAATCTACACCATTCTACAAGACACCGACGACACAACACTTCACCACATCGAATAATCGACGGTGCGAAAGCACGTTAGCTCGCCCATATGGTTTACCGGTGGCGAGGGTAAATAAACGGAATCATCATCAATTCACCATTAGGCCCTCAACACATTAAAACATCAAATGGCACAATGAAACATGTAAACAATGACCAGTAATACTATGTGCGTGTGTGCGTGTGTGTGTGTTATGTTTATTTATAGTAGGCCTAGGGTTTAAGTTGCATACGCACTACTTCAGGTACGGGCCGTTGTCTAATGTTGTTAAAACTTGTGGCCCAAACCATTTGTATTTTCATGCTATGTATTGTATCTTTATGTGTATGACATATGTACTATTGATTTGCAATAAAATATGGTTAAATAAAAAACACTAGGCTACTTCAGGTTGCATTACTTGAGATCTTTCGCGCCATAATTTTCCATTAAAAAAAACATTTCATATAATAAGGGAAGTAAATCTTGCAAGTGTTGAATCCGAAAACATCGAGGAGTGATTTGCTCCTTAACGATATATCCCGCCTCCTAGTTTGAGTGCTACTACCACATGTTTCGACTTGTTGATGAACGAGTCATGTCAACAGCGCCCTCATACGACAACATACGTAGAAACCCAGGGAGATCATCCAGCCCTGGTTGTGTATGGTGTGGTAGTAGCACTCAAACTCGGAGACGGTAAGGGAGCAAAGCATAGGGTAAGGGAAATCACTCAACAATATTTTCGGATTCAACATTTGCAAGATTTACTTCCCTTACACTGACACACAAATATGAAAAATGGAGGGAAATATTATGGTGTGAAAAAGTGTGGCGCCAAAACCTCATGAAATGCAACCTCAAGGGCCCATATGAGCGACGCCTCCTGAAGAGATTCGTCATTTTAGATTGTTGGAAGATAGTGCCATGATACAGACATATACCCATTCCAGAATCTTCTCTTGTTGTTTTACGTGCACGGTGTAAAGCACCGAACACGAGACCTCGGCTTAAAGTCCCTTGGGAGGGAAAGTATGTGAGATGGTACGGTGGTCGCCAGATCGGACAGGTGGGTTTTCTCCGGGTACTCCGGTTACCTCCCACACGAATGACCACATATACGCTTTCATCCGCGCCAACGAGAGTGATTAATATAAGTTGTTAGAACTTGCTTGGCAATCGTTGTAAAATAAATAAAGTTAAAACTAAAGTCCCATCTGAAAGACTTAATTATATTAAGGTCAGACGGGGATCGAACCTGCGATTATTGGGTTACCAGTCAAACGTGTTGACCACTGGACTACAGATCCGTCTGCCCAGTAAGAATGGCATGGGAAATGAGATATAAGCTGCAAGAACTAATACTTATATAGGCCTACATGTAGGACTATAATTATAATTTATCAGTTTATTAGATTAACGGTTTGTTCTTTGCACCACCTGCTATATAAAGCTTTATAGTTTATAGTCGCTCATATGGGCAACCGGTAGCGACGATAAATAAATGTAAAACACACACTCTCCCCATGACTGCCTCCGTGGTCGAGTGGTTACGGTCGCTGACTTGTATACCACTGCAACCTATCATCTCTTATGGTCACGGGTTCGAGCCCCGCTCAGACCGATTCTCATTTATATGAAAAAGTTGGCAGTTTCTTACGGAGGTTGGTGCACCAAGTACTGATTAACCGCTGGAGCCTGCCAGGAAATGTGTTGTTAGGTAAACTGCCCGTCGCTCAAATCACAGGGATTCGGCACGTTTGGGTACTAGTACCCCCAAACGTGCCGAATCCCTGTTATATATACTAGTACCCCCAAACGTGCCGAATCCCTGTGGCTCAAATGGGAAACCGGTAGCGACGTTAAATAAATGTAAAACACACACTCTCCCCATGACTGCCTCCGTGGTCGAGTGGTTACGGTCGCTGACTTGTATACCACTGCAACCTATCATCTCTTATGGTCACGGGTTCGAGCCCCGCTCAGACCGATTCTCATTTATATGAAAAAGTTGGCAGTTTCTTACGGAGGTTGGTGCACCAAGTACTGATTAACCGCTGGAGCCTGCCAGGAAATGTGTTGTTAGGTAAACTGCCCGTCGCTCAAATCACAGGGATTCGGCACGTTTGGGTACTAGTACCCCCAAACGTGCCGAATCCCTGTTATATATACTAGTACCCCCAAACGTGCCGAATCCCTGTGGCTCAAATGGGAAACCGGTAGCGACGTTAAATAAACTTAAAGAAAAAAGAAAGAAAAAAGTATGGACTATAATGTGCCGTTTAGATCTGATAAGGGAGGGAATTCCACAAGTGTGACCCTGAATTTAAGTCTGATTGATCCCAACATGTAGGGGCCTTTTTTGTTGGAATCCTTTGTTTTTACTGTTGTCGTCTAAACAGATGTTGCGTTAGGATAAATGTAATTTGGTCAAAATCGTGTTAATTAATTGAACAGTGCCTATTGCGTAATATAATATACTGTTGGAGATCTGTCGAGATATAGTAATTTAATAATCATAAGAAACGAACGTGGAATAAAATTGCTAGCATGTATGTTTTGCAAATGAAACAACGTTAAAAACAGAGGAAAACACTTACCAACGTTTAGGGAGTATTCAGGGGCAGTAACTCACCGATGTCTCCGTAGCTGTCTTATCAACTTTACACAAACACCCACATACCGAAAGTTACAACGTCCATTCCGAGCCGTTCATCTACGCAACCGCAAGGTAACGATTGGAAACTGTGGTGAGATCACTTCACTGATTGTACTTGGTTGCTATAGTGTTTTCATAGAAGGAGCTTCCGTGTGTAGAACACAGAATGGGTAACTGAATTGGAGTTTGCTGACAATTCTAGGCTGCACACACAATGACGCAAACAGTCATGATGTTAAACCATTAAAGCTAACGGGAGAGAAGAAATAAGGTCGCTCCCCTTGTAACTTCTTCAATGTCATTTTATTCTAATTTAATAAACATTAGTACACATATCATACAGTGGCGTAGCTGACCCTGAATTGATATGCAAGCCTCGCGGTAGGGGTGGATGGGTGTAACATATACAATAACATATACAATAACATATACAATTTATTAGCCTGGAAACAGGCGTCGATATATTTTGCCTGGTGATTTTAACACCGAGACTATTAATTGGGCCGTATTGAGTTTCTGATCATTTTGCCAGAAGTTAAAAAGTGAAAAATCGACAGACTGGCGCCCAGGCTAACAATGTATGATCACGTGACAATTGAAATTTCAGTGAGAGTAATATATAAGTTTTGATAATCACACATTTATATTATTTCTATTAAGCCATTTCATTCTGGATACATTTAAACGGTTTTGCAAACAACATAGATCCAGATCAGCCGCAGCATGACGCTGGGTGCTGATCAGGATCTATGTTGTTTGCTACATAGCCAAGTGTCTTAGCAAGATCATCTGAATAGCAAACAGCATAGAGCCTGATCAGACGGCACGTTCCGTGGCAGCTGATCTGGCTCTATGTTCTTTGCAAATACTGTTTGATTGGTATCCAGAAACAAATGGGTTAAACAATATTTCTTTCAATATATGTACATGTATACATTGTCTATTATAAAAGTTTAAACATTTTTACAACAATTGCGAATTGGCGAGGATGAAAGCGTATATGTGGTCATTCGAAACCAACTACAGTAAACTACGTATGTAGATCTCTCTCATGTCTCTAGCTTTGAACCTACTACGATATGGAGCACGTGAAACCAACTACAGTAAATTACTTATGTAGATATCTCTCCTGTCTCTAGCTTTGAACCTACTGCTATATGGAGCACGTGAAACCAACTACAGTAAACTACTTATGTAGATATCTCTCCTGCCTCTAGCTTTGAACCTACTGCTATATGGAGCACGTGAAACCAACTACAGTAAACTACTTATGTAGATATCTATCCTGCCTCTAGCTTTGAACCTACTGCTATATGGAGCACGTGAAACCAACTACAGTAAACTACTTATGTAGATATCTCTCCTGTCTCTAGCTTTGAACCTACTGCTATATGGAGCACGTGAAACCAACTACAGTAAACTACTTATGTAGATATCTCTCCAATCTCTAGCTTTGAACCTACTACTATATGGAGCACGTGAAACCAACTACAGTAAACTACTTATGTAGATATCTCTCCTGTCTCTAGCTTTGAACCTACTGCTATATGGAGCACGTGAAACCAACTACAGTAAACTACTTATGTAGATATCTCTCCAATCTCTAGCTTTGAACCTACTACTATATGGAGCACGTGAAACCAACTACAGTAAACTACTTATGTAGATCTCTCTCCTGCCTCTAGCTTTGAACCTACTGCTATATGGAGCACGTGAAACCAACTACAGTAAACTACTTATGTAGATATATCTCCTGTCTCTAGCTTTGAACCTACTGCTATATGGAGCACATGAAACCAACTACAGTAAACTACTTATGTAGATATCTCTCCAATCTCTAGCTTTGAACCTACTGCTATACGGAGCACGTGAAACCAACTACAGTAAACTACTTATGTAGATATCTCTCCTGTCTCTAGCTTTGAACCTACTGCTATACGGAGCACGTGAACCCAACTACAGTAAACTACTTATGTAGATATCTCTCCAATCTCTAGCTTTGAACCTACTACTATATGGAGCACGTGAAACCAACTACAGTAAACTACTTATGTAGATCTCTCTCCTGCCTCTAGCTTTGAACCTACTGCTATATGGAGCACGTGAAACCAACTACAGTAAACTACTTATGTAGATATCTCTCCTGTCTCTAGCTTTGAACCTACTGCTATATGGAGCACGTGAAACCAACTACAGTAAACTACTTATGTAGATATCTCTCCAATCTCTAGCTTTGAACCTACTACTATATGGAGCACGTGAAACCAACTACAGTAAACTACTTATGTAGATCTCTCTCCTGCCTCTAGCTTTGAACCTACTGCTATATGGAGCACGTGAAACCAACTACAGTAAACTACTTATGTAGATATCTCTCCTGTCTCTAGCTTTGAACCTACTGCTATATGGAGCACGTGAAACCAACTACAGTAAACTACTTATGTAGATCTCTCTCCTGCCTCTAGCTTTGAACCTACTGCTATATGGAGCACGTGAAACCAACTACAGTAAACTACTTATGTAGATATCTCTCCTGTCTCTAGCTTTGAACCTACTGCTATATGGAGCACGTGAAACCAACTACAGTAAACTACTTATGTAGATATCTCTCCTGTCTCTAGCTTTGAACCTACTGCTATATGGAGCACGTGAAACCAACTACAGTAAACTACTTATGTAGATATCTCTCCAATATCTAGCTTTGAACCTACTGCTATACGGAGCACGTGAAACCAACTACAGTAAACTACTTATGTAGATATCTCTCCTGTCTCTAGCTTTGAACCTACTGCTATACGGAGCACGTGAACCCAACTACAGTAAACTACTTATGTAGATATCTCTCCAATCTCTAGCTTTGAACCTACTGCTATACGGAGCACGTGAAACCAACTACAGTAAACTACATATGTCGATCTCTCTCCTGTCTCTAGCTTTGAACCTACTACTATACGGAGCACGTGAAACCAACTACAGTAAATGAAATGTGTATAGGTGTATAAGGTGTTGCTTAGATTAGTAACTAAACTAAACTTTGATGACATTGCGAAAATAAACTAGATACAGTTTTCGGACACCTGACACTTCACAACCGAGAGTAATATATAAGTTTTGACAATCACACATTTATATTAAATCTATTAAACCATTTCATTCTGGATACATTTAAAGGTTTTTGCAAACAACATAGATCCAGATCAGCCGCAGCATGACGCTGGGTGCTGATCAGGATCTATGTTGTTTGCTACATTGCCAAGTGTCTTAGCAAGCTCATCTGAATAGCAAACAGCATATAGTCTGATCAGACAGCACGTTCCATGGCGGCTGATCTGGCTATATGTTCTTTGCAAATACTGTTTGAATGGTATCCAGAATGAAATGGGTTAACTAAAGATAATTTAATAAATTTAGCTAAATTATGTAAGGTATTATTATTATCGGAACTCATAAAACTGTATACATTTGTATACACTCCAGACGGTCTATTGTAATAGTGTGTATCAATCATATGTGTGTTTTACGTTTATTTATCGTCGTTACCGGTTGCCCATATGAGCGACGCCTCCTGAAGAGATTAGTCATTTTAGATTGTTGGAGGATATTGCAATGATACAGACAGAGACCCATTCCAGAGTCTCCTCTGGTTCTTTTACGTGCACGATGTAAAGCACCGACACGAGACCTCAGTTTAATGTCCTATCTGAAAGACTGTTAATTTTATTAAGGTCAAACGGGGGCTCGAGACTGCGGTCCCTGGATTATCAGTCCAGCGTGCTACCACTGGACTACATATCCGTCTGTAGGTATCAATCAATTGTTTACGTAGGTTGATATAGCATTGACATATACAAATGCAATGATAATTATCTTCAATATCTATCGATCCACAATGTAGCCTAAACACGATTAGAACGCACCTGGTGAACTGGTTTATTTTCGAAAATATTCACAAACAAATTGATAGCCAGATCGAGACATTATCTTGCTTTTAAAAAATATATTCTCAAATGTTAAGCTTCAATACGTATGCACGCATGCTATTTTCTCGCGCTTCTCTTACACTAATGTTCAAGCAAAACTCTGCAGCAAGTCCGGGACTTGTGGCGTAAAGGCAGCTACGCTACTGAAAGCGTACATAGTTTCCGGGTTTAAAAAGCTCCTATCTTATTAAAAATTCAAGCGTAGTAAACGATAAATCACATGTACAGGAAATTAAAGAACAAGAAATAAGAACCGCAATCGAGTATGTGAATCATTGGTAAATGACCTTGGCTCTTACACATCGTGTAGCCAGATATTATTGGAATTCTTAGAACCAAATTGCGCAATTAACTAAACACGCACTGCACTGTATGCAACGTGGATACAACCTGTGCAAGAATCCATATGCTAAATGTGCACTGAAAACTGCCGCGCAGGTGTTGTTTTAATACGAATATTCAAATCTAAAACACGGTCGTGACGTCATACCTTTGTACATGCAGTCCATTATTATTAATATTGGACTGGTGTCAAAAGGCCAGAGTATTATATTAAATGCTACGTGTATATGTACACAATTAACACTATTACTTAGTAGGATCTTGTTATATAAGTGCATGTTGACATATTGGATCGTGTTCAGCTTATATCCTATACCTTTTGTAAATGGTGTTTGTTTTCGTCGTTTGAATACAACTGTATTAGTGTGTATGCATACGATCGAAGGGCGCCCGACACCGACACCGACTACTTCCGCCAGTACAGGACTTGTATATAATTATATATCTCTCGGGTGTATTCAGAAGGTGCTCAAGGGACTGGAGTACCCCCTTAATTTCCAGAGTGATAATTTTTCATCACATTAATTTCCTATAAAATCGTTGCACCAGAACCTATGTACCAGGAAAATGAAGAAATGGCATTATTTGGTATTAATGTTTTCAAAATATTCGGGGAAGCCTGTCACCGGAATATGTGCTTAGCCCACCAGGGGCTGGTGTTACTAACTTAGCATCCCCCGTAATTTATTCCGGGATACGCCACTGTATATATCATAATCAATGTTTATGAAAATATTAGTAATCAACATAAACGAATACCACCGGACTGTACTGTAGAATTTTATAGGAAATACGTAAATTTTGATCTTCGCCAGGGGTAACACTACCGGGGGCGCACAAGGCCCGTGTCCTCCCTAAATTCCGACAGGCCGCCTATGGCATACGTTCAATAAACGCGCTACGATACGCTCTGGCGCGTATATTATGGTTACGTACACTGTATTTTCATATGCACAGTATAGGGCATAGATACGTGTATTATTAGAATCGATTTCATTGCGTAATATGTTATGCTTTCGATCAGGACCTATTGATATTATTATAACAGGTACTTATTTTACAACGATTGCGAAGCAAGTTTTAACAACTTATATTAATCACTCTCGTTGGCGCGGATGAAAGCGTAAATGTGGTCATTCGTGTGGGAGGAAACCGGAGTACCCGGAGAAAAACCACCTGTCCGATCTCGCGACCACCGTACCATCTCACATACTTCCCGGTCCGACGATCGAACCCGGGTTACATTGGTTCTAGTAGAAGCGAACGCGCTAACCACTGCGCTAATCGGACAGCCTATTTCACTGTTATTTGTCACTTACAAAATGCACAAGAATGCACCAAACGCAATGCTCCCCAAACATGTTTTCTAGGGGGGGGGGGGTCATGCCCACACTGACGTCAATTCCTGGCCCGCCCCTAGGGACAAATGAGACGGTATGGTATTTTGCTGTACTCCACAATAGACTATCACTCTTTTATTTTCACCAGCTGGTCAATCGTCGCCCTGTGTTAACCAGTAACCACAGACGCTTGGTGTCTGGACAAGTGGTTTCGGGGTCAAAATTAAATGTTTTAAAGAGCAGTTTGATAAACCATTGGCCTGACTCTATAATTACAAACATTTTAGGTCATATTCAGGCATATTAAAAATTCTAACACGACCCAGCTAATAACATACATACGTCTAGAGTCATACCAATCTCGGTTACCTACCTTGAACTATGTTGCACGCGCACCGTGTTTTGGCTACGTCATTTATACAATGCGTGTAAAGTTTTTTGAATGAAAGTCACGTGATGTTTGTAAAAAAATATCGTTGGAATTCACGGAAGTGAGCTATTTTTAGAATCAGATAATCTCTTGTCCATCTTGTTTTTCTGTTAAGTAACGTTTCAGTTACTATTCTGTACAGTTTTTGACAAAATAAATAAAATTATTGATCAGTTACAACTTTTGTTCATTTATGCACTAGATTGATATTTTCTATAAAAAATAACGTCATCACCCCTTTACGCGGGAGGAAATTTCGAAAGCCAAATGCAGCGGCGTTTGAAGAAAATACTCCTTTAAAATTATTAGAAGTAGGTCGTGTTAGAATCGAAATAATAAGTATCAACCGTGGTATATCGCAGAATAACCCTCGTTTGTCGTTCTTATGTGTAGAAATATATCATTCAGGACTTCGGCCTTCGTGATATATTTCTACGCATAAGAACCCCAACCTCGGGTTATTATGCGATATACCACGGTTGATATTTATTATTTCTTAAATAGCACCCCGTCACTATCAGAATAAGTATGTGCATACTTGGATATGGCCTAAAATTGTTGTATGTATATAATGTCAAGCCTATGGTTTATCAAAATAGATTTAACACAATTTGGAACCCGGAACAACTTGCCCAGATCCCAAGCGCCTGTGGTGTTAACGCATCGAGTGGAGCTTGTATTTGAATTTCGAAAAGGCATTGACTCTATAATCTATATTTAATACATACATGTCAACTTATTAATAGCATACTGCGCGTTTATTCAAACGTATTACGCAAGCCTAATCTAATTGATATACGCAATATATAATTAGGCATATACAGCTTATATATTTACATGTACAATTTTAGAAATTATTCGATTTTCTACTTTCATTTTCGAATGTTAATCTTATATTATAATAATATTAACAAGTGAAGTATTACAGTTATTATTCCGTTTAGTAGTTTTCAAATATTCAATCGTCAATGTACAATATACATCAGTATATCCATTTTGTCCCATTTATATTTCTGTCTAAAATTAGCAATTTCCGAGAATAGTGTTATAAATAACTGACCTAGACGCGCGTACACAAACCATAACAAAGGCGGAAGCAAAAATGGAAGTACAGAGTAAGGATTAAAACGTATGTATTCATTTTGTAGCTTTATATAATCGGTAAAAATGAACGCTGCTACTAGAGTGCAAGATAATTGACTGCTTAGTATGATATATTATGCTAGTATAGTTATTCAGGGGCGGGTAAGGATTTAGAGAAGTTATAGATGGGGCAGACGTTTTTATTATCAATTTCCCTAGTCTATGTCGTGCATCGCAATACACCTAGGTTTAGCCTAGAATTAGCTACTCGTATTTCATTTGAAAACAACCTCACTGTATATGACTACTGTATATGGTCTTGGTGGGGTCATTATTGGATATTCAAGTAGGCCTATGATGAGGTGAATGATAGAACTTGGCCATGGGCTCCCTGTTAACGTTAGTGGTTAGTTTAAACTTATATCATGAATGTATTTTATTTTAGTTTGTGATTAGGTACAGCAGCACATGGCATTAATACAAAATAAAGGATAAGAATGAAAAAACTCCGTCTTATTCGACGGATTTCTTTACATTTGTATTTCGATGGTTGAGAAAGTTACATAATCACCGCTAGATGTTATTTGGGTAAAGGTCAGATACCGCTATTGAAATTTCCATTAGGCCACCTTGTATCTTGTATCTTGTATGTAGCCTCCTCCAATGTCTGGATAACCGTTCACTGACAGCAAACGTAGTAGTGGTTCCTAGTAGAATCGTCGTGCACACTTATAATGTTCTAATTCGGTTGATATAGGCTTGAAAAAAGAAATGTGGGTGAATCGGATTATAAATTTAAACCCTACTGACCCGACAGCGACTCACTTAACGTACTATTGAGTTCATTATTTCCCTAAATGATCGAGACGTATATACACTGGACCATTATAACACACGGTGCCATTATATGTGTCTCACACCAGACAGTAGTTTTCAACAGACTGACCTTTGAGCCACAAGAAAATGTCAAATTTCAATAGGGTTGACTGATTGTGTTTTTTTAATTTCCCACTAAAGCCACACACCCCTACTCTGAAGGTAATGTGATGGTGAATGTTGCACTGACACCTATATTTATAATATGGTGTTTATTTGTCACCAAATAGTTTGCAAATATTCTAAAATATTCCAAAATGGAGCTCATATATTGTATTTTAATATAGAAGTCATTTTCACTATAGGTGACAATACCTACTCAGTCAATCAGTCAGGCCCGTCGCTAGGCATACGCAAGTATGCACGTGCGTATCATTGATCTCAGAAAATGAACAAAATTAAAACTCCAAAAATGCATTAAAACGCCAGGTGGGGGGAGGGGGGTAGTAGGGATACATACGTGATGTGTGGAGTGGTGGCATAATTGAGCCCATTGCAAATATGGTGCATCTCGACATTTATTTTGTGCTTGTTTAATTGATAAGGGCGATAGATCATGTACATTATACATCTAGCCTTAATTTATACCTTTACACGGATTGTTTAATTGATAAGGGCGATAGATCATGTACATTATACATCTAGCCTTAATGCATACCTTTACACGGATTGTTTAATTGATAAGGGCGATAGATCATGTACATTATACATCTAGCCTTAATGTATACCTTTACACGGATTGTTTAATTGATAAGGGCGATAGATCATGTACATTATACATCTAGCCTTAATTTATACCTTTACACGGATTGTCGTAAGAACTTTAGTCCTGCAATTCTATGTTACAAAATGCATTGAAATGCAGGAAATTGCTTCCTCATTTCAAAAAATATCAGTCTGACTCCCCCCCCCCCTAGCGTAATCGCCCGCTATGCTCAATCGACAAACAAATTTGGCCGTGAGTATCATCAAAATAGCTCCAGCGACGGCCCTGTCAGTTCATGTATCAATAACTCTTAAAGGGCTTCCCTACACGGTTTCAACCAATCCGAGACCACTATATCAATAACACCGTCTGCCCTATAGTTCATGTTAAACACTAAAGTATATGCAGAGATCTAAGCTCTCTGTATAAATTTATGGCGTATTTAGTATTTCTTATTTTTTCTAGTTAGATATTTATATGTGATACTAATCATATTACTAATACTATGTATGCTTGTCAGTTATGTAATATACATGTATGATTTAATATACATTTGTACATGCATACTTCATTGAGGTACAATTAAATAATAATAACATGCGCAGCTGTGTTACAATGAGGGGTGAGTAAAATGTATCTAAATAACCTAAAGGGGGCATTGTGTATTGTTTGCTACCCGAGTACACACCACTAGAATAACTACAAGGGTGTGGACTGTATAGGCCTAATGTATGTTGATGTTCGTAACCGGAAATAATAATTACTGACGCAACGACATATGTGTTGGATTTGACGTTTCGCGTTATCCACATCCAGTCAGTGAAGCCAATGACGTATATGCCTACTAACTGTGCTTATCCATTAGAGCTCTATGACCACTATTCCTAGTAGGTTAAAGGAAACACTTCGACCGACAGTTTGCACATTTAAGCACCATCTAATTGGAAATGTGACAATTATATAATATTATACTGAAACTATTATGAAAAATGCACTTCAAGTAAAGCAGCTATGCGAAGTTGACGAATTTTGTTTCCAAAATCGCTGCCATTTTGAATAGTTGTGGGTGGTTATGACGTCATAGCTTCCTGTTAGCAAAAATAATAATTTATAAAATCCAACTGACAAAAAGATAAGGACCCTTTTTTCGATATTAATTGTATGTATGTTTATACTATTTGATTTAGCAACTCTCTAAGTATTTTTCGTTTTCATTTTTGCTTGAGCCTTAGTTTATACAAATTTATTTTAGCTCGATTGCGAAACAAGTTATTACAACTTATATTAATCACTATCGAGACATCATTCCTGGTGTAATCCATCGCCACGAGGGAGAGTGAAGAGGCAACGTGGAATTTAAATGCCTTGCCTAAGGGCACAATCGTACCGGCTCCAGCATTGAGCATTGGTCCTGCTGGGCTGCACTTCTTGAACAACTGGACAGTGTATTGAGCAGACTAGTACATATATTTGAAACAGTCAAGGACTAATACTACATATGCTAATTCTTGTACAATGCGTTATACATGCACATGATTTCAGCTTTAATTAAGCCATCTACATCCTGCAGTGTTCAGATCTCTTTTATGAGGATGGGAACTCACTAATGGTGTTAGTACTTGTGGCCCATCCCAATTGTGGAAGTCATGCTAGCGCAGTGGATGCGCGTTCGCTTCAGGTGCGAACGATCCGGAGTTCGAGCCCCGCTGGAGCCGTTACGATTGTGCTATTAGGCAAGGCATTTAATTTCCACATTGCCTCTTCTCTCTCCCTCGTGGCGATGAATTCCACCAGGAACGAGGTCTCGAGAGTGATTAATATAAGTTGTAAGAACTTGTTTCGCAATCGAGCTAATATAAATTTGTATAAAGTCACTCTAAACTAATTGCTAATTATGTATTTGTAATATGAGCGTAATTGTTACATACATGTATATAAAGCAATAAAATATCAAATCAATAATAATATATCGATACACGCACATACACAATCAGCTTTTAATAGAAATGTTAAATTAAATATGTGTTTGATTAAATGAGTATAATTTGGTTATTTTTAAGTCACGTGACGCCCACACTCAATTTTCTATTTGAGATAACCAACCTGTCAAACTTATTTGCAATGCGATTTTAAAATTCTTTGCATATTTTAGTGAGCTTTAGTTTTCAAGATTAGCATGCATATTGTCGCTGGCTATCCTTTATCCATATCGATAACGAGGCTACGTTTTTTGTAATCACCCTGGCAGGTGACATCACCCTAGAGACGTAGGTTCTAAATATCGCGTATAATATAACTGCGCTTATAATTAAATTAATGTTGGTAGAACTTGTGGCCCAACACATTTGCTAACGTTCTATTTGTACACCGATTGTGAATGTTATATACACGTATCTATAGAGCAATACAATATTATACAATCAAAAATAATTATATGCACAGCGTCTCCACATGTGTCGCGTGCCAGAGACAAATATGTCTGCCGGATCAAAGTCAGAGGCGTTGTGTATGTCACCATTGCATTGAAACTCACATTATCAAGATGCACGCTATTTACGCAATTCTATTACGGGTATTGCTTTGGCTTGGTGGTAGAGTGGTAGAGTGGTCAGATTTGTAAATGCTACGCGACGTTGCCGTAACGATGCCGTTCGAAACCTTGTATATGCCTACCTAATTCCCTTTATGATCCGCTAAGCATCAGATGCAGCATACACTTTTTTGTAAGTAACGCACACGCGCGCGCGCGCACACACACCACGCGCGCACGCACGCACGCACGTGCAGCAGTATAGATAACGCATGTATTGATTAGAATTTCATACATCAATAAAATGTGTTGCATAATTCTCTCTCTGATTCTTGTTCTGTGTGTTGTGAAATCTCACGAATGTATAATAGATCACAGACGCTTGGGGTCTGGACAAGTTGTTTCCGGTTCAAAACCAAATTTGTTATTTAAAACAAACAAAAACCATCACGTTAAGGGCTCACACGAATGTGCGTTATAATATGGTATTTAAGAGATCGTATGTATGTGCGTTAAGGGCTCACACGAATGTGCGTTATAATATGGTATTTATGAGATCGTATGTATGTGCGTTAAGGGGCTCACACGAATGTGCGTTATAATATGGTATTTATGAGATCGTATGTATGTGCGTTAAGGGGCTCACACGAATGTGCGTTATAATATGGTATTTAAGAGATCGTATGTATGTGCGTTAAGGGGCTCACACGAATGTGCGTTATAATATGGTATTTAAGAGATCGTATGTATGTGCGTAAGGGGCTCACACGAATGTGCGCTATAATATGGTATTTAAGAGATCGTATGTATGTGCGTTAAGGGGCTCACACGAATGTGCGTTATAATATGGTATTTAAGAGATCGTATGTGTGTGCGTTAAGGGGCTCACACGAATGTGCGTTATAATATGGTATTTAAGAGATCGTATGTATGTGCGTTAAGGGGCTCACACGAATGTGCGTTATAATATGGTATTTAAGAGATCGTATGTGTGTGCGTTAAGGGGCTCACACGAATGTGCGTTATAATATGGTATTTAAGAGATCGTATGTATGTGCGTTAAGGGGCTCACACGAATGTGCGTTATAATATGGTATTTAAGAGATCGTATGTATGTGCGTTAAGGGGCTCACACGAATGTGCGTTATAATATGGTATTTAAGAGATCGTATGTATGTGCGTTAAGGGGCTCACACGAATGTGCGTTATAATATGGTATTTAAGAGATCGTATGTGTGTGCGTTAAGGGGCTCACACGAATGTGCGTTATAATATGGTATTTAAGAGATCGTATGTGTGTGCGTTAAGGGGCTCACACGAATGTGCGTTATAATATGGTATTTAAGAGATCGTATGTGTGTGCGTTAAGGGGCTCACACGAATGTGCGTTATAATATGGTATTTAAGAGATCGTATGTATGTGCGTTAAGGGGCTCACACGAATGTGCGTTATAATATGGTATTTAAGAGATCGTATGTATGTGCGTTAAGGGGCTCACACGAATGTGCGTTATAATATGGTATTTAAGAGATCGTATGTGTGTGCGTTTGATTTGTATACGCACAGTATAATTATTACGTTAGACACCGGACAATTTATTTAGAAAGTGGCCTCAATGTGTGCTCAAAATGAGGTCGATGCATATACATGCTTGGGTCTGTTTGCGTGTTACTCATATAAGTGTGATATCTGCTATATAACTTATATAGTGTATAATAATAATTATTGTTATTTACATGTACATTCAACCCTGTCTTAAACAACCAGTCAAGTGAATAACAAAATGCTGCTGCTTAGCACAGATGGCTGCTTAATAGAGGTCAAATGCATAATAAAACAATGACCACTAAAACAGGATTGACTACAGTCAAACCTGTCTTAAGCAGCCAGCCAAGGGAATATTTCAAAGTGGCTGCTTAGCACATGTGGCTGCTTAATAGAGGTGACCACTAACAAAGGTTTGACTATATATATATAATAAACGTATCAATTAGTTTATCTACACTTTTCGAGTATTGCTATAATACTCGACTTTATTGATCACCCCTCTCGTCATGGAAGGAACACACTATCTATTACAGCAGGTCACAAGTTCGATTAGCTGTATGGTTAATTGTAATACATCATCCATGCCATGCAGAACATAGCTGTGCTTATAATAGAACTATTGTACTGTACAATCATTCTACTCTACAGTTTCTATACTATTTAATGATTACTGTAATACAGTAAGGCAGATTGTACAGATTGCTATATTTACATGCAATTGTTTTGAATGTGAATGCCACAGCTGACTGCTGGAGGGTTTTGGCTCTTATGTGGTGGTGATTAAAAACGGAGGTATAACAATGTAAATTTATTAAGTTTATTTACCCTCGCCACCGGCGAACCATCTGAGCGAGCTCCAGCTTTTGTTGGTGGAGGAAGACCCCGAGTGTAGTGGACACCCGGATAGAACCAACGACCTTCCACAAGCAAGCTGGCTAACTTCCGCACATGAAAATCCGACCCTAGTGGGATTCGAACCTGTAGCGGTTCGAGGGGCAAGTGATTTGAAGTCAACGACCGTAACCACTTAGCCACGAAGGACCCTTCATGTAAAACAAGGAGAGTGTCTTTTATATAGGTGGTAACTTTGTTCGGTTCAGATCAATGTATAGAATGGGACACACCTTACATTGTAATTTTCTAGTGTTTGTATAGAATGGGACACACCTTGCATTGTAATTCTCTAGTGTTTGTATAGAATGGGACACACCTTGCATTGTAATTCTCTAGTGTTTGTATTGAATGGGACACACCTTGCATTGTACTTCTCTAGTGTTTGTATAGAATGGGACACACCTTGCATTGTAATTCTCTAGTGTTTGTATAGAATGGGACATACCGTGCATTGTAATTCTCTAGTGTTTGTATAGAATGGGACACACCTTGCATTGTAATTCTCTAGTGTTTGTATAGAATGGGACACACCTTACATTGTAATTCTCTAGTGTTTGTATAGAATGGGACACACATTACATTGTAATTCTCTAGTGTTTGTATAGAATGGGACACACCTTGCATTGTAATTCTCTAGTGTTTGTATAGAATGGGACACACCTTACATTGTAATTCTCTAGTGTTTGTATAGAATGGGACACACATTACATTGTAATTCTCTAGTGTTTGTATAGAATGGGACACACCTTACATGGTAATTCTCTAGTGTTTGTATAGAATGGGACACACCTTGCATTGTAATTCTCTAGTGTTTGTATAGAATGGGACACACCTTACATTGTAATTCTCTAGTGTTTGTATAGAATGGGACACACCTTGCATTGTAATTCTCTAGTGTTTGTATAGAATGGGACACACCTTACATTGTAATTCTCTAGTGTTTGTATAGAATGGGACACACATTACATTGTAATTCTCTAGTGTTTGTATAGAATGGGACACACATTGCATTGTAATTCTCTAGTGTTTGTATAGAATGGGACACACCTTGCATTGTAATTCTCTAGTGTTTGTATAGAATGGGACACACCTTGCATTGTAATTCTCTAGTGTTTGTATAGAATGGGACACACCTTACATTGTAATTCTCTAGTGTTTGTATAGAATGGGACACACCTTGCATTGTAATTCTCTAGTGTTTGTATAGAATGGGACACACCTTACATTGTAATTCTCTAGTGTTTGTATAGAATGGGACACACCTTGCATTGTAATTCTCTAGTGTTTGTATAGAATGGGACACACCTTACATTGTAATTCTCTAGTGTTTGTATAGAATGGGACACACATTACATTGTAATTCTCTAGTGTTTGTATAGAATGGGACACACATTGCATTGTAATTCTCTAGTGTTTGTATAGAATGGGACACACCTTGCATTGTAATTCTCTAGTGTTTGTATAGAATGGGACACACCTTGCATTGTAATTCTCTAGTGTTTGTATAGAATGGGACACACCTTGCATTGTAATTCTCTAGTGTTTGTATAGAATGGGACACACATTACATTGTAATTCTCTAGTGTTTGTATAGAATGGGACACACCTTGCATTGTAATTCTCTAGTGTTTGTATAGAATGGGACACACCTTGCATTGTAATTCTCTAGTGTTTGTATAGAATGGGACACACCTTGCATTGTAATTCTCTAGTGTGTGTATAGAATGGGACACACATTGCATTGTAATTCTCTAGTGTTTGGTAATATATTGTTGATAGTAGATGTTTGTCAAATACATATTACCTTCCTTATTGATATATATATATATCACGACATAGTATGACATGCGTAGAATGATGTCATTGTAATGACAAGAATTGAATTGTTAAAAAACGTTATCTTATTTAACTTTGGGTATCTTAATCGTATTTTCGGGCGCACGGTTTAGCCACATGGGCTATCGTCTGGGAACCTGAACAGAGCAACAACACTATGAATGAGACAGTAAATATCGATATATTTAATAATTCATACTTCTAGTATGTCAACTGCCTTTCTATATACTGGATACATGTCATATATGCATTTCAAGTATGCATGTCAAAAGTCACGTGTGCGACTATTACAGTAAGTTCAATATACTCTCCGCACTCTATACTAATGGTGTTCAGAACTTTGGGTCCAACCCATTTACTTTTGTTCTAATTACAATTATGGTTTTTGTGTATATATGCATGTGTGTGTGCGTGCGTGCGTGCGTGCGTGTGTGCGTGCGTGCGTGCGTGTGCGCCGTGCCTGACCAATTTAATTTTGTAATTACGTACTAATACACTTTAACCTATACATATAAAATATGATTAAACAAGTTGCACGGTATTGTCGTTTGTTGTTATCGAAGAAAATATCAGTTTGGAAATTAATCTATTTTTATATAAATTATTTAGAAAATTAAATATTGATAGATATATTGTTGTGGAAATTATATGGTTTTACTTGTGTTATTTTGGTATATAGGTGGTGGGGGTAATGTTTATGTGGGTATATAGGTGGTGGGGGTAATGTTTATGTGGGTATATAGGTGGTGGGGTAATGTTTATTTTGGTATATAGGTGGTGGGGGTAATGTTTATTTTGGTATATAGGTGGTGGGGTAATGTTTATGTGGGTATATAGGTGGTGGGGTAATGTTTATTTTGGTATATAGGTGGTGGGGTAATGTTTATGTGGGTATATAGGTGGTGGGGTAATGTTTATTTTGGTATATAGGTGGTGGGGTAATGTTTATTTGGTATATAGGTGGTGGGGTAATGTTTATTTTGGTATATATGTGGTGGGGGTAATGTTTATGTTGGTATATAGGTGGTGGGGTAATGTTTATTTTGGTATATAGGTGGTGGGGTAATGTTTTATTTTGGTATATAGGTGGTGGGGTAATGTTTATGTTGGTATATAGGTGGTAGGGTAATGTTTATTTTGGTATATAGGTGGTGGGGTAATGTTATTTTGGTATATAGGTGGTGGGGGTAATGTTTATTTTGGTATATAGGTGGTGGGGTAATGTTTATTTTGGTATATAGGTGGTGGGGTAATGTTTATTTGGTATATAGGTGGTGGGGTAATGTTTATGTTGGTATATAGGTGGTGGGTAATGTTTATGTTGGTATATAGGTGGTGGGTTTGGTATATAGGTGGTGGGGTAATGTTTATGTTGGTATATAGGTGGTGGGGTAATGTTTATGTTGGTATATAGGTGGTGGGGTAATGTTTATGTTGGTATATAGGTGGTGGGGTAATGTTTATGTGGGTATATAGGTGGTGGGGTAATGTTTATGTTGGATATAGGTGGTGGGGTAATGTTTATTTGGTATATAGGTGGTGGGGTAATGTTTATGTTGGTATATAGGTGGTGGGGTAATGTTTATGTGGGTATATAGGTGGTGGGGTAATGTTTATGTGGGTATATATGTGGTGGGGTAATGTTTATGTTGGTATATAGGTGGTGGGGTAATGTTTATGTTGGTATATAGGTGGTGGGGTAATGTTTATGTGGGTATATAGGTGGTGGGGTATGTTTATGTTGGTATGGGTAGGTGGTGGGGTAATGTTTATGGTATATAGGTGGTGGGGGTATTTTATATGGTGGTGGGGTAGGTGGTGGGGTATGTTGGTATATAGGTGGTGGGGTAATGTTTATGTGGTATATAGGTGGTGGGGTAATGTTTATATATGTGGTGGGGTAATGTTTATAGGTGGTGGGGTATATGTTGGTTATTTTGGTATATAGGTGGTGGGGTTGTTTTGTGGTTTGGTGGTGGGTTGTTTTGTTGGTTGGTGGTTTGTTGGTTTGGGTGGTGGGGTAATGTTTATGTTGGTATATAGGTGGTGGGGTAATGTTTATGTTTGTATATAGGTGGTGGGGGTAATGTTTATTTTGGTATATAGGTGGTGGGGTAATGTTTATGTTGGTATATAGGTGGTGGGGTAATGTTTATGTGGGTATATAGGTGGTGGGGTAATGTTTATGTTGGTATATAGGTGGTGGGGTAATGTTTATTTTGGTATATAGGTGGTGGGGTAATGTTTCTGTATGCTTTGATTTAATCAGTTGAGATTTCACAATTACTTGCTGAAGATTAAAGTCTCTTAATGTGTTTTTTCTCTTCAATTGGAAAAATAATACTATAATACATATGTACCTTTATCCTAGTATTAACTTTAATAAACCACCATTTACAGAGTTATTGGTTAATTGTTAAAACATACCCATGAAGGTGGTCAGTAACCAATGGTAAATCACAAAAACAGGTGCGTGTGTGGGCATATTATCCGAAATACCCATGACGGTGGTCATTAACCAATGGTACTTCACAAAAACAGGTGCGTGTGTGGGCATATTATCCAAAATAGCCATGACGGTGGTCATTAACCAATGGTACTTCACAAAAACAGGTGCGTGTGTGGGCATATTATCCAAAATAGCCATGAAGGGTGGTCAGTAACCAATGGTACTTCACAAAAACAGGTGCGTTTGTGGGCATATTATCCAAAATTGTTACCGTAATCATTTATTATTGGTAATGAAATTATAAGACAATAATCACAATATCTAATCATTCGTTCCTTACAATATCTCGGTCTGCAGCACATTCTAAGTAAACGCAACATATGTCTTTAGTTTATACCAATTTATTTTAGCTCGATTGCGAAACAAGTTCTAATATGGCTCTAATGTAGCACTAAGCTTTGAGCGTACATATTTAATCTCAGTATCATGCTTGTTCTGTTATATATAGGAAATATCGCAATCCCTGTCATGCCTCCGTGGTTGAGTGGTTAAGG
>CM026397.1:45750549-45773780 GCA_014843695.1 Archivesica marissinica
GGTGGGGTAATGTTTATGTTGGTATATAGGTGGTGGGGTAATGTTTATGTTTGTATATAGGTGGTGGGGGTAATGTTTATTTTGGTATATAGGTGGTGGGGTAATGTTTATGTTGGTATATAGGTGGTGGGGTAATGTTTATGTGGGTATATAGGTGGTGGGGTAATGTTTATGTTGGTATATAGGTGGTGGGGTAATGTTTATTTTGGTATATAGGTGGTGGGGTAATGTTTCTGTATGCTTTGATTTAATCAGTTGAGATTTCACAATTACTTGCTGAAGATTAAAGTCTCTTAATGTGTTTTTTCTCTTCAATTGGAAAAATAATACTATAATACATATGTACCTTTATCCTAGTATTAACTTTAATAAACCACCATTTACAGAGTTATTGGTTAATTGTTAAAACATACCCATGAAGGTGGTCAGTAACCAATGGTAAATCACAAAAACAGGTGCGTGTGTGGGCATATTATCCGAAATACCCATGACGGTGGTCATTAACCAATGGTACTTCACAAAAACAGGTGCGTGTGTGGGCATATTATCCAAAATAGCCATGACGGTGGTCATTAACCAATGGTACTTCACAAAAACAGGTGCGTGTGTGGGCATATTATCCAAAATAGCCATGAAGGGTGGTCAGTAACCAATGGTACTTCACAAAAACAGGTGCGTTTGTGGGCATATTATCCAAAATTGTTACCGTAATCATTTATTATTGGTAATGAAATTATAAGACAATAATCACAATATCTAATCATTCGTTCCTTACAATATCTCGGTCTGCAGCACATTCTAAGTAAACGCAACATATGTCTTTAGTTTATACCAATTTATTTTAGCTCGATTGCGAAACAAGTTCTAATATGGCTCTAATGTAGCACTAAGCTTTGAGCGTACATATTTAATCTCAGTATCATGCTTGTTCTGTTATATATAGGAAATATCGCAATCCCTGTCATGCCTCCGTGGTTGAGTGGTTAAGGTCGCTGACTTGTATACCACTGTAACGTATCATCACTGATGGTCACGGGTTCGAGCCCCGCTCAAACCGTGTCTCTTTATATGAACAAGTTGGCAGTTTCTTACGGAGGTTGGTGCACCAAGTACTGGTTAACCGCTGGAGCCTGTCCAGTAAAGGTGCTGTTAGGTAAACTGCCCGTCGCGATGTTAAATATACATACATAAGAAAAACAACCTTGAATGATCTCGTTTGGGAATGCCGGTTGAATGATCTCGTTTGGGAATGCCGGTTGAATGATCTCGTTTGGGAATGCCGGTTGAATGATCTCGTTTGGGAATGCCGGTTGAATGATCTCGTTTGGGAATGCCGGTTGAATGATCTCGTTTGGGAATGCCGGTTGAATGATCGCGTTTGGGAATGCCGGTTGAATGATCGCGTTTGGGAATGCCGGTTGAATGATCGCGTTTGGGAATGCCGGTTGAATGATCTCGTTTGGGAATGCCGGTTGAATGATCCGTTTGGGAATGCCGTTGAATGATCTCGTTTGGGAATGCCGGTTGAATGATCGCGTTTGGAATGCCGGTTGAATGATCTCGTTTGGGAATGCCGGTTGAATGATCGCGTTTGGGAATGCCGGTTGAGTGATCGCGTTTGGGAATGCGTTGATGATCGCGTTGGGAATGCGGTTGAATGATCGCGTTTGGGAATGCCGGTTGAATGATCGCGTTTGGGAATGCCGGTTGAATGATCGCGTTTGGGAATGCCGGTTGAATGATCGCGTTTGGGAATGCCGGTTGAATGATCTCGTTTGGGAATGCCGGTTGAATGATCTCGTTTGGGAATGCCGGTTGAATGATCTCGTTTGGGAATGCCGGTTGAATGATCTCGTTTGGGAATGCCGGTTGAATGATCGCGTTTGGGAATGCCGGTTGAATGATCGCGTTTGGGAATGCCGGTTGAATGATCGCGTTTGGGAATGCCGGTTGAATGATCGCGTTTGGGAATGCCGGTTGAATGATCGCGTTTGGGAATGCCGGTTGAATGATCGCGTTTGGGAATGCCGGTTGAATGATCGCGTTTGGAATGCCGGTTGAATGATCGCGTTTGGGAATGCCGGTTGAATGATCGCGTTTGGGAATGCCGGTTGAATGATCGCGTTTGGGAATGCCGGTTGAATGATCGCGTTTGGGAATGCCGGTTGAATGATCGCGTTTGGGAATGCCGGTTGAATGATCTCGTTTGGGAATGCCGGTTGAATGATCTCGTTTGGGAATGCCGGTTGAATGATCTCGTTTGGGAATGCCGGTTGAATGATCTCGTTTGGGAATGCCGGTTGAATGATCGCGTTTGGGAATGCCGGTTGAATGATCGCGTTTGGAATGCCGGTTGAATGATCGCGTTTGGGAATGCCGGTTGAATGATCGCGTTTGGGAATGCCGGTTGAATGATCGCGTTTGGGAATGCCGGTTGAATGATCGCGTTTGGGAATGCCGGTTGAATGATCGCGTTTGGGAATGCCGGTTGAATGATCGCGTTTGGGAATGCCGGTTGAATGATCGCGTTTGGGAATGCCGGTTGAATGATCGCGTTTGGGAATTCCGGTTGAATGATCGCGTTTGGGAATGCCGGTTGAATGATCGCGTTTGGGAATGCCGGTTATCTGTCGTTATATTTAAATACTTTAATCATAATAGATTATATCTCAACATAATTTATTATATTGGTATTTGTTCCGTTGCTCACGTTGTAAACATTTGTGCCCCGATCCATTTGTGCCCCGACCCACCCATTTGTGCGCCGACCCATTTCCCCGCCCATTGCCCCGACCCATTTCCCCGTCCATTGCCCCGAGCCATTTGTGCCCCGACCTATTTGTGCCCCGACCCATTCCCCGTCCATTGTCCCGACCCATTTGTGCCACGACCCATTCCCCGTCCATTGCCCCGACCCATTTGTGCCCGATCCATTTGTGCCCCGACCCATTTTCCCGTCCATTGCCCCGACCCATTTGTGCCCCGACCCATTTCCCCGTCCATAAGGACTCGGAGGCTTCGGTGATGGACCTTGAGTTCAAACCACTTGCCCCTCACAGCTGTAGGTTCGAACCCCACTAGAGGGAGTGTCGAATTATTTCAAGTGAGGAAGCTCTCCAGCTACCAGATGGTCGGTCATATGTGCCGAAATATGAAAATAGGAACCAACATATTGAAACTGAAAGTACAATACAAAGTACACGGAATCCCGCGAATGACGTTACATCACGTGCATGAAGTTGGCAGAGCCTGTTTTTAAAAAGCATGGTTAAAAATAAACATGAACTCAATTTCTTGGAAGGAAAATCAAAGTGCCATTGATAAACTGTTTTATCGTATATCACTGTTGTCATTCATGTTTTTGCTGTCAGGTAAGTGTTAGTGTTCGAATGTATTTAGAATAATTTGTAGTAGCAATGCATTTATACGTGAAAACATGCATTTTATTTGCTTTTTGCGATGTATTGTCGCTTTCATATAATATAATATATAATAATAATATATTATAATATAAACAAGATGAGAAAATATTAGTAGTACGTTTAGTATTATCTTTGTTTGAATATGTGCATGTATCTATTATAGTATAGCAATCATGTGTCGTGAAAAATGTGTGGGTGTTTATTAGTGTCTGTTTAATGTGATGTCTCTAATCTTAAAACCTTTAGTACAAAATAGTGCAAGTTTGTTCAATAAGACTCTTTTTATCGGAATTCAATAAAGCAATAAATTTCAAATAATTTGGACGTTGTGAAAAATACTTTGGTATGTAAATTTTTCTAAGTATGTCAAAGAGTGGACACTCGTTCAACGGACAAAATTCACATGTACGTTGGCTTCTTTCAATGTTTCTGTGTCTTCCAGACTCTATTAAAAGTTTATGAGAGGAAAGCCTTAGTTTAGCTATCACATGTATATCTTTCTCGGGGAGGGCCGTAACTAATGTTGCTTATGGCCCAACCCATTTGCTTCAACATATATTGACAATAGTTGTACAAGCAATAACATGATTTCATTGACTTGTATGTCATACATATTTAGTAGGGATGGCAACGAATAGCGACTAAATTATTCGAATATTCGAATATTTGATGGAAGTCTATCAAAAACTCAAAATCACTTTAAGTAGCATTACATCGCATGAAATAAAAGATAGTTGAAAAATTCAAATGTTTACGTATGGGTAGCAATGCTGCTACACATTCTTACATTATAATTTTACGTATGGGTAGCAATGCTGCTACACATTCTAACATTATACTTTCTATACTTATGTTCAATTGGTAAACAATTTATTTGCGATAAAACAAACTCGAAACCGAAAGTAGGACTTTCCGAGTCGATCGATCACGTATTTGTTTACAACCTGAACGCATCGTCCGCACTTTTTTACATTCGGAATGCATCGTCCCCATTTGTCCCACGTTGTATTTTTTTTAAATTAAATTACTTCAGATGTTGATTCATACCTCTGTTATCTAAGTCTTTTAGGGACATTAGAGGAAGATAGATAGATAGTCTTTCATGTTCAAAATATATAAGTTGTTTTGTACATCCTCTGTTGTTTCACGCACGCGCGCTGTGCGTGTTTATATTTCGTGTGTTGATAAACAAATTCGCATATACGACGGTTTATATTTATTGGAATTTTATCGTTTCTGAGCGACTATTTCGATTTTTGTAAACACACACACATTAGTATTTATATTTTACCCAAAACATCCTTATTACGATGTAATGCTGCTTTAAACTCTTACTTAAACTCTTACAAAAATAATGTAACTTAATTTCTGTTTTACGTGTAAACTTCATCCTCTTCAAATGATTATTCAGATTGATATTGTACACTAATATGCTAAGTCCAATTTGCATAGATTATACCTAGCAGTTTTCGTATTCTCAGAGCGATTCAAGCATTTCCAAACGTGTGACTGAGCGGTGGCATTTTTGAGGACAATAAAATATTTGTTCCGAATATTCGAATACTGGAATAGTATTCGGATATTTGGACGTTCGATCGAATATTCGTTGCCATACCTAATATTTAGACAAGTTTGTTCATTTGTTTTATAATGTACATTAAAGATAGCATGACACAACTAAATTCATCATGTATTATCCAACTTTAGAGTCTGTTCCCAAATATATCACAAATACTGCTTCCACATATAGCACACAGACTGTTTCCACATATATCACAAAGACTGCTTCCACATATATCACAAAGACTGTTTCCACATATATCACAAAGACTGTTTCCACATATATCACAAAGACTGATTCCACATATATCACAAAGACTGTTTCCACATATATCACAAAGACTGCTTCCACATATATCACAAAGACTGTTTCCACATATATCACAAATACTGTTTCCACATATATCACAAAGACTGTTTCCACATATATCACAAAGACTGATTCCACATATATCACAAAGACTGCTTCCACATATATCACAAAGACTGTTTCCACATATATCACAAAGACTGTTTCCACATATATCACAAAGACTGATTCCACATATATCACAAAGACTGTTTCCACATATATCACAAAGACTGCTTCCACATATATCACAAAGACTGTTTCCACATATATCACAAATACTGTTTCCACATATATCACAAAGACTGTTTCCACATATATCACAAAGACTGATTCCACATATATCACAAAGACTGCTTCCACATATATCACAAAGACTGTTTCCACATATATCACAAAGACTGTTTCCACATATATCACAAAGACTGATTCCACATATATCACAAAGACTGTTTCCACATATACCACAAAGACTGATTCCACATATATCACAAAGACTGCTTGTACATATATCACAAAGACTGATTCCACATATATCACAAAGACTGTTTCCACATATATCACAAAGACTGTTTCCACATATATCACAAAGACTGCTTGTACATATACCACAAAGACTGCTTGTACATATACCACAAAGACTGCTTGTACATATATCACAAAGACTGCTTGTACATATATCACAAAGACTGCTTCCACATATAGCACAAATACTGCTTGTACATATATCACAAAGACTGCTTCCACATATATATCACAAATACTGCTTGTACATATATCACAACTACTGATTCCACATATATCACAAATATTTCTCACAAATATATCACAAAGACTGCTTCCAAATATATCACAAATATATCACAACTATATCTCACAAATATATCACACACATATATCACACACATCCAAATATAATGGCGTCTCTCCGAGTGCTATCCTCTAGTTAATATAAATGAATTCCAAACAGACACTGGCAAAATATCCGAAGAGAAGCCAATAACACTATTAACTGTGCTAGACAAGAGTTGAGTAGACATGGCTACAGATATCCCAATAATTCACCCTGAATATAGGAATGATTAATAATTTACCTTTATCATTGTGTATGCAAATTATTTTAGTTCGATAACAAAACAAGTTCCTACAACTTATATTAATCAATCCCGAGACCTCATTCCTGGTGGAATCCATCGCCACGAGAGAGAGAGAGAAGACGCAACGTGGAATTTAAATGGCTCCCTAAGTGCACAATCGTAACGGCTCCAGCGGGGCTCGAACTCTGGGACTTTAGCACCTGAAGCGAATGCGCTATCCACGTATTTTTTTGTAATTGACTCGAGCGTATAAATTTATTGCGGAATTTGATTTTACAAGACTTAGCGTTGTCATGACACCGAATTCAAATGATTTCATTCAGATGGCGGAGAGGAATATTTCGAATCTGATACAGGAAGGTCAAGATGCCTTGAGCATAGGAAAAAATGGGGCAGCTAAACGACTGATCTTACAAGCAATTGCCGGAGCCAATATAGAAAAAGAAACCGTTATAACAGGCCTGAATGGAGCACTGAGCGAACAGCAATTAGCAGACTGGTATGGCGGATGTTCTTTCGTCTTGAACCAGGTCAGTATATACTTGCAATTTGTCTTATAAAACTAATGCGTACTTTAATTGTAAACAATGCGGTAAGAATTCATACCGGCCAACGCGAGTACAGCGTATTTGAATTGTAAATAATGCGGTAAATATTCGCTACACGGGTAGAGCGTATTTGAATTGTAAATAATGCGGTAAGTATTCTAATGCGGTAAATATTCGCTACACGGGTAGAGCGTATTTTGAATTGTAAATAATGCGGTAAGTATTCGCTACATGGGTAGAGCGTATTAGAATTGTAAACAAGGGGATTATGATTGGTTCTGTGGATTAACTTGTAGGAAAACGTTTCTTATTAGTACCGGTCTACACGAGTACGGCATGCATTACTTGTAATCAAGTTGTTAGTTATTCATACCGGTTGTGTTAATTGTAAACACGTCGTTAATTATTCGTACTGGCCTGTATGAGTAGAGTGTGGATTATTTGTATGCAAGGCTTTAGTTATTGGTACCAGTTGTTTTAATTGTAAACAAGGCATTACTTATTTGTACTGGTCTGTACGAGGGCGTCAATAGACCAGAGTATTATATAAAATCTGTATATAGATATATATATATTGTTATGTAAGTGTTGTATGTACGACATAAGCCATATTCAATGTTTAAAATACGCTCGTCACACAGTCCAATATTTTACATATTACATACTAGTGTAATATCGTTTTCGGCTTATATATCGTATGGAGAGCAACAATGTGTGTGCGTGCGTGCGTGTGTGTGTGTGTGCGTGCGTGCGTGTGTGTGTGCGTGCGTGCGTGTGTGTTTATGTGCGTGCTTGTGTGCGTGCGTGTGTGTTTATGTGCGTGCTTGTGTGCGTGCGTGCGTGCGTGCGTGTGTGTTTATGTGCGTGCTTGTGTGTGTGCGTGCGTGTTTATGTGCGTGTGTGTGTGTGCGTGCGTGCGTGCGTGCGTGCGTGCGTGCGTGCGTGCGTGTGTGTTTTGTGCGTGCTTGTGTGCGTGCGTGCGTGTGTGTTTGTGTGTGCGTGCGTGCTGCGTGCGTGCGTGCGTGCGTGTTTATGTGCGTGTTTATGTGCGTGCTTGTGTGTGTGCGTGCGTGCGTGTGTGTTTATGTGCGTGCGTGCGTGTGTGTGTGTGCGTGCGTGCGTGTTTATGTGCGTGCTTGTGTGTGTGCGTGCGTGTGTGACCTTTTATTTATCGTAATCGTATGAGGGACGCCTCATGGAGAGATTATTCATTTCTGTTGTTGGAGGATAGTGCAATGATACAGACAGAGGCCCACTCCAGAATATCGCTTGGTTATTGTAAAGCACTGACACGTGACCCCCGTTTAATAGTATCATCCGAAAGACTAGCTATATAGCGGATCAGTGGTCTAGTGGTTAACACGCTGGACTTGTATAATCCAGAGTTGGCATGTTCGATCCATCGCTACACCATACTAAAATGACTGATATCATAGGACAGTTGTAAATAGTGTATTACGTAGTTGTATACTGGTCTGTACGAGGGCATATTGAACATATAATAATTATTCGTACCAGATTAAAGTAGTAGGGGTTGTTTCCCTAGTATTGATTGGTATAGAAACAAGTGTCTTCTAATCACCATTGTCTGGTGTCCTCTTCAATACAATACATGCACTATTAAAACATATCTTGTTTAATTCTTTTTATTATTTTTCATGTACAGATTGGAGAAGATCTGGCAGCTACAAGATGTTTTTACACAGGTTTCTAATTATTTAATTATTGTGTCAGAAATTAAAATACTTTACAGTTTCAGTAACTAGTAACAATTTTAGCTATAATTCAAGATTGATGAAAACCAGAACTCATAAAGACGCTTTGTCTTTGCTTCCGTTTACATGATATGATATATATGGAAACGTTAATTTTGTATAGCATTAGTAAGTCGGGAAGATCTCCATTTGAAGAGTACTGCCCAAATATATCCCGATGAAAATCGATGTAAAAATAACTGCACTCCTGTGATTTATATGATGCATAATTGTAAAATGTGCTGCACAGAAATGTTGACCTAAAATATAATTAAAACCCTACAACGCGTCTATTTTTATACGCGCATGCGTACTTAATACACGGGATCCCGAAACAGTCGACTGAAAGGTGGGTAATCTCTACGTCACACAAACTGACCTCAATCTAAAAATGAGTATGTATATCGCTTGCAAACACTTATTAAGTGTGTCCTTACACTACCGTCTCCGTGGCCTAGTGGTTAAGGCGTGGGAGGTTCGAACATCGTCAGGGGTTCGTTCTGATGTGGCCGGTTGGTGAGCCGCCAGCTAGTTATATTATGGTTACCGATTACCTACCAGTCCGGCGCCTGGCATACACGCATAGGATTCGGGAAGTACTGATGTTCATAAAAGGATGTGTCTCATACGTGAGAAATGGACGGCCCTTTAAATAGCGATGACACTATAATAAACAAACACTTTACTTTACACTAAAATCAAGTTTTTCGCTGTTAATGTCGGCTCTTTATGCACTATGATGTATGGAAGTATATGTATAAAATTCCAGTCTGTGTTAATGATTAATTACGCTATGTAAATGACAGGCTCATATACACGTGCGTCCCTATTTGTTCTATTTTAATAATTAAATTGATACATCTAAAATCTAGCACCACATTGATAAAATATGTAAATTGATAAATCTACAATCTGATACGGCCACACTGGTATCAAATATAACTTTTATAAATCTACATTCTAGCACAATAATGATAAAATATGTAAATTGATAACTCTACAATCTGATACGGCCACACTGGTATCAAATATAACTTTTATAAATTTACATTCTAGCACATTAATGATAATATATGTAAATTGATAAATCTACAATCTGATACGGCCACACTGGTATCAACTATAACTTTTATAAATTTACATTCTAGCACAATAATGATAAAATATGTAAATTTGATAGTTCTACAATCTAGCATCTCACTTGTATATACATGTATACTATACATTGATAATTATACAATCTATAAACTATATCAGACCCAGACCATATACAGACTCATGATACGGTATCATATGACCTCAACGATCGAGGTTTATGTTCCTTTGTATTTCGTTTCGGCAAGGGCATCTCTGATGATGATCAAGTTATCTCGCGGCACATATACCATGATGCATGGATAACCCAATATCCACACCGTACTTGGATCTCCTTTATACCAAATTGATGTAAATGTAACTACACTGGTAATGTGCGAACATATGTCATAATAATTAAATGTTGTCTAACTGGATGTGTGTGCATACTCGTGATATAGATTCAATCCTCGACATCATGTCTATGTATACGAGTATGTTCCTTGTATGTATATGTTTTTGTATGTATATATATAACGTTTAAATCTTAATAAAGCCTTCTTCTTCTATATATCCTGTGCAATTTGTATATTCGTATATGTAAATATTTACTGTTGTGCTCTCCTATAATTGGAGGAAATACAAGTTATTATTATCAATGTAGCTTATAATTATCTCTGTTCCTATTCAGCCACAGTTTTCGATTCACATTGGAATTTCCAGAATCACAAACAAGTGTCAGATGTGTTGTGGTGTACTCTCGTCTTCTTAAAGGATGTAGACGAATTAACCCAATATCTGCAGGTACGCTTAGAAGCTTTTGAATTAGTGCTTGAAATAGTTAGCACATTATACATAATATGATTAAATAAACATCGTGTACGGCGAAATTTAAACCGACACCGTACATCCCATTATGCCTTTGCTTGGATAATGTGTCGAACCACGTGATTTGCTTGTAGATGATGATGTTTGAGCTTATTAACCCTCACCATTGGTGAACCACGTGGGCGAGTGGTTTGCTTGAAAGGGATGATGATTTAGTTTAATCACCCTCGCCGCCGGTGAACCACGTTTGTGAGTGGTTTTCTTGAAATGTGCACCATACTTAAATATGCTAAAGAGCGAAATGGTGATCATTATACTGTCAGCTAATTCCATTTTATTCAACCATTTACTCTATTTGCGTTTTTGAAATATTGCTGAAAACATGTTAAAATGAAATAGCATGGTGCCTTTCAATTCAATTCAATTCAAAAGCAAACTTTATGTATACGATACAAGATGAACACGATCCAATATGTAAAATTGCCTATGCTAATTCAAATCAAATTATAAAGTTCTTAAAAGGGATATCTAGGAATGAAATACTGCAAACATAATATGTTACCCACGTGTGCAAAGATCAGACATGATTTAACCCTTTCCCTCATAGAAATATCTCTTGACGCCATTACCAATACAATATACATTGATAATATCTTCTTGTCGTTCGCGAATCACATGGACAAGCCGGCAGCAAACACGAAATGGGCCGTCCTCCTCAGATCCTCCCGGCAGAAATTGATAATATAGTAGCCAACCAATGTTCATAATAATGGCTAGAATCTCATGTAGTCCCAGTAATATCTATGGAGGTGGGATAGATATGGCGACTATATATAGTATATTAACCTAAATCTCTTATGAAGGAAAGGGTGTGTATGTATGTATGTATGTATGTATGTATGTATGTATGTATGTATGTATGTATGTATGTTCCATTAATGTCAAACCCCTTACAAGGACGTAGATATGTTTTCCTGGGCATGCTTATCTGACCTAAGTAGTTAACCAGTACTAAGCAATGTGTGTGAGGTGCCTTGCTCAATGACACTACATACGTGTCCTGACCGAGTATCGAACCCGGAACGATCAATTCCAAATCCGATGCTCTACCACTGGACCACGGATGCCACACTGAGGGTTACGAAATCCGATATCAATTATGATCAGATCAAAATTGAAATGATTAGCAGCAACTTCATAGATATAAACATTCATTTACGATAAAACACAATCCCGATATATTTATAAAAACAACGGATCTAGCTGGATAATGGGGAATTACGGCTTTAAAACTGTTAAAGATATGATAAAGAAAATGTGTGACACATCTTTATTCTATGTAAACTTTTATTTGACATGTCCAGGAAAATATTATTAAGCTTGCCAGAGACTCCATAATGTTCTTCCGTCTAAGATTCGAGGATTGTCAGCATCGTGTTCATCTAAGAAAGAACTGAAAACACATTTTTACATTCAATTTTATGCAACATAAACTGTGACATTTCCATTTGTCGTTTATCACTTTTAGTACTATCCATTTTTAACATTTTACTTTAAAATGATATTATATTGTTCGTACTGTATTCATGATAGTATTGTAAACGATTTTATTATGCCCCAGGATGATGTCTTTAATTTCAATTATCCTTCCATTTCTTAAAATTTGTATCATATGTTGCAGTTTTAATCTATAATTTCTTATTTTGTGTATCTAATGTACAATCCATATTTTAAGTAGGTTCCTCATCAGTTTAAGTGTACTATTTAAAGCATGTATAAATCGAAATTATATCATTTTTTCCGTATTTTTATCACATGCTTTTAACCCTGCATTCTATATTTTGTAATCTTTTCATTTTTATTGTTATATGTGTGTTATGTTACATGTTTCTGTAAAACGTTTTTGAGCTTGTAATTTTTATATGATAAGGGCGCTCAATAAGAATGGTATAATAATAATAATAATAATAATATCTGTTCTTATGTCTTGTTTAGTCTTCTCAAACCCCCTATGTTTATATTTATAATCATATTAATATATAATATTTTGTTTTCTGTTCTAGAAAATGAAAACATTTCTAGCAGAATTAGACAAGACTGCAAAACTTGCAGAGCATCGCAAGAGATGGCATGTTTGTGTAGCAATCGATGGTGACATCAATAAGGTTTACAATTTCCTCAGAACGGTGGGAGTTATGAAAGAAGAAATCATAGCGCAACCAGGAAGAAAAACTGCCATGTGGCGATCAGCAAGATGTTTCCTTCAAATGGTATTAAATACTGTTTAAAATAATTGCTTGTAGCCACATTGTAGATTTGTTTGTATTAATCAAATATACACACCCCAACAATATAATTGCACCATATGAACAAAAGTCCAAACTGAAAACCCAACACTGTGACAACATCGATGGTTTTTAAAATTAATGGTTTTTGAACCCTCAATATACACTGAATCAGGAGCCGACGGATGCATGCGTGGCTTCCTTGAGAAAATAAATGATTCTAGATACCAATATCATTGAATGATTTAGCTATAATGTGTTGGTGGCCATTTTGTGTGTCAATATATTTGATTTATGCATCTTTAGCATATTCATCACTTCTATAAATGTTATAAATGAGTTTCTGAACCAAAAAATACTACTTTTAGTATGCTGTGGCGAATCAAATAACAAATTGCTTTGTAATTTGTAAAGTATTAGTTGTGATTGGCGGTTGGTGAGCCGCCAGCTACTTTAACAATGGTTACCAATTGACTATTAGCATGGCGTCCTACAAAGATAGGATTCGGGAAGCACTGATGTGCATTGGGGTGTCTCATAAGTCAGGAATGGCTATCATTTTCAATATGGGCGCGACACTATAATAAACAAATACTTTCCTTTTTTTATAACAATTGAATGTTTTTTAGTTTTATACATTATTTACAAGTATTTTTACATGTACTCAATAAATGAACATAAGATATAAATTAACAGAAATAGACTCAAAATAGACTGAAAGGGATTAGAACGAAAGAAAACGTATATATACTTATATATATATAGTTCTTCTCCAGAATGTTATTGTGCAAATTAGGTGTAAAAAGCAGTTCATACCGCGATGAAACGCAGAAAAGGAACAATCGATTGTTAAATGAGTTTAATCCTTACTTAATTATATATGGTATGCTATGCACAATTATCGTATTGCTATACTATACATACATTAACTACTAATAGGGCTATTGCAATATCTGAAATATTGTTATTTTAAAAACTATTCGACTAACAGGTCGTTTTGGGGTTTCTAACAGCTTAGAGATTAAATGTTACCAGCTATTAGTGGTGGGGGAAGACAGACCCGTGATGCCCCTCTGAACAGTATTTGAGACACTGACCCGGATAGAACCACCGACCTTCCGATAGCTATATATGGATAGCCTTGTCACATGAAATAATTCGAAATCCCCATTGGGATTCGAACCTAGAGTGGTGAGGGTCAAGTGATTTGAAGTCAACGACAGTAACCACTCGACCACGGAGCCCCCTCCCGTATTACATGAGTAAGAATTAGCAATATTGTTTTACTCTTTCAGGGTATGCATCGAGATTGCAGAAAATTGTGTAGTACAAGTAAGTATTGGATTGCACATTATTTAACATGGGACTCCTGACCAAACAAATGCACAATCTAATGTTGTTGTTCTTAAAACATGGGACTCCAGACCAAACAAATGCACAATATAATGTTGTTGTTCTTAAAACATGGGACTCCAGACCAAACAAATGCACAATATAATGTTGTTGTTCTTAAAACATGGGAATCCTGACCAAACAAATGCACAATATAATGTTGTGGTACGTTATAAGAAATGTTCAAATAAAAAACAAAACAACAACAAACATGGATTATATAAAAATATATATATCACATATCCTATTGATCGATGAGACCATATATGAACTGATTAGCAACTAATTATTGAGTGTAACATAACTATACTTTATATTTGCAGTCCAACTAATTATTTAGTGTAGCATAAACTGTACTTTATATTTGCAGTCCAACTAATTATTGAGTGTAGCATAAACTATACTTTATATTTGCAGTCCAACTAATTGTTGAGTGTAGCATAAACTGTACTTTATAATTTATTTGCAGTCCAACTAATTATTGAGTGTAGCATAAACTGTACTTTATATTTGCAGTCCAACTAATTATCGAGTGTAGCATAAACTATACTTTATATTTGCAGTCCAACTAATTATTGAGTGTAGCATAAACTATACTTTATATTTGCAGTCCTTCAGCACGTTTCTGACTATGATGACTCGGAAGCATTTGAGATCTGGGCTCGATCTCTACATGCAACAGACGATTTCGACTTGGCTTATGAAAAGAATGAACTAGCATTGAAATATTGCCATGTAAATAATATTATATAATATTAAATAAAGGAGAGGACAATCATAAGCTATACAGCTTTCTGTCCAATTCCTTATATCAGTTGTTGTAAATAATCATGTATTGACAGAAAATAAATATGTTTAAACTAAATAATATTTATTTCTGACATTAAGTATAAGTCTCATATAACATAACATTGTTTGTGAATGAGGTCGCACCGATAGCTTCGGTCACATGGTCTGCGGTAATTATTGTTCGAGGAAGAGCCCGGGTTCACCTCTGTGTAGTATTTCTGACGGGAACCCTAGTAGAACCACAGACCTTCCACAATACAGCTGGATAGATTCCTCACATGAAATAATTGGATTCTCCCTAAGAGGGACTCGAACCTACAGCATTGAGGGGCACGTGATATGAAGTAATCGACTTTAACCATCCGGCCACGTAGGTCCCTATGTAACATACAGAGTATTCAGAACGTCTATATATTAAATCGTATGCGTAACTGTACAACATTAACAAGTAGAATAGATATATATAAACAGTCGTCGATATATTTTGCCTAGTCAGTCAAATAAATATATTTTAACACCGAGACTATCAATTGGGCCGTATTGAGTTTCTGATCATGTCATTTTGCCAGAAGTTAAAAAGTGAAAAATCGACAGACTGGCGCCCAGGCTATTCGACATTAACAAATCATACACTAACTATTTGGATTGCTCTCCTATTAGGATGCGGATGATATCAACAGATTAAAAGAATTTCGCTCGAAAATACAAGAACAATTGGATATAGTAACGACAGAACCGCTTAAACTGGACGAAAACTGGCTTGATGGTACCAATGTAATTAATTCGGTAGGATGTGTTTTAACTTTTGTTAACTTCCAGACGCAGTTTTTTTTTGTGAAGCAATGCTTCTTTTATTATATGTACATATATATATCGCAATGATGAACAACACTTAAATGCTAAATACAACTGTAAAATATACATCGTATATATACTAGTCATTTATATGCCAATAAAAGTATTATTAATCATTTTCATGAACCTTATTGAAAAATGTTATATGAATCTTTTTTAATTTGTAGTAAAGATGCATGATTTCAAATTCTGATTTAAAAACTTTGTATATATATATACTTCCAGAAGCAGTACTTCTCTAAATAAGTATATGTCACATAGTTGTGTATTATTATAATTTTGTGCTATATACCATACTAGTTGTGTACTATTCATCGTACTATTTACCATTTGAAAGCAGAATCAGTCACTTCCTACCATAAAGCTCTGTCAAAATTGATATATTATGTGTTGTCACCAATGATTTCCATGTTCAGAACCAATCAGTTTGTTTTATTGGTCGGTAATAAACATATGACACAAGGCTTCCTTTTAACAACGTATCTTACCTACGGATCTGTGTTACCACTGGACTGGTAATCCAGGAATCGCCGGTTCGATCCCACGTCTGACCCTAATACAATTATCTTATCAAACTGTATTGTTGTGTCTCTAAACACCACCATTTTATTTCATAGGAAAAGAATAATAGAATTTAAAATAGAATAATAACAGAATATTAGAAATTAATAATAAACCTGTGTGCACACTTTTAGGACTTTAAAAGCGACTTTGTAAAAAAGTAGAGAACCCGATCGGACAGAACAGAACATGCCGTCTGATCAGGCTATATGCTGATTGCTCTTCAGACAGTGGAGCTGAATCACCTGTCCGAATAGCAAACAACATAGATCCTGATCAGATGCGGCGATACGCCGCGGCTGATCTGGATCTATGTTGTTTGCACATGCTCTGAATTTATGTGGCGCTGAAAGTATTAAAGAACTTTGTGGAAATAAATGAACTTCGTGATGTGTATTTAGACCCATTGTATGGCAGGATTAAATTGTTTCTGAAAATAAATTGTCATGCTTCAACACTACTTTGTGACTATATTATAAAAAGTTACCTACAGCTTCAGCTACATATTTGCAAGGCAACAATCGAAGTAAAATAAATACACAAAATCCTTAATTGCATTATAACACTATTTACTTACTAGTTGTGTACTATCTACCATATATTTCCATACTATTTGCATACAGTTTACATACTGTTTAATTAACTTACTATGTATGCACCATTTAGCATACTATTTATACTACAGCACTATTTGCATAATGTATATGAACATTTTACCATACTATGTAATGTATGCACTATTTAGCATACTATTTATAGTACAGCACTATTTGCATAATGTATATGAACATTTTACCATACTATGTAATGTATGCACTATTTAGCATACTATTTATAGTACAGCACTATTTGCATAGTGTATATGAACATTTTACCATACTATGTAATGTATGCACCATTTAGCATACTATTTATAGTACAGCACTATTTGCATAATGTATATGAACATTTTACCATACTATGTAATGTATGCACCATTTAGCATACTATTTATAGTACAGCACTATTTGCATAATGTATATGAACATTTTACCATACTATGTAATGTATGCACCATTTAGCATACTATTTATAGTACAGCACTATTTGCATAATGTATATGAACATTTTACCATACTATGTAATGTATGCACCATTTAGCATACTATTTATAGTACAGCACTATTTGCATAATGTAATGAACATTTTACCATACATGAATGTAGCCATTTAGCATACTTTTAGTACAGCACTATTTAATGTATATGTACATTTACCATACTATGTAATGTATGCACCATTTAGCATACTATTTATAGTACAGCACTATTTGCATAATGTATATGAACATTTTACCATACTATGTAATGTATGCACCATTTAGCATACTATTTATAGTACAGCACTATTTGCATAATGTATATGAACATTTTACCATACTATGTAATGTATGCACCATTTAGCATACTATTTATAGTACAGCACTATTTGCATAATGTATATGAACATTTTACCATACTATGTAATGTATGCACCATTTAGCATACTATTTATAGTACAGCACTATTTGCATAATGTATATGAACATTTTACCATACTATGTAATGTATGCACCATTTAGCATACTATTTATAGTACAGCACTATTTGCATAATGTATATGAACAGTTTACCATACTATGTAATGTATGCACCATTTAGCATACTATTTATAGTACAGCACTATTTGCATAATGTATATGTACTTTTTACCATACTATTTATGCACTATTTAGCATAATATTGGTATATTTGTTACTGTAATATTTTATTAAAATATATTGTAATCCTTTGGCAGGGTACATCGGCATCTACATCTGGAACGAAAAAGAAGAAGAAACGACACAAACGACGTAAGTAGAAAATTCACTAAATAGCACCATGATGATCTTATTTGAGAAGTCAAACATTGTCTCACGGTTGTTTCCTAGATTCCTACTGGTTCTGGTTCGTGTGGCGTCCGTTGTCCAATGATAGAGCATCGGATTTGGAATCGAACGGTCCCTGGATCGTTACTCGGTCATGTCACGTATGTAGTGTCATTGAGCAAGGCAAGGCACACATTGCTTAGTACTGGTTAATCGTTAAGGTCGGCTAACCCCCCCCCCCCCCGAGAAAAACATGTCTATGTCCCCCCAAGGAGTTTGACATTAATGGAACATACATGTACATACAGAAAATGAGTGTTATTATTATAGCATACTAAGCTTACTATTCCGTATTAGAATGTCGAAGCGTAACACATATTGATAATATATTATTAAACTTTATACAAACTTATTTTAGCTCGATTGCGAAACAAGTTATATTAATCACCCTCGAGACCTCATTCCTGATGGAATCCAACGCCAGAGAGAGAGAAGAGGCAATGTGGAATTTAAATGCCTTGCCTAAGGGACAATCGTAACAGCTCTAGCGGGGCTCAAACTTTCGCACCTGAAGGCAACTCGTTACCATTGCGCTATCACGACTTCCATATGATTAAACTTTTAAGGATCACCAACGTCATTTTAATATAGCTTGTTTGATTTGAATCTACACAGGGCAATATGAAATTACAATCATCATATTATGATAGAATAGTATAATTTAAATATTACTCAATTATTTCTTTTAAAGCCAAAGCTAAAGATCGTAGCGAGGAAACTACACCTTCACCAAAAGCAGGTTCTATTGAAAAGGATAATGTCTCGCGTTCCCCTTCAAAGTCGTCTCCAAAAGAAACAGTTACCATTTACAACAGAACACCTGCACCAAAAACAACAACCATACAAAGACTTCAAAACGAAGACAATAGTGGACAGAGATCACGACACTCCAGCGCATGCAGCACAGAAACGACGGCAACAGATACATCATTGGATTACACTACATCAGATTCTGATTCGGATATCAATGACGATGCTTCTTCAATGGCAGAAGATTCTGATGCAAGTCTTAGAACAGAAGAAGATATTGAAACAGAAGCCCTGCATGAAAAGATGTCATTCTATGAACAAAGCTGTCGATTTCATCTTCAGAATGAGCAATTTGCAGAATACCCAGGAACATCGACTACGGAGGAAGATCTACTGAAATCAGGGATAGTACTAAACATGTCTTATTTGCATCAATTTGAAGATACACATCCAGATATTCTCAAGAGAGATTTATTTTACACCGAGTTTCTGACGAAAGATCAGCTTAAGGAGAAGCTACTACAAAACCCAAAGAAGTACCTGAAGTGTGTCATACAAATAGAAGGAGCACATGAGGCATTTTGTATCCCTGTTGATTCTAAGAATGAAATACGCATCATAGAAATATCAGGTAGATCTAAAATTGGTCAGTCATTCAATGAAGATGAAGTTGTTATTGAACTACTTGACACTAAAGATTCAAAAGATAAATGGTATGGAAAGGTTATCGGTATTTGGAATCGACAGCGTCACAATGGGACGAAACATCCAGTTTTCATATGCACATTGGATAACATGGAAAGTCACCTGCTTAGACCAATGTGCAAAACAATACCAAAGATTCATGTTATAGACAGGGAAATAACAAAGAAAATACAAAGCAAGAAAGCAAGAAGATACAAAATAGAAATGTATGATTACGATGAAAGAGCTGGAATATTATGCAATCCTCGAATAGTAGAAATAAATCCATCCGAACAAAGATCCTACATTTTTCTGGTGGCTTATATCAACTGGGGACCACGTCATGTTTACCCCAGGGGTGCCATTATAAAGAGACTCTCTGGCGGAAACAGTATAGCAACAGGATTGACTATACTGAATCTTCAACATGAGGTACCAACACTATACAAAAAGAGGACAGTAGAACAAGTTGCAAGCATAGTAAAAAGAGCTGGAGATGAACCTCCCGAGTGCTTTCTTCGTGATAGGACAGATTTGACGGGATTGAATGTTTTTACAATTGATCCCCCTGATTCTGGGGACCTTGATGATGCTTTGAGTGTCGAGAGAATTGACGATGGTTACAAGGTTGGTGTCCATATATCAGATGTTGCCATGTTTGTGCCAAAAGATTCACCTGTAGATGAAGAAGCTAAACTGAGAGCAACCACATTTTATCCAGGAGTAGGAAGAAAACCAAGAAATATGCTACCAGAACCATTGAGCTCAAATTTATGTAGCCTCCTACCCGGTAAACGAAGACTTACAATATCCATTTTATTCTACATGGATGATCGTGGTAGGCTCTTGCAAATGGAAGGGAACAATTATGAAGTGTTGCAATCAGTTATCAAATCTAGAAGACGATTGACATATGGTGAAGCTCAACATATACTAACTGCAGAACAATCAGACAATGACGATCAGCTTAGAAAAGACATCAGATGCCTTTTTAAACTAGCCAAGGCAATTCGAAGGAAACGACTAGGAAATGCAATGTTTGCAATAGATGTGGACTGGGGGGAATCTCATGGTGCAGAAGCAGAAAGTGAAACTGTAGAAGCACATTATCTGGTGGAGGAATTTATGGTACTGGCTAATCACAAGATGGCTGATAAATTACGTAGGTCATACAGACACTGTGTTCCATTTCGCTGCCAGCCACCACCATCTCAAGAGAAGCTAGAGGAATTCTTAAAGAAAAATGACAAACACGTTGACATTCTTCTCAGATTACAGGACAAGCAAATAGGCTCTACAAAGCCAAGTTTCTCAAACTGTCTGGATAAAGGATCAGCGAAAAGTGTCATGCTCTCCAAGCCAGTATGGGACAGAATAAAGGCATCACCGAAAACCGCCACGCATTATATTTTAAAGGACGACCTTCATCCGTTGCAAATTGTTGCATACCAGAGTTGGTTATCTATTCAAGAAAGAGCAGGCTACAGGTGCTCTGGAAGTCTTACCGGGGAGAAAGATGGCAAACACTTCAGTCTGGATATGTTTCCCTACACACACTTCACTTCACCTATACGGCGCTATATTGATCTCGTCGTTCACAGACTTGTGCATACGGCAGTATTCCAAAAAGTAAAGTCTCCATATGAGAAAGAGGACATAGATACCATTTGTTTACATATAAACTCTGTAACAAGACGAGCTAAAGAGTACAAAAATGGATGCAGGTCATTGCAGCAAGCTATAGACTTTAAGGCTAATCCGAAGATGATCAATTGTTTCGTTGACGAAGTAAGCGATAAAGGTTTAACATTATGTTCGCCGTTGTTGAAGCACGTGTCAAAGTCTAACAAAGAACTGCCGTTCAACCATTTGGATATGGGGTTTAAACCGGAAGTATTCGACGACAAACAAAGGGTGACGGCTAGATGGAGAAAACGGCTGTATGACTTCAGAAAGACAGTTGTTGGACAAAATATAGCGACTGAAGTGAAGTTGAATTCAAATAAAGGAATCGTCTTTCTTCATATGCACGAATGGGCTAGTATGTTGAAATACACCATAGAGGGCCACGATGCAGAATTGGCCAGCGCTATTAGGACAGCAAAGACCATTAACAAGTCTGAAGGTCTAGACGATGTTAGCACCGAATGTTCGGATCCATTGAAAATACAGCAGAATACCAAGTTTTCAATGACATTTTCGCGCGGACAACAAATAAAGGTGCAGATGTCAGCCGCGCCGTATAGAGGAATAATCGCTCCAAAACCAATGCTTTACAGCATGACGAACAACGTCAGATTCTGTCTTCAGCATACAGATGATCCTGTACTTTACCTTTATCATTACGTGACGCAAACTACAATAGATCAATACAAGAATGTGAAGAAATATCTCGAGAGATGGATTCCCATCATCTTAATGGAATCAGCGACAGGAATTTTGCACAACGAGGAATCGTGTTGCATTAACAATGTCCAAATAAAATTTGGAGGAGAAAGAAAAGGGAAATTCGCACTTGGTTTAGCAGAATGCGAAGTCAGAAATATAGAATTATCGGGTACTGTATCTGATGACGACGACGAAGACTCAAGTGATGGTGACGCATGTTCCTATGATTGGCTATGCTTAAAAACAACTCTCCCGAACCCCAAGATCTCACAAGCGATAGCCCAAGATATTCCAGCTGTAGCATCAGACTGGGTAGGTCACGCAGACGTAACGAAAGTGAAGAGAAGCAAAAATGCACATCCAAATGGAAGGATCACAGTGTCCTTCTCATTGCACGAAAGAGCTCCTGAATTTCCGTTTAACTTTCACAAATCTTCACCTGATGCCAGGTTTAGCGTTGAAATTCTAAGAAAGTCCGAAGTAGACAGGTATTTATCGTTCAGTAATAGTTTGTATTTCATATATTTTATTATCGTTATTAATAACATTCAAATAGAATAATTGATGAAGCTTTTTCAGGCTATAATGAAAGAGTATCTACTCTGAACTTATCTACATATAATTGCTCATTTTGTAGCATAGTCACCTGTGTGTATTCGGCCATGTACACATAAATCGATGTCCTTAATTTATACATTGGTGAGTTAGGAGTTCAATTAGTATACTATCGTTCACTCTACACTGTACATATGGATTTACATATGTTACATTTACAACATGCATACCTACCTACATGTTACATTTACTACATGCATACCTACCTACATGTTACATTTACTACATGCATACCTACCTACATGTTACATTTACTACATGCATACCTACCTACATGTTACATTTACTACATGCATACCTACCTACATGTTACATTTACTACATGCATACCTACC
>CM026397.1:45774780-45804137 GCA_014843695.1 Archivesica marissinica
AGATGATCAATTGTTTCGTTGACGAAGTAAGCGATAAAGGTTTAACATTATGTTCGCCGTTGTTGAAGCACGTGTCAAAGTCTAACAAAGAACTGCCGTTCAACCATTTGGATATGGGGTTTAAACCGGAAGTATTCGACGACAAACAAAGGGTGACGGCTAGATGGAGAAAACGGCTGTATGACTTCAGAAAGACAGTTGTTGGACAAAATATAGCGACTGAAGTGAAGTTGAATTCAAATAAAGGAATCGTCTTTCTTCATATGCACGAATGGGCTAGTATGTTGAAATACACCATAGAGGGCCACGATGCAGAATTGGCCAGCGCTATTAGGACAGCAAAGACCATTAACAAGTCTGAAGGTCTAGACGATGTTAGCACCGAATGTTCGGATCCATTGAAAATACAGCAGAATACCAAGTTTTCAATGACATTTTCGCGCGGACAACAAATAAAGGTGCAGATGTCAGCCGCGCCGTATAGAGGAATAATCGCTCCAAAACCAATGCTTTACAGCATGACGAACAACGTCAGATTCTGTCTTCAGCATACAGATGATCCTGTACTTTACCTTTATCATTACGTGACGCAAACTACAATAGATCAATACAAGAATGTGAAGAAATATCTCGAGAGATGGATTCCCATCATCTTAATGGAATCAGCGACAGGAATTTTGCACAACGAGGAATCGTGTTGCATTAACAATGTCCAAATAAAATTTGGAGGAGAAAGAAAAGGGAAATTCGCACTTGGTTTAGCAGAATGCGAAGTCAGAAATATAGAATTATCGGGTACTGTATCTGATGACGACGACGAAGACTCAAGTGATGGTGACGCATGTTCCTATGATTGGCTATGCTTAAAAACAACTCTCCCGAACCCCAAGATCTCACAAGCGATAGCCCAAGATATTCCAGCTGTAGCATCAGACTGGGTAGGTCACGCAGACGTAACGAAAGTGAAGAGAAGCAAAAATGCACATCCAAATGGAAGGATCACAGTGTCCTTCTCATTGCACGAAAGAGCTCCTGAATTTCCGTTTAACTTTCACAAATCTTCACCTGATGCCAGGTTTAGCGTTGAAATTCTAAGAAAGTCCGAAGTAGACAGGTATTTATCGTTCAGTAATAGTTTGTATTTCATATATTTTATTATCGTTATTAATAACATTCAAATAGAATAATTGATGAAGCTTTTTCAGGCTATAATGAAAGAGTATCTACTCTGAACTTATCTACATATAATTGCTCATTTTGTAGCATAGTCACCTGTGTGTATTCGGCCATGTACACATAAATCGATGTCCTTAATTTATACATTGGTGAGTTAGGAGTTCAATTAGTATACTATCGTTCACTCTACACTGTACATATGGATTTACATATGTTACATTTACAACATGCATACCTACCTACATGTTACATTTACTACATGCATACCTACCTACATGTTACATTTACTACATGCATACCTACCTACATGTTACATTTACTACATGCATACCTACCTACTTTTTTTGTTACCTACATGTTACATTTACTACATGCATACCTACCTATGTTCTTTCTACATGCATACCTACCTACATGTTACATTTACTACATGCATACCTACCTACATGTTACATTTACTACATGCATACCTACCTACATGTTACATTTACTACATGCATACCTACCTACATGTTACATTTACTACATGCATACCTACCTACATGTTACATTTACTACATGCATACCTACCTACATGTTACATTTACTACATGCATACCTACCTACATGTTACATTTACTACATGCATACCTACCTACATGTTACATTTACTACATGCATACCTACCTACATGTTACATTTACAACATGCATACCTACCTACATGTTACATTTACTACATGCATACCTACCTACATGTTACATTTACTACATGCATACCTACCTACATGTTACATTTACAACATGCATACCTACCTACATGTTACATTTACTACATGCATACCTACCTACATGTTACATTTACTACATGCGTGCCTACCTACATGTTACATTTACAACATGCATACCTACCTACATGTTACATTTACAACATGCATACCTACCTACATGTTACATTTACAACATGCATACCTACCTACATGTTACATTTACTACATGCATACCTACCTACATGTATATTACTTTCAGACGAACGGAAAGTTTCATGAAGACGCTCCCGTCTATACCGGACACATTGGTAGCGCAGATTGCGTTGAATAAACCAATCCCAGGGCTAGGTTGGTAGCAATTATGCAAATGAGCAGATATTGGATAGATGGTAGAACTATACGAGTTAAATGTTGTTATGATGTTAGGTCGATGGTAGACGTTAACTGTTGTTAAACTGATGTATTTGTTTGTACAGAGATATACATATAAGTGTATGTTGTATAAATTCATATGTCAAAGCCATCCGTGCATACTGCTTGAGTGCCGTACATTTCGTTTTGAGATTAATGAAAGTATGTGTACGTTTCTTAATTTAGTCGTTTGACTATCATAAACTAACAATTAATTCGCCATGCATCCCGTAATTGCAGACAAGAGCCATATGCATGATGCAAGTCTTATTGAACGAGACCTGCATTACGAAGCAAGCAGTGATGATCCACTTAGAAAGGCACTTCCACGCAACAACGAGAAGCAACAAGAAGCTATAAATAAAGCTCTACAGTCACGTTTTTCACTGATTCAAGGTCCACCTGGTAAGAATTAAGTGTCGTATTGCATAATACAAGTATCGCAACGGTTTAGATTGTACTTTCAATTTACATAACACAAATGCAAACAGAATGGTAACTTTCTGTTATGCTTCCTAATGAATGATGGAATTTTCTCAGTGAAAGAATACTCCTCCTACCACTGCATTCAAACACATAGGTGTCAATTAATTTAATATCTAATAATATCTAGGTTAAATTGAAGACTTCTGAATAAACATTACAATGCTAAATAAACATTGAACGATTTAGTGTTAATTCTAAATTAGCATCAAGATTAAGCATGGTATAATTCGTCGCTGTTAATTTTGTATTTCAGGCACTGATGGGATATACACTGGGTCACTGTTAAGTTTGTATTTCAGGCACTGATGGGATATACACTGGGTCACTGTTAAGTTTGTATTTCAGGCACTGATGGGATATACACTGGGTCACTGTTAAGTTTGTATTTCAGGCACTGATGGGATATACACTGGGTCACTGTTAAGTTTGTATTTCAGGCATTGGTGGGATATACACTGGGTCACCGTTAAGTTTGTATTTCAGGCACTGATGGGATATACACTGGGTCACCGTTAAGTTTGTATTTCAGGCACTGGTGGGATATACACTGGGTCACCGTTAAGTTTGTACTTCAGGCACTGATGGGATATACACTGGGTCACCATTAAGTTTGTATTTCAGGCACTGATGGGATATACACTGGGTCACTGTTAAGTTTGTATTTCAGGCACTGATGGGATATACACTGGGTCACCGTTAAGTTTGTATTTCAGGCACTGATGGGATATACACTGGGTCACCGTTAAGTTTGTACTTCAGGCACTGATGGGATATACACTGGGTCACTGTTAAGTTTGTATTTCAGGCACTGATGGGATATACACTGGGTCACCGTTAAGTTTGTATTTCAGGCACTGATGGGATATACACTGGGTCACCGTTAAGTTTGTATTTCAGGCACTGGTAAGACATACACTGGCATAAAGCTGATCTACCTATTTAGCAAGATCAACAATAACCAGCACAAAGAAGGAAAGCCAAAACAACAAGTTCTGTTCTGCGGACCTTCCAACAAATCTGTGGATTTAGTTGCACGTATGAAAACCTTCTTTAATCAGTTTAATTTTCATCAAGTTCATTAGACAGTTTGTTAATGTTAACAGCATCTCCTCTAAAGCTACTAACTCTTTCCGATTCATTAAAAGTAACGTGATGACAAGTAAAATGTAGGTCAAAGAGAAAGCTTATAACACATATGTCCGTACTCAACTCGAATATTGCTCAACTATCTGAAACCTAGGGGCAAATGTATATTACCTATAAAGCAGAAAAGGTGTACAGTTCAGCCGCACGCTATATCTGCAATGATCATAGCTAGCTATGAAAGCAATGTAACACAAATGATTAAGTCCCTGACCTGGCAAACACCTGAATATCGACGCATAAAATCATCAGGCCTGTACCAATACAAAATCAGAAATAATTTGGTATATGTCGACCACAACCACTTAGCACCTACAAGGAACCTGAACTACTTAATTCCACAATCCCGAACCCAGTACCATATAAACCCTGTTTCCCAATACCTCTTTGAAATGGCCTTCAATATGATGTACAGTTCAATACTAGCTTAACCATTTTTTGCTGAGCTGTTGGCCACTGTACCACTCGTGTTTCTGTTCAATTTTACCAGTTGCTCAAAATGACTATACCATTCAAAATAGTAAATATAAGTCACCTGGATCAACGTAAATTTGGCGATATGTTCTGCTAAGATCTTTATTTAAATCCTGAACAAACGTCTTACACCGACGACAACTGAACATTAACTGATCAGTGACATAAAATATTCACTCAATTAATTCATACTCCACTGGTTCGTGAACGAATGGTCAAGGGAAAATAACTTGCTTAATTATGATGATTTTTTTGTATAAACGTTTTATATTTACAGTAACAATCGTCTCTTGGTATTATTGTTCAACTCTTTTCATGCAAGGAAACTATCCAGCTATCCAGCTATCCAGCTATCCAGCTATCCAGCTATCCAGCTATCTTGCTATCCAGCTATCCAGCTATCCAGCTATCCAGCTATCCAGCTATCTTGCTATCCAGCTATCCAGCTATCCAGCTTGCAGGAGGTTGGTGGTTCTACCCAGATATCAGAATGAAATACTGCTCAGAGGCAACCGCCGTCTTCCTCCACCAATAATTGCTGGAGAGTGTCTATATGCTGGAGAGTGTCTATATGCTGGAGAGTGTCTATATGCTGGAGAGTGTCTATATGCTGGAGAGTGTCTATATCACCTACGCTTTTGGTTCGACGTAAAATTACATACATGTACTTTGATCATGTTTTTCAGAATTACTCATCCCTCTTCATTTCGAACATGAGCGCGCATTGATACTGTTACATATATACATAATATACATTATAATTTAGCGATCATTGCCCTCACTTGCAGATTCAGTTTGTTTATACGTGTATGTTGCTTTAATTTTCAGATTGGATGCTTAATCGGATGGGTAAATTCCGTCCGAAATTTGTACGCGTCTATGGTAGCTCTATCGAAGCGTTGGACTTCCCCATTCCAGGAAGAACATTCTTATCAAAAAGAAGTACAAGGAACCAGAAGATGGCTGTGACATTGCGTTCAGTTGCCCTGCACTACTTGATACGAGAAAAGGGAAAGAAATATGCAGAGGAAATCAGGATGCTTGATAAGTTGTTCAAGGACAATGGTTATGCACCAGTGGCAGAGGAAGCACGTCGTTACGTACACATTATTCGAGAAGCCTCCATTGAAGAGATTAGAAAACATGATGTCATCCTTTGTACAACAGCGGTTGGTTCTAATCCAAAAGTGCTGAAAGCAACATCGGTTCAGCAGGTATATTTCGTTTGGGTTGGAAGTCAATCTCAAATAATAGTTGCCAAAGTATTGATAAACATCGTTTGGGTTGGAAGTCAATCTCAAATAATAGTTGCCAAAGTATTGATAAACATCGTTTGGGTTGGAAGTCAATCTCAAATAATAGTTGCCAAAGTATTGATAAACATCTGTTAAACTGTTAATTTATATGTGGCTAATTTCCTGTTTACTAATTATTATTCTGAAATGATATGAACACAGAACAAATCTACCATTGTTATATCTGCAATAAACCTGTTGCTCCCCCTGTAAAACAAATATTAATGGATGTAAATATGCACAACTTTTAACAATTTTTCATTGGAATTGAATACAGCAATTGGGCTGGATATGTAGTGTTATCAACCAGCCATACAGGAAATATTGTGTTGATAGCCGGAGGAGGATTTCCAGCGACACTGGAATACAGATTGTATTTTCCAGGAAGATATTTTGTAAAAGCAGCCATCAGCCAACTAATAGACAAGGAGACAAAATAACATACACATTTAGTCGTTTATAGCATTATATTGGGTCATGTTAGAATGGAAATAATATTTGTCTTCCGTTGTTTATCGGCGAATAAACAACTGTTTGTCGTTCTGATGCGTAGGAATTAAACACTTAGGCATACAGCTTGTGTGGTAAATTCATACGCACCAACTCCAAACCATGGTTTGCTCGCCGATCAATTGTGGCAAGACAAACTGTGGTAGGACAACTATTATTTCCTAATTAACTGTTATTATTCTTGAATAATGAGAGCAATTTATAGTCAAATTCCTGTTCAAACTAACTGTCACATTTTCCATACTAACTGTCACATTTTCCATACTGACTGTCACATTTTCCAAACTAACTGTCACATTTTCCATACGAACTGTCACATTTTCCATACTAACTGTCACATTTTCCATACTAACTGTCACATTTTCCAAACTAACTGTCACATTTTCCATACTAACTGTCACATTTTCCATACTAACTGTCACATTTTCCATACTAACTGTCACATTTTCCATACTAACTGTCACATTTTCCAAACTAACGGTCACATTTTCCATACTAACTGTCACATTTTCCATACTAACTGTCACATTTTCCCCAAAAGAGTTGTTTTACAATAATATTAATGCAATTTGTCTTGCCTGCAATACCTATGTTTTACAGTTACGATTACATTATGTGCGTGAATCAATGTCTGAAATTAGTATAATGACATTTGGCCAACCATCCATCCATCCACCTATCTATCCATCCATCTATTTATCTATCCATCCATCTATTTATCTATCCATCCATCTATTTATCCATCCATCTATTTATCTATCCATCCATCTATTTATCTATCCAGCCATCTATTTATCTATCCATCCATCTATTTATCTATCCATCCATCTATTTATCTATCCATCCATCTATTTATCTATCCATCCATCTATTTATCTATCCAGCCATATATTTATTTATCCATCCATCTATTTATCTATCCATCCATCCATTTATCTATCCAGCCATCTATTTATCTATCCATCCATCTATTTATCTATCCATCCATCTATTTATCCATCCATCTATTTATCCATCCATCTATCCATCCATCTATTTATCTATCCATCCATCTATTTATCTATCCATCCATCTATTTATCTATCCATCCATCTATCTATCCATCCATCTATTTATCTATCCACCCATCCATCTATTTATCCAGCCATCTATTTATCTATCCATCCATCTATTTATCTATCCATCCATCTATTTATCTATCTATCCATCCATCTATTTATCTATCCATCCATCTATTTATCTATCCATCCATCTATTTATCTATCCAGCCATCTATTTATCCATCCATCTATTTATCTATCCATCCATCTATTTATCTATCCATCCATCTATTTATCTATCCATCCATCTATTTATCTATCCATCCATCTATTTATCTATCCATCCATATATTTATCTATCCATCCATCTATTTATCTATCCATCCATCTATTTATCTATCCATCCATCTATTTATCTATCCACCCATCCATCTATCTATCCAGCCATCTATTTATCTATCCATCCATCTATTTATCCATCCATCTATTTATCTATCCATCCATCCATTTATCTATCCAGCCATCTATTTATCTATCTATTTATCTATCCATCCATCTATTTATCCATCCATCTATCTATCCATCCATCTATTTATCCATCCATCTATCTATCCAGCCATCTATTTATCTATCCATCCATCTATCTATCCATCCATCTATTTATCTATCCATCCATCTATTTATCTATCCATCCATCTATCTATCCATCCATCTATTTATCTATCCATCCATCTATCTATCCATCCATCTATTTATCTATCCATCCATCTATCTATCCATCCATCTATTTATCCATCCATCTATCCATCCATCCATCCATCCATCCATCCATCCATCCATCCATCCATCCATCCATCATCCATCCATCCATCCATCCATCCATCCATCCATCCATCCATCCATCCATCCATCCATCCATCCATCCATCCATCCATCCATCCATCCATCCATCCATCCATCCATCCATCCATCCATCTATCTATCTATTTATCAAGCCATCTATTTATCTATCCAGCCATCTATTTATCCATCCACCCATCTATCTATCCAGCCATCTATTCATCCATCCATCCATCTATCTAAGAAATACAAAATATACAACATTTTTAACATTTTAAATGAATTTGTTGAAATATATATAATCATTTAACTAGGATCATCTAGTAGCCTTTTATTCGTTCGGCTCTCTTCGTGGCTCTGTTTCTCTATAACATATCATCATAGTAAAGAAATGAATATGCTTAAGTCACTTTACACATGATTTCTTAAAAGGGCTGGTATAAAAAATAGGACACTCGCAATTTCCTTTATTAGGTGGTGGTCCAGTGGTTAGGGTTGTTGAATTGCCACTCACCGCTATAGTTTCGAATCCCACTGGGGGTGTCCAATTCTTTCAAGTGTGACAGCTATCAGACTGGCTTTTGAATGGTTGGTGGTTCTAACTGGATGCTCGGAGCCACCACTACTAGCTGGAGAGTCGCCGTATGCTGGTATGCTGGTATGCTGTTGATACGACATTAAACCACCAAAACAAACAATTGAATGATATACACCAGAACAGCTGCTATTTTATTATGTAGGTCATTGTCGATGTGACAGTCATCTTTCACGAACCACACCATCTTCGTTTACGTCAACTGTTATTTTATTATGTAGGTCATTGTCGATGAAGCTGGAATGTGTCCAGAACCACAGTGCCTTGTTCCTATCATAGCAACAAAAGCAGAGCAGGTAGTGCTGATTGGCGACCATAAGCAACTCAGACCAATTTTAATGTGCAAGGAAGCCGCACTACTTGGATTAGAAACGTCATTATTTGAACGGTATGCAGAGTCGAAGCTGTCACAGAATGTTCAGTTCACCATGTTGAATTCACAGTACCGTATGGTGAGTTTTAGTTTTGTGAAGAGAGATATTTTATTTAAGAATGTGTACATATGTGTTGTATATGGTGGCCGAGTGGTAAAGGTCATTGACTTCAGCTCACTTGAATGTCATTGCGGTAACTCGGTTGTTCTACCCAGATACCCATCCGTGCCTGCAATATTGCTCGGAGGGGCACCTGGGCTCTTCCTCCACCAACACTAGCCGGAGAGTCGCCGTATGATCTAAGCTGTAGAGGTGAATTTAAGCCCTCGGTTGTATTACTGACTGCATATAGGGGCCCATGACTGTATTATTGACTGTATAAATGGGTAAATTACTGTATTACTGACTGCATATATGGGCCCATGACTGTATTATTTACTGTATATAGGGGCCCATGACTGTATTACTGACTGCATATAGGGGCCCATGACTGTATTACTGACTGCATATAGGGGCCCATGACTGTATTACTGACTGCATATAGGGGCCCATGACTGTATTACTGACTGCATATAGGGGCCCATGACTGTATTATTGACTGTATATAGGGGCCCATGACTGTATTACTGACTGCATATATGGGCCCATGACTGTATTATTGACTGTATAAATGGGTAAATTACTGTATTACTGACTGCATATATGGGCCCATGACTGTATTATTTACTGTATATAGGGGCCCATGACTGTATTACTGACTGCATATAGGGGCCCATGACTGTATTACTGACTGCATATAGGGGCCCATGACTGTATTACTGACTGCATATAGGGGCCCATGACTGTATTACTATGACTGTATTACTTACTGCATATAGGGGCCCATGACTGTATTACTGACTGCATATAGGGCCCATGACTGTATTACTGACTGCATATTGGGGCCCATGACTGTATTACTGACTGTATATAGGGGCCCATGACTGTATTATTGACTGTATATAGGGGCCCATGACTGTATTATTTACTGTATAAATGGGTAAATTACTGTATTACTGACTGCATATAGGGCCCATGACTGTATTACTGACTGCACATTGGGGCCCATGACTGTATTACTGACTGCATATAGGGGCCCATGACTGTATTACTGACTGCATATAGGGGCCCATGACTGTATTATTTACTGTATATAGGGGCCCATGACTGTATTATTGACTGTATATAGGGGCCCATGACTGTATTATTGACTGTATATAGGGCCCATGACTGTATTATTGACTGTATATAGGGGCCCATGACTGTATTACTGACTGTATATAGGGGCCCATGACTGTATTATTTACTGTATAAATTGGTACATTATTGTATTACTGACTGCATATAGGGGCCCTGACTGTATTATTGACTGTATATAGGGGCCCATGACTGTATTATTTACTGTATAAATGGGTAAATTACTGTATTACTGACTGCATATAGGGCCCATGACTGTATTACTGACTGCACATTGGGGCCCATGACTGTATTACTGACTGCATATAGGGGCCCATGACTGTATTACTGACTGCATATAGGGGCCCATGACTGTATTATTTACTGTATATAGGGGCCCATGACTGTATTATTGACTGTATATAGGGGCCCATGACTGTATTATTGACTGTATATAGGGCCCATGACTGTATTATTGACTGTATATAGGGGCCCATGACTGTATTACTGACTGTATATAGGGGCCCATGACTGTATTATTTACTGTATAAATTGGTACATTATTGTATTACTGACTGCATATAGGGGCCCATGACTGTATTACTGACTGCATATAGGGGTCCATGACTGTATTACTGACTGCATATAGGGGCCCATGACTGTATTACTGACTGCATATAGGGGCCCATGACTGTATTACTGACTGCATATAGGGGCCCATGCCTGTATTATTCATTGTATATAGGGGCCATGACTGTATTACTGACTGCATATAGGGGCCCATGACTGTATTACTGACTGCATATAGGGGCCCATGACTGTATTACTTACTGCATATAGGGGCCCATGACTGTATTACTGACTGCATATAGGGGCCCATGACTGTATTACTGACTGCATATAGGGGTCCATGACTGTATTACTGACTGCATATAGGGGCCCATGACTGTATTATTGACTGTATATAGGGGCCCATGACTGTATTATTGACTGTATATAGGGGCCCATGACTGTATTATTGACTGTATATAGGGGCCCATGACTGTATTATTGACTATATAGAGGCCCATGACTGTATTATTGACTGTATATAGGGGCCCATGACTGTATTATTGACTGTATGTAGAGGCCCATGACTGTATTACTGACTGCATATAGGGGCCCATGACTGTATTATTGACTGTATATAGGGGCCCATGACTATATTACTGACTGCATATAGGGGCCCATGACTATTATTTACTGTATATAGGGGCCCATGACTGTATTATTTACTGTATAAATGGGTAAATTACTGTATTACTGACTGCATATAGGGGCCCATGACTGTATTACTGACTGCATATAGAGGCCCATGACTGTATTACTGACTGCATATAGAGGCCCATGACTGTATTCCTGACGGCATATAGGGGCCCATGACTGCATATAGGGGCACATGACTGTATTATTGACTGTATAAATTGGTAAATTACTTACTTAGCCTCCACGGCCAAGCGGTTAACTTAAGTTGTCTTAATTTAAGACAGTTGACTTCAAAGTGTCACCCGCTGTGGGTTCAATCCTCGGACAGGGAAGTATGTGCGATGATATGGTGGTCGCCAGATCGGACATGTCGGTTTTCACCGGGTACTCCGGTTTCCTCCCACATGAATTACCACATATACGCTTTCATCCGCGCCAACGAGAGTGATTAATATAAGTTATTAATAAATAAAAGTTTAAACTTTATTGCCCGTTTATCATTTCCATTATACTTTTCTGATGAATGGTGTTGACGTTGTGTCCACTATATACATATGTGTCTTATACATTTTAGAACCCAGAAATTTGCAAATTTCCATCGGAACAGTTTTACGAAGGTCGACTGAAAACGAAGTACGGAGCATGGAACAAGAATAGGCTTTCTATATGGCCACGAGACATCAAAGGAGAGTACCCACTCACCTTCATTCACATCGAAGGTGAAGAGAAGATGTTGACTGTTTCCACCGAAGATGGAAATGAGCAATCAAAGAGTAACTCTGCCGAAATAGATGCAGTGGTAAATGATTAATCTATCTTACATTCGGCCAAAATAATATGCAAAAACGGCCTACCTAAGAAACTTAGGCCTAAGTAATAAACTTGATGATGTCATGTCACTGTGATGTCATGTCGCTGTGACGTCATATCTTTGCATATGGTATGGAAACGTCAGGTCATGAATATTCTATAAGCTTTCCTAGCTAAAACATCTGTTTTATCAGAAGGTAAGATAAATAGAATAGTAGGTTATTGTCTGATAAATTTTAATTATTAGGCTCGAATCCGAAAACATACACTGTTCGACAAAGCCAAATCAATTTATAAGACACTATCCTAATAATTATTCTCTATGCATCAAATAAAATTGTGTGATCACACTTGCGAATTTGGTCAGAAACTGGTCTAATTACTGGAGTTCTGCTGTTATTTGGAACTGAAATAGGTGGTCTAATTACTGAAGTTCTGCTGTTATTTGGGACTGGAATAGGTGGTCTAATTACTGAAGTTCTGCTGTTATTTGGGACTGGAATAGGTGGTATAATTACTGGAGTTCTGCTGTTATTTGGGACTGGAATAGGTGGTCTAATTACTGGAGTTCTGCTGTTATTTGGGACTGAAATAGGTGGTATAATTACTGAAGTTCTGCTGTTATTTGGGACTGGAATAGGTGGTATAATTACTGGAGTTCTGCTGTTATTTGGGACTGGAATAGGTGGTCTAATTACTGGAGTTCTGCTGTTATTTGGGACTGGAATAGGTGGTATAATTACTGGAGTTCTGCTGTTATTTGGGACTGGAATAGGTGGTATAATTACTGGAGTTCTGCTGTTATTTGGGACTGAAATAGGTGGTATAATTACTGAAGTTCTGCTGTTATTTGGGACTGGAATAGGTGGTATAATTACTGGAGTTCTGCTGTTATTTGGGACTGGAATAGGTGGTCTAATTACTGGAGTTCTGCTGTTATTTGGGACTGGAATAGGTGGTATAATTACTGAAGTTCTGCTGTTATTTGGGACTGGAATAGGTGGTCTAATTACTGGAGTTCTGCTGTTATTTGGGACTGGAATAGGTGGTATAATTACTGGAGTTCTGCTGTTATTTGGGACTGGAATAGGTGGTCTTGTTACTGAATAACGGGGTGGTCCTGTTATATGGATTTGCTACCATTGAAATATAGAAGAAATAACTCTTAATAGCGGGGTGGTCTTAACCCTTTCCCTCATAGAAGCACCTCTTGACGCCATTACCAATACGACATACATTGACAATGAAGTAGCTGATGATTATTGAGCTTATTTACTCTCACCTCCGGCGAACCAGGTTGGCGAGCGAATGTACGGTAGTAGCCAAACCAATATTCATAATAAAGGCCGTAATCTCATGAAGTCCCAGTAATATCTATGGAGGTGGGATAGATATGGTGACTACTTATCCACTGCATGATAGCCAAATGGCTGTCGTTTGTATGGAGATATAATAGTATATTAACCTAAATCTCTATGAAGTCCCAGTAATATCTATGGAGGTGGGATAGATATGGTGACTACCTATCCACTGCATGATAGCCAAATGGCTGTCCTTTGTATGGAGATATAATAGTATATTAACCTAAATCTCTATGTAGTCCCAGTAATATCTATATATGGAGGTGGGATAGATATGGTGACTACCTATCCACTGCATGATAGCCAAATGGCTGTCCTTTGTATGGAGATATAATAGTATATTAACCTAAATCTCATGTAGTCCCAGTAATATCTATATATGGAGGTGGGATAGATATGATGACTACCTATCCACTGCATGATAGCCAAATGGCTGTCGTTTGTATGGAGATATAATAGTATATTAACCTAAACCTCTATGAAGTCCCAGTAATATTTATGGAGGTGGGATAGATATGGTGACTACCTATCCACTGCATGATAGCCAAATGGCTGTCGTTTGTATGGAGATATAATAGTATATTAACCTAAACCTCCATGAAGTCCCAGTAATATTTATGGAGGTGGGATAGATATGGTGACTACCGGTACCTATCCACTGCATGATAGCTAAATGGCTGTCATTTGTATGGAGATATAATAGTATATTAACCTAAACCTCTATGTAGTCCCAGTAATATCCATGGAGGTGGGATAGATATGGTGACTACTTATCCACTGCATGATAGCCAAATGGCTGTCCTTTGTATGGAGATATAATAGTATATTAACCTAAATCTCTATGTAGTCCCAGTAATATCTATGGAGGTGGGATAGATATGGTGACTACTTATCCACTGCATGATAGCCAAATGGTTGTCCTTTGTATGGAGATATAATAGTATATTAACCTAAATCTCTATGTAGTCCCAGTAATATATATGGAGGTGGGATAGATATGGCGACTACTTATCCACTGCATGATAGCTAAATGGCTGTCGTTTGTATGGAGATATAATAGTATATTAACCTAAATCTCTATGTAGTCCCAGTAATATCTATGGAGGTGGGATAGACATGGCGACTACTTATCCACTGCATGATAGCCAAATGGCTGTCCTTTGTATGGAGATATAATAGTATATTAACCTAAATCTCTATGTAGTCCCAGTAATATCTATGGAGGTAGGATAGATATGGTGACTACTTATCCACTGCATGATAGCTAAATGGCTGTCGTTTGTATGGAGATATAATAGTATATTAACCTAAATCTCTATGTAGTCCCAGTAATATCTATGGAGGTGGGATAGACATGGCGACTACTTATCCACTGCATGATAGCCAAATGGCTGTCGTTTGTATGGAGATATAATAGTATATTAACCTAAATCTCTATGTAGTCCCAGTAATATCTATGGAGGTGGGATAGACATGGCGACTACTTATCCACTGCATGATAGCCAAATGGCTGTCGTTTGTATGGAGATATAATAGTATATTAACCTAAATCTCTATGTAGTCCCAGTAATATCTATGGAGGTGGGATAGACATGGCGACTACTTATCCACTGCATGATAGCCAAATGGCTGTCCTTTGTATGGAGATATAATAGTATATTAACCTAAATCTCTATGTAGTCCCAGTAATATCTATGGAGGTTGGATAGATATGGCCACTACTTATCCACTGCATGATAGCCAAATGGCTGTCCTTTGTATGGAGATATAATAGTATATTAACCTAAATCTCTATGAAGGAAAGGGTTAATATAGTGGTGGTCTATGAGGGGTTTTACTATACATAATATATTCCTATGTTTTAAGTCTCTCGTACAATTTCTTCTTAGAATGGTTTACATTTACAGTTACACATGTTTGCTATTCGTGAAGTAAAACATTGATAGAATAGCAAATAACATTGAACTTGTGTGTGTGTTTTACGTTTATTTATCGTCGCTACCGGTTGCCCATATGAGCGACGCCTCCAGAAGAGATTACTCATTTTAGACATTGAACTAGATGAGATATGGATATATATATATATAGTGAGCACATGCCTTCAAATTTATTCAAACAATATGGGTTCAGCTGTTTGAGTTCACATTGCTTGGATAGTGCAAGTCGTGATAGCGCAGTGGATGCACGTTCGCTTCAGGTGCGAAAGGTCCGGAGTTCGAGCCCCGCTAGAGCCATTACGATTGTGCCCTTAGGCAAGGCATTTAAATTCCACGTTGCCTCTTCTCTCTCCCTCGTGGCGATGGATTCCATCAGGAATGAGGTCTTGAGAGTGATTAATATAAGTTGAAATAATTAGTTTCGCAATCGAGCTAAGATAAATTTGTATAAAAAAATTGCTTGGATAATTGGATCCGATTAAAAATTATTTACATTTTCCTTAATATCAACTTGGTTAATTTTTCTACTGAAAATGGGTCCCGGATATACGCTATAGGTACACTCCTGCGTTCTCGAATGTATGTATGTCACATACGTTCTATGTATGTACGTCACATACGTTCTATGTATGTACGTCACATATGTTCTATGTATGTACGTCACATACGTTCTATGTATGTACGTCACATACGTTCTATGTATGTACGTCACATATGTTCTATGTATGTACGTCATATACGTTCTATGTATGTACATCACATACGTTCTATGTATGTACATCACCTACGTTCTATGTATGTATGTCACATATGTTCTATGTATGTACATCACATATGTTCTATGTATGTACGTCACATACGTTCTATGTATGTACGTCACATACGTTCTATGTATGGACGTCACATACATTCTATGTATGTATGTCACATATGTTCTATGTATGTACGTCACATGTTCTATGTAGGTACATCACATATGTTCTATGTATGTACGTCACATACGTTCTATGTATGTACGTCACATATGTTCTATGTATGTACGTCACATATGTTCTATGTATGTACGTCACACACATTCTATGTATGTATGTCACATATGTTATATGCATGTACGTCACATACGTTCTATGTATGTACGTCACATATGTTCTATGTATGGATGTCACATATGTTCTATGTAGGTACATCACACATGTTCTATGTATGTACGTCACATACGTTCTATGTATGTACGTCACCTATGTTCTATGTATGTATGTCACATATGTTCTATGCATGTATGTCACATATGTTCTATGTATGTACATCACATACGTTCTATGTATGGACGTCACATATGTTCTATGTATGTACGTCACCTATGTTCTATGTATGTATGTCACATACGTTCTATGTATGGACGTCACATATGTTCTATGTATGTACATCACATACGTTCTATGTATGGACGTCACATATGTTCTATGTATGTACGTCACATACGTTCTCGTTTACTGCAATGTTTACGATCGAAATCAATTTTTATTCATATATACATTTTTAGGTGAAGGTGTATTCATATTTTACGAGACGAAATGAAGAGGTACAGATTCTTTCACAGTACAATGCTCAGTGCTCCGAAATCAAGAGAAAGTTAGTTGCAGAGGGCTACATTGACGAAAATGTCAGCACAGTTGTTTCAAGCCAGGGTAAGGCATCAAGGAATAGCTTACTATACCGCTTGCTAACTGATCACGGTTGTTTAGTTAGAGCCAGGGTAAGGCATCAAGGAATAGCTTACTATACCGCTTGCTAACTGATCACGGTTGTTTCGAGCCAGGGTAAGGCATCAAGGAATAGCTTACTATATCACTTGCTAACTGATCACGGTTGTTTCGAGCCAGGGTAAGGCATCAAGGAATAGCTTACTATACCGCTTGCTAACTGATCAGTATCTTAGCTTCAACAATATTTTATCGATGAATGTGACTATAATTATGTGAATAAATTACAATGACACGGGGGGGGGGGGGGTCGATTTCGGCCAAAACCTATATGGTTTTGAAAATTTTAGAAGCTCTGAGAGTAACACTATTTACAACAAAATAGTTTCATTATTGTAGATGATGTTTCAATCAGAAAAACGTTACTTTCAATGTTCATGTCGTTCAGCGGTCAATTTTAAATATTGTTGTTACAGGTGGCGAATGGGACTATGCTTAGCTATATTCTATATATGACATAAAGTGTTTGTTGTTACAGGTGGTGAATGGGACTATGCTTAGCTATATTCTATATATGACATAAAGTGTTTGTTGTTACAGGTGGTGAATGGGACTATGCTTAGCTATATTCTATATATGACATAAAGTGTTTGTTGTTACAGGTGGGGAATGGGACAATGTTTAGCTATATTCTATATATGACATAAAGTGTTTGTTGTTACAGGTGGTGAATGGGACAATGTTTAGCTATATTCTATATATGACATAAAGTGTTTGTTGTTACAGGTGGTGAATGGGACTATGTAATATTCAGTACAGTGCGATCTTTGCCAGAGTACAAAATAGAACAGAGCCCAACTCTTGGTTGGTGTAAGCACAATCTAGGGTTTATCACCGACAGGAACCAAGTGAACGTGGCACTTACTCGAGCAAGGAAAGGACTTATCATCATAGGTATACCATATTGCTCTTGTACCATTTCCGAAAGGCCCGGAGTTCGAGCCCCGCTGGAGCCGTTACGATTGTGTCCTTAGGCAAGGCATTTAAATTCCACGTTGCCTCTTCTCTCTCCCTCGTGGCGATGGATTCCATCAGGAATGAGGTCTCGAGAGTGATTAGTATAAGTTATAAGAACTTGTTTCGCAATTGAGCTAAAATAAATTTGTATTAACTACCATTTTCTAATTATTTCACCCTCTGTAATCTGTTACAGCAAATCAATTTTACTTTGAATAGTTGAAAGAACATGAACCTGAAAAACGCTTCAAAAAGTTACAAGAGAGTTGAATTATTTCAATCGATTTTTTGTTATTCGCTGTAAAGATGTAGCAAAGATAATTTCTTGCACTGATTGCATAGGGTGATGTGCGTGTTACTGAATCATGTTAAATATTTGAAGCCACTTTATTCTTATTTTATGTATATATAGAACTATTCTTATTGCTGTCCGATCAGTGCTTAGCGTGCTCGCTTCTCACCAATGCAATCCGGGTTCGATCCTCGGACCGGGAAGTATGTGAGAAGGTACGGTGGTCGCCAGATCGAACAGGTCGGTTTTCTCCGGGTACTCCGGTTTCCTCCCACACGAATGACCACATATACGCTTTCATCTGCGCCAACGAGAGTGATTAATATAAGTTGTTCAAACTTGCTTCGCAGTCGTAAAATAAGTAAAGTTTAAATTAAATTAACTATTCTTATTTTATGTATATATAGAACATCAATTGGGGATGTCATATTCACAATGTCAGTTTTGTATCACAGATTCCGGGTCATGGTTCTTTTCTGATGTTCATCGGATAATCTGTCTTATGCATCCAAAGCTCTGTCACGACTTCCACGACTACATATATATAATACATAGCAAGACCATTTTCTACTTACATTACGTAGAAAGCAGGACGCTGTTGCGATTTAATCAGCCAAAACAAATGCATTTGTTCACGTATAAATTCATTGCTACTACAAATTCTTCCAAATACATTTGAATACTAACACTGAATCAATAAACAGTGTATTTGTGGTGTACAAACTTTCAACAGTGAAAGTAGGATTTCTTATAGCTGTCATCCATGCTCCTGAATTGACGTTTGTTTGTCATTGAAGTCATATCGCGTGATACTGTCGTCTAGAGATAATTCAACTAAGATTAGTCTACAAATAAGTATGCATAGGCACACATGTGAGATATAATGGTAAATCTGTACCATAAATTGAGTTATTCAAGATACATGCGTTGTATTACGCATGGATGTCAACACTATTTACATTATTTTGTTATGTCAACAAACCGCGTATACGACGTTTCTTTATTAGTTCAAATACTCAGTTTTTAAGGCAAATATTTGGGGGGGAAATAATACCATTTAATAAGAAATTACATTCTGTAGAAATTGAGTTTTCACTGATGTAGTGTCGCTTTAATGAAAGATTTTATTATATTTGAAACAGGCAACAAGAACTTGTTGACATGCGATTTTGTCTGGAAGAAATTGATATGCCATTACGAACAACGAGGATGCATCAAAACGCTTGACGAGTTCCCGCCAAAGTTTAGCAAGAGTAGACAACAGATCATGTCAGACCACCAAGACGAAACGTACCGCAGGTATGGTGACAGCATCTTCACCAAAGGGGAAGCAACTTCGTATGGTTCGGAATTCGCCGAGGAATGTGAGGATGGCGGTGCAAGAAGTCGCAGACGTCCAAGAGCTGCAAGATACGAACGCAATTAAATGGAAGACATGCACAGTAGTAGCATACACATGATGTAATAATAGTAGCTGCAAGGAGTCCCATCTTTTATAGATATTATATAATATTTATTATTTGAATTTAATTTTCACTTTTGTATCTCATTCTTGTATAGTTTTGTATTAGATATACAGTCGAACCTGTGTTAGTGGTCACCTCCATTATACAGTCGAACCTGTGTTAGTGGTCACCTCCATTATACAGTCGAACCTGTGTCAGTGGTCACCTCCATTATACAGTCGAACCTGTGTTAGTGGTCACCTCCATTATACAGTCGAACCTGTGTTAGTGGTCACCTCCATTATACAGTCGAACCTGTGTTAGTGGTCACCTCCATTATACAGTCGAACCTGTGTCAGTGGTCACCTCCATTAAGCAACCAACCTGTATTAAGCAGCCAATTTCCAGATTCCCAATATGTTTTATTTTTGTTTTATATTTGCCATCTGCTAAGCAGCCACTTTCTTTGATTCACTTGGTTGGCTGCTTAAAACAGGTTTGACTTGTACCATTGTTGGTCATAGTATAACACGGTTCTTTCAGTGTGAACGAACAAACGGTACAGTACATACAAGATGCTTAATTGTATGTTATCTCTGATTAATCACATTAAAATGTTATGTATTTTCAAATCGCGGATGCAAAGCATCATCATCATCACCACCATCATAACCATTATCATCATCGGCTTTTATTATTGGTACATTGTTGACAGGCCGTAATGCCTTAATTGATCCATCATCATGTATGATATGTTGTAGTATATACAACTATTTGTCGACACATCTATATGTACGACAGTGTCATACCGTGTACAGTTCGACAGTGTCATACCGTGTACAGTTTGACAGTGTCATACCGTGTACAGTTCGACAGTGTCATACTGTGTACAGTTCGACAGTGTCATACCATGTACAGTTCAACAGTGTCATACCGTGTACAGTTCGACAGTGTCATACTGTGTACAGTTCGACAGTGTCATACCATGTACAGTTCAACAGTGTCATACCGTGTACAGTTTGACAGTGTCATACCGTGTACAGTACAACAGTGTCATACTGTGTACAGTTCGACAGTGTCATACCGTGTACAGTATGACAGTGTCATACCATGTACAGTTTGACAGTGTCATACCGTGTACAGTACAACAGTGTCATACTGTGTACAGTTCGACAGTGTCATACCGTGTACAGTATGACAGTGTCATACCGTGTACAGTTTGACAGTGTCATACCGTGTACAGTACAACAGTGTCATACTGTGTACAGTTCGACAGTGTCATACCGTGTACAGTTCGACAGTGTCATACTGTGTACAGTTCGACAGTGTCATACCGTGTACAGTACAACAGTGTCATACCGTGTACAGTTCGACAGTGTCATACCGTGTACAGTTCGACAGTGTCATACCGTGTATAGTACAACAGTGTCATACCGTGTACAGTTCGCTCCGAATAATCCTTACATGTATGTTGAATATTTATATGGTTTAATTGAGTCATTCAAAATGTTTTAATTGTGTCGTTCAAAATGTTTTAATTGAGTCATTCAGAATGTTTTAATTGAGTTGTTCAAAATGTTTTAATTGAGTCGTTCAAAATTGTTTAATTAAGTCGTTCAGAATGTTTTAATTGAGTTGTTCAAAATGGTTTAATTGAGTCGTTCAAAATGTTTTAATTGAGTCGTTCAAAATGTTTTAATTGAGTCGTTCAGAATGTTTTAATTGAGTCGTTCAAAATGGTTTAATTAAGTCGTTCAGAATGTTTTAATTGAGTTGTTCAAAATGTTTTAATTGAGTCGTTCAAAATGTTTTAATTGAGTCGTTCAGAATGTTTTAATTGAGTCCTACAGAATGTTTTAATTGTGTACTACTTAATGATTTAGTTGAATCATTCAGAATGTTTTAATTGAGTCATTCAGAATGTTTTAATTGAGTCCTACATAATGATTTAATTGAGTCCTACATAATGATTTAATTGAGTCGTTCAGAATGTTTTAATTAAGTTGTTCAGAATGTTTTAATTGAGTCCTACATAATGATTTAATTGAGTCGTTCAGAATGTTTTAATTGAGTCCTACATAATGATTTAATTGAGTCCTACATACTGATTTAATTGAGTCGTTCAAAATGTTTTAATTGTGTCGTTCAAAATGTTTTAATTGAGTCATTCAGAATGTTTTAATTGAGTTGTTCAAAATGTTTTAATTGAGTCGTTCAAAATTGTTTAATTAAGTCGTTCAGAATGTTTTAATTGAGTTGTTCAAAATGGTTTAATTGAGTCGTTCAAAATGTTTTAATTGAGTCGTTCAAAATGTTTTAATTGAGTCGTTCAGAATGTTTTAATTGAGTCGTTCAAAATGGTTTAATTAAGTCGTTCAGAATGTTTTAATTGAGTTGTTCAAAATGTTTTAATTGAGTCGTTCAAAATGTTTTAATTGAGTCGTTCAGAATGTTTTAATTGAGTCCTACAGAATGTTTTAATTGTGTACTACTTAATGATTTAGTTGAGTCATTCAGAATGTTTTAATTGAGTCCTACATAATGATTTAATTGAGTCCTACATAATGATTTAATTGAGTCATTCAGAATGTTTTAATTAAGTTGTTCAGAATGTTTTAATTGAGTCCTACATAATGATTTAATTGAGTCGTTCAGAATGTTTTAATTGAGTCGTGCAGAATGTTTTAATTGAGTCCTACATAATGATTTAATTGAGTCCTACATACTGATTTAATTGAGTCGTTCAGAATGTTTTAATTGAGTCCTACATAATGATTATAGTATTGTATGTATAATATTTAAAAAGAAATAAGTTTGTAATACATGGGCTTTCCCTATTTCCACTTATTAGTACCTTATGCAATCTGTTAATTGTGCCATTTATAACTGCTTTGTCTCTCGTTTTTATTATTACTATGGGGATGGTTACTATGGGGCTGGTCTGTGGATTAATGTGTCCTTATAGTCATCTGTTAATCTGTTATTGTATAACATTGTATGTTGATATTTATTGTACGTCCCAATTTTTTTATATTTATTTATATCTTCAAATTCTAAATATAATAGTACATTTGATGAAAACTTAGAACTATAAATAGCTGTTCAACAAACTATTATAGTAACTGACTTGTGGATGGTCGGTGGTTTACTCTGTTGCCAAAGATTCGGAATAATACCTGGATGGACACTGGGGATCTTGCTCTACCAAGCTCGACAATAATTAACATAAAATTGTCCTTTTGTCACAAGCAGAACATTAACACTCGCATAATTACTTAGTTGTTCGATCCTCCGCCTGACCCTAATAAAATTAACAGTCTTTCAGATAGGACATTAAACCGAGGTCTCGTGTCAGTGCTCTACACCATGCACATAAAAGAACCAGAGGAGACTCTGGAATGGGTCTCTGTCTGTATCATTGCACTATCCTCCAAAAATCTAAAATGACTAATCTCTTCAGGAGGCGTCGCTCATATGGGCAACCCGTAGCGACGATAAATAAACGTAAAACACACACAAAATTGAGTGGTTAGAGTGGAACTGGTTGTGCAAAGGGGGACACACTGTTGTAACAAACTAAACCCAACAGCAACAGTCAGATTATTGCGTTTAACAGTCTTTCCAGTGGGACTTTAAACCGATGTCTCGTGTCGGTGCTTTACACCATACACGTAAACGAACCAGAGGAGATTCTGGAAATGGTGTCTGTCAGTATCATTGCACTATCCTCCAAATATCTAAACTGAATAATCTCTTTTGGAGGCGTATGGGCAACCGGTAACGACGATAAATAAACGTAAAATACACCCGACCCAATGTCCAATTAGCTCTCGCTTCTCACCAATGCCAGCCGGTTTCAGGTATGTGAGAGTCTCCGTGATGTAGGTGGAGTCTCCATGGTGTAAATGAAGACTCTGTGGTGTAAGTGGAAACCATGTGGTGTAAGTGGAGACTCCGTGGTGTAAGAGGAGACTGCGTGGTGTAAGTGGAGACTCCGTGGTGTAAGTGGAAACTCTGTGATGTAAGAGGAGACTGCCTGGTGTAAGTGGAGACTCCGTGGTGTAAGTGGAGACTCCGTGGTGTAAGTGGAAACTCTGTGGTGTAAGTGGAGACTCCGTGATGTAAGTGGAGACTCCGTGGTGTAAGTGGAGACTGCGTGGTGTAAGTGGAGACTCAGTGGTGTAAGTGGAGACTCCGTGGTGTAAGTGGAAACTCTGTGATGTAAGTGGAGACTCCGTGGTGTAAGTGGAGACTCCGTGGTGTAAGTGGAGTCTCTGTGGTGTAAGTGGAGACTGTGTGGTGTAAGTGGAGACTCTGTGGTGTAAGTGGAGACTCCGTGGTGTAAGTGGAGACTGCGTGGTGTAAGTGGAGACTCCGTGGTGTAAGTGGAGACTCTGTGATGTAAGTGGAGACTCCGTGATGTAAGTGCAGACTCCGTGGTGTAAGTGGAGACTCTGTGGTGTAAGTGGAGACTCTGTGGTGTAAGTGGAGACTCTGTGGTGTAAGTGGAGACTCCGTGATGTACGTGGAGACTCTGTGGTGTAAGTGGAAACTCTGTGGTGTAAGTGGAGACTATGTGGTGTAAGTGGAGACTCCGTGATGTAAGTGGAGCCTCTGTGGTGTAAGTGGAGACTGCGTGGTGTAAGTGGAGACTCAGTGGTGTAAGTGGAAACTCTGTGATGTAAGAGGAGACTGCGTGGTGTAAGTGGAGACTCCGTGGTGTAAGTGGAGACTCTGTGGTGTAAGTGGAAACTCTGTGGTGTAAGTGGAGACTCCGTGATGTAAGTGGAGACTCCGTGGTGTAAGTGGAGACTGCGTGGTGTAAGTGGAGACTCAGTGGTGTAAGTGGAGACTCCGTGGTGTAAGTGGAAACTCTGTGATGTAAGTGGAGACTCCGTGGTGTAAGTGGAGACTCCGTGGTGTAAGTGGAGTCTCTGTGGTGTAAGTGGAGACTCTGTGGTGTAAGTGGAGACTCTGTGGTGTAAGTGGAGACTGCGTGGTGTAAGTGGAGACTCTGTGGTGTAAGTGGAGACTCTGTGATGTAAGTGGAGACTCTGTGATGTAAGTGCAGACTCCGTGGTGTAAGTGGAGACTCTGTGGTGTAAGTGGAGACTCTGTGGTGTAAGTGGAGACTCCGTGGTGTAAGTGGAGACTCCGTGGTGTAAGTGGAGACTCCGTGATGTACGTGGAGACTCTGTGGTGTAAGTGGAAACTCTGTGATGTAAGTGGAGCCTCTGTGGTGTAAGTGGAGACTCCGTGGTGTAAGTGGAGTCTCCGTGGTGTAAGTGGAAACTCTGTGGTGTAAGTGCAGACTGCGTGGTGTAAGTGGAGACTCTGTGGTGTAAGTGGAGACTATGTGGTGTAAGTGGAGACTCTGTGGTGTAAGTGGAGACTGCGTGGTGTAAGTGGAGACTGCGTGGTGTAAGTGCAGACTGCGTGGTGTAAGTGCAGACTGCATGGTGTAAGTGGAGACTGCGTGGTGTAAGTGGAGACTGCGTGGTGTAAGTGGAGACTGCGTGGTGTAAGTGCAGACTGCGTGGTGTAAGTGCAGATTGCGTGGTGTAAGTGCAGACTGCGTGGTGTAAGTGCAGACTGCGTGGTGTAAGTGCAGACTGCGTGGTGTAAGTGGAGACTGCGTGGTGTAAGTGCAGACTGCGTGGTGTAAGTGCAGACTGCATGGTGTAAGTGGAGACTCTGTGGTGTGTGGTTGTGTGTGGGTGTGGTGTGTGGACTGCGTGGTGTAAGTGGAGACTCAGTGGTGTAAGTGGAAACTCTGTGATGTAAGAGGAGACTGCGTGGTGTAAGTGGAGACTCCGTGGTGTAAGTGGAGACTCTGTGGTGTAAGTGGAAACTCTGTGGTGTAAGTGGAGACTCCGTGATGTAAGTGGAGACTCCGTGGTGTAAGTGGAGACTGCGTGGTGTAAGTGGAGACTCAGTGGTGTAAGTGGAGACTCCGTGGTGTAAGTGGAAACTCTGTGATGTAAGTGGAGACTCCGTGGTGTAAGTGGAGACTCCGTGGTGTAAGTGGAGTCTCTGTGGTGTAAGTGGAGACTCTGTGGTGTAAGTGGAGACTCTGTGGTGTAAGTGGAGACTGCGTGGTGTAAGTGGAGACTCTGTGGTGTAAGTGGAGACTCTGTGATGTAAGTGGAGACTCTGTGATGTAAGTGCAGACTCCGTGGTGTAAGTGGAGACTCTGTGGTGTAAGTGGAGACTCTGTGGTGTAAGTGGAGACTCCGTGGTGTAAGTGGAGACTCCGTGGTGTAAGTGGAGACTCCGTGATGTACGTGGAGACTCTGTGGTGTAAGTGGAAACTCTGTGATGTAAGTGGAGCCTCTGTGGTGTAAGTGGAGACTCCGTGGTGTAAGTGGAGTCTCCGTGGTGTAAGTGGAAACTCTGTGGTGTAAGTGCAGACTGCGTGGTGTAAGTGGAGACTCTGTGGTGTAAGTGGAGACTATGTGGTGTAAGTGGAGACTCTGTGGTGTAAGTGGAGACTGCGTGGTGTAAGTGGAGACTGCGTGGTGTAAGTGCAGACTGCGTGGTGTAAGTGCAGACTGCATGGTGTAAGTGGAGACTGCGTGGTGTAAGTGGAGACTGCGTGGTGTAAGTGGAGACTGCGTGGTGTAAGTGCAGACTGCGTGGTGTAAGTGCAGATTGCGTGGTGTAAGTGCAGACTGCGTGGTGTAAGTGCAGACTGCGTGGTGTAAGTGCAGACTGCGTGGTGTAAGTGGAGACTGCGTGGTGTAAGTGCAGACTGCGTGGTGTAAGTGCAGACTGCATGGTGTAAGTGGAGACTCCGTGGTGTAAGTGGAGACTCCGTGGTGTAAGTGGAAACTCCGTGGTGTAAGTGGAGACTGCGTGGTGTAAGTGGAGACTCAGTGGTGTAAGTGGAGACTCCGTGGTGTAAGTGGAAACTCTGTGATGTAAGTGGAGACTCCGTGGTGTAAGTGGAGACTCCGTGGTGTAAGTGGAGTCTCTGTGGTGTAAGTGGAGACTGTGTGGTGTAAGTGGAGACTCTGTGGTGTAAGTGGAGACTCCGTGGTGTAAGTGGAGACTGCGTGGTGTAAGTGGAGACTCCGTGGTGTAAGTGGAGACTCTGTGATGTAAGTGGAGACTCCGTGATGTAAGTGCAGACTCCGTGGTGTAAGTGGAGACTCTGTGGTGTAAGTGGAGACTCTGTGGTGTAAGTGGAGACTCTGTGGTGTAAGTGGAGACTCCGTGATGTACGTGGAGACTCTGTGGTGTAAGTGGAAACTCTGTGGTGTAAGTGGAGACTATGTGGTGTAAGTGGAGACTCCGTGATGTAAGTGGAGCCTCTGTGGTGTAAGTGGAGACTGCGTGGTGTAAGTGGAGACTCAGTGGTGTAAGTGGAAACTCTGTGATGTAAGAGGAGACTGCGTGGTGTAAGTGGAGACTCCGTGGTGTAAGTGGAGACTCTGTGGTGTAAGTGGAAACTCTGTGGTGTAAGTGGAGACTCCGTGATGTAAGTGGAGACTCCGTGGTGTAAGTGGAGACTGCGTGGTGTAAGTGGAGACTCAGTGGTGTAAGTGGAGACTCCGTGGTGTAAGTGGAAACTCTGTGATGTAAGTGGAGACTCCGTGGTGTAAGTGGAGACTCCGTGGTGTAAGTGGAGTCTCTGTGGTGTAAGTGGAGACTCTGTGGTGTAAGTGGAGACTCTGTGGTGTAAGTGGAGACTGCGTGGTGTAAGTGGAGACTCTGTGGTGTAAGTGGAGACTCTGTGATGTAAGTGGAGACTCCGTGATGTAAGTGCAGACTCCGTGGTGTAAGTGGAGACTCTGTGGTGTAAGTGGAGACTCTGTGGTGTAAGTGGAGACTCCGTGGTGTAAGTGGAGACTCCGTGGTGTAAGTGGAGACTCCGTGATGTACGTGGAGACTCTGTGGTGTAAGTGGAAACTCTGTGATGTAAGTGGAGCCTCTGTGGTGTAAGTGGAGACTCCGTGGTGTAAGTGGAGTCTCCGTGGTGTAAGTGGAAACTCTGTGGTGTAAGTGCAGACTGCGTGGTGTAAGTGGAGACTCTGTGGTGTAAGTGGAGACTATGTGGTGTAAGTGGAGACTCTGTGGTGTAAGTGGAGACTGCGTGGTGTAAGTGGAGACTGCGTGGTGTAAGTGCAGACTGCGTGGTGTAAGTGCAGACTGCATGGTGTAAGTGGAGACTGCGTGGTGTAAGTGGAGACTGCGTGGTGTAAGTGGAGACTGCGTGGTGTAAGTGCAGACTGCGTGGTGTAAGTGCAGATTGCGTGGTGTAAGTGCAGACTGCGTGGTGTAAGTGCAGACTGCGTGGTGTAAGTGCAGACTGCGTGGTGTAAGTGGAGACTGCGTGGTGTAAGTGCAGACTGCGTGGTGTAAGTGCAGACTGCATGGTGTAAGTGGAGACTCTGTGGTGTAAGTGCAGACTGCATGGTGTAAGTGGAGACTGTGGTGTAAGTGCAGACTGCGTGGTGTAAGTGGAGACTCTGTGGTGTAAGTGCAGACTGCGTGGTGTAAGTGGAGACTGCGTGGTGTAAGTGGAGACTGCGTGGTGTGATAGATACGATGGCTGCCTAGTAACCGAGCTGTTTTGAGTTCGAGCCCAGTCAGAAGCACAGTGTAAGACACAGGCCTCTTCTCTCGCCCTCGTGGTGTACATCCGGCCTCTTCTCTCGCCCTCGTGGCATACATCCGGTTTAAAGGCTCTAATGTTGTGAAAGCTAGTTTCTCAATTGAGCTAATAATAAATGTGTAGAATATAAAACTAACGCTGTGCATATATTTTCCAGAGAGATATACTGGTAATATACATATGAATTCCTTTTGATTTATAACTATGCGTAAATTACTGTTGAGATATATTTTTTATTATTTTCTATATCTGCTCAAATGTGCACACTGTGATATAGTATGATATTGCGATTTAGTATTATTACTTTTGTTTTTATTGAAATTGACTTTTATTTCTATATTTATAGATTTAAAAAAACAGGTAATTCTAATGTTTTTAACAAATATATTAATTTTATGATTATTCTTTTTTTCACTTTTGTATTGACTGAGATGCAAAACCTGTGTTTAACTGTTGTAGCTATGTTTTTATTCAAGTTTGTTGATTAAGTTAATTGCAGTTTACAATAAAACGTTAAAAAGTATAATTGTCAGTTTATGTTTTTATCCACCTAAATGTTAGAACCACAGGGATTCGGCACGTTTGGGGTACCCCCATCCCTGTGGTTAGAACCAGTTTGTTTG
>CM026397.1:45805137-45824557 GCA_014843695.1 Archivesica marissinica
GGGATGTGGAAGGTTGACTATATGTGGGATGTGGAAGGGTGACTATATGTGGGATGTGGAAGGATGACTATATGTGGGATGTGGAAGGGTGACTATATGTGGAAGGGTGACTATATGTGGGATGTGGAAGGGTGACTATATGTGGGATGTGGAATGGTGACTATATGTGGGATGTGGAAGGGTGACTATATGTGGAAGGGTGACTATATGTGGAAGGATGACTATATGTGGAAGGGTGACTATATGTGGGATGTGGAAGGATGACTATATGTGGGATGTGGAAGGGTGACTATATGTGGGATGTGGAAGGGTGACTATATGTGGGATGTGGAAGGATGACTATATGTGGAAGGGTGACTATATGTGGGATGTGGAAGGATGACTATATGTGGGATGTGGAAGGATGACTATATGTGGGATGTGGAAGGGTGACTATAGGAGGGTGATTATGTGGAGGGTGACTATGTGGGATGTGGAAGGGTGACTATATGTGGGATGTGGAAGGGTGACTATATGTGGGATGGAAGGGTGACTATATGTGGAAGGGTGACTATATGGGATGTGGAAGGGTGACTATATGTGGAGTGGAGGGTGACTATATGTGGGATGTGGAAGGGTGACTATATGTGGAAGGGTGACTATATGTGGAAGGGTGACTATATGTGGGATGTGGAAGGGTGACTATATGTGGAAGGTGACTATATGTGGGATGTGGAAGGGTGACTATATGTGGAAGGTGACTATATGGGGTGTGGAAGGGTGTTGTGGAAGGGTGACTATATGTGGGATGTGGAAGGGTGACTATATGTGGAAGGGTGACTATATGTGGGATGTGGAAGGGTGACTATATGTGGGATGTGGAAGGGTGACTATATGTGGAAGGATGACTATATGTGGGATGTGGAAGGATGACTATATGTGGGATGTGGAAGGATGACTATATGTGGGATGTGGAAGGGTGACTATATGTGGAAGGATGACTATATGTGGGATGTGGAAGGGTGACTATATGTGGAAGGGTGACTATATGTGGGATGTGGAAGGGTGACTATATGTGGAATGGTGACTATATGTGGGATGTGGAAGGGTGACTATATGTGGAAGGGTGACTATATGTGGAAGGGTGACTATATGTGGGATGTGGAAGGGTGACTATATGTGGAAGGGTGACTATATGTGGGTGTGGAAGGGTGACTATATGTGGGATGTGGAAGGGTGACTATATGTGGGATGTGGAAGGGTGACTATATGTGGGATGTGGAAGGGTGACTATATGTGGGATGTGGAAGGGTGACTATATGTGGGATGTGACATGCAGCTATTTCTTAGAATTCGTAAAAGAAAGTAGACATGTGTAAAACAAATAAACTCATTATGCTCCAATCCTTATAATAATAATACATCCTGTAGGGCCTATGCTGTGTAGTATCTGCCTCAGGTCACAGACGAGTGGGTCACTGGACAAGTGATTTTGATAAACCATAGGCTTGACAGTCTATACATACAAAGCGTGTATGCCATATCCAAGCGTGTATGCCGTATCCAAGCGTGTATGCCGTATCCAAGCGTGTATGCCGTATCCAAGCGTGTATGCCGTATCCAAGCGTGTATGCCGTATCCAAGCGTGTATGCCGTATCCAAGCGTGTATGCCGTATCCAAGCGTGTATGCCGTATGCCATATCCAAGCGTGTATGCCGTATCCAAGCGTGTATGCCGTATCCAAGCGTGTATGCCATATCCAAGCGTGTATGTCATATCCAAGCGTGTATGCCATATCCAAGCGTATTTAAATATGACATTCCGTCGCTATCAGAGTAATTATTGTCGAATTACTCTGCTAGTGACAGGATGTTATTTTTAAATATGCTTGGATATGGCCTCAAATGTGTGTATTTATAGTGTCAAGCCTATGGTTTATGTGTGTATGTATAGTGTCAAGCCTATGGTTTATGTGTGTATGTATAGTGTCAAGCCTATGGTTTATGTGTGTATGTATAGTGGCAAGCCTATGGTTTATGTGTGTATGTATAGTGTCAAGCCTATAGTTTATGTGTGTATGTATAGTGTCAAGCCTATGGTTTATGTGTGTATGTATAGTGTCAAGCCTATGGTTTATGTGTGTATGTATAGTGTCTCAAGCCTATGGTTTATATGTGTATGTATAGTAGCAAGCCTATGGTTTATGTGTGTATGTATAGTAGCAAGCCTATGGTTTATGTGTGTATGTACAGTAGCAAGCCTATGGTTTATGTGTGTATGTACAGTAGCAAGCCTATGGTTTATGTGTGTATGTACAGTAGCAAGCCTATGGTTTATGTGTGTATGTATAGTAGCAAGCCTATGGTTTATGTGTGTATGCATAGTAGCAAGCCTATGGTTTATGTGTGTATGTATAGTGTCTCAAGCCTATGGTTTATGTGTGCATGTATAGTGTCTCAAGCCTATGGTTTATGTGTGTATGTATAGTAGCAAGCCTATGGTTTATGTGTGTATGTATAGTGTCTCAAGCCTATGGTTTATGTGTGTATGTATAGTGTCAAGCCAATGGTTTATGTGTGTATGTATAGTGTCAAGCCTATGGTTTATGTGTGTATGTATAGTGTCTCAAGCCTATGGTTTATGTGTGTATGTATAGTAGCAAGCCTATGGTTTATGTGTGTATGTATAGTAGCAAGCCTATGGTTTATGTGTGTATGCATAGTAGCAAGCCTATGGTTTATGTGTGTATGTATAGTGTCAAGCCTATGGTTTATGTGTGTATGTATAGTGTCTCAAGCCTATGGTTTATGTGTGTATGTATAGTAGCAAGCCTATGGTTTATGTGTGTATGTATAGTGTATCAAGCCTATGGTTTATGTGTGTATGTATAGTAATCAAGCCTATGGTTTATGTGTGTATGTATAGTGTATCAAGCCTATGGTTTATGTGTGTATGTATAGTGTCTCAAGCCTATGGTTTATGTGTGTATGTATAGTAGCAAGCCTATGGTTTATGTGTGTATGTATAGTGTCTCAAGCCTATGGTTTATGTGTGTATGTATAGTGTCTCAAGCCTATGGTTTATGTGTGTATGTATAGTAGCAAGCCTATGGTTTATGTGTGTATGTATAGTAGCAAGCCTATGGTTTATGTGTGTATGTATAGTGTATCAAGCCTATGGTTTATGTGTGTATGCATAGTGTCTCAAGCCTATGGTTTATGTGTGTATGTATAGTAGCAAGCCTATGGTTTATGTGTGTATGTATAGTAGCAAGCCTATGGTTTATGTGTGTATGTATAGTGTCAAGCCTATGGTTTATGTGTGTATGTATAGTAGCAAGCCTATGGTTTATGTGTGTATGTATAGTGTATCAAGCCTATGGTTTATGTGTGTATGTATAGTGTCTCAAGCCTATGGTTTATGTGTGTATGTATAGTGTCTCAAGCCTATGGTTTATGTGTGTATGTATAGTGTATCAAGCCTATGGTTTATGTTTGTATGTATAGTGTCTCAAGCCTATGGTTTATGTGTGTATGTATAGTGTCTCAAGCCTATGGTTTATGTGTGTATGTATAGTAGCAAGCCTATGGTTTATGTGTGTATGTATAGTGTCTCAAGCCTATGGTTTATGTGTGTATGTATAGTGTCTCAAGCCTATGGTTTATGTGTGTATGTATAGTAGCAAGCCTATGGTTTATGTGTGTATGCATAGTAGCCAGCCTATGGTTTATGTGTGTATGTATAGTGTATCAAGCCTATGGTTTATGTGTGTATGTATAGTAGCAAGCCTATGGTTTATGTGTGTATGTATAGTAGCAAGCCTATGGTTTATGTGTGTATGTATAGTGTATCAAGCCTATGGTTTATGTGTGTATGTATAGTGTATCAAGCCTATGGTTTATGTGTGTATGTATAGTGTATCAAGCCTATGGTTTATGTGTGTATGTATAGTGTATCAAGCCTATGGTTTATGTGTGTATGTATAGTGTATCAAGCCTATGGTTTATGTGTGTATGTATAGTGTCTCAAGCCTATGGTTTATGTGTGTATGTATAGTGTCTCAAGCCTATGGTTTATGTGTGTATGTATAGTAGCCAGCCTATGGTTTATGTTTGTATGTATAGTGTATCAAGCCTATGGTTTATGTGTGTATGTATAGTAGCAAGCCTATGGTTTATGTGTGTATGTATAGTAGCAAGCCTATGGTTTATGTGTGTATGTATAGTGTATCAAGCCTATGGTTTATGCGTGTATGTATAGTGTATCAAGCCTATGGTTTATGTGTGTATGTATAGTGTATCAAGCCTATGGTTTATGTGTGTATGTATAGTGTATCAAGCCTATGGTTTATGTGTGTATGTATAGTGTATCAAGCCTATGGTTTATGTGTGTATGTATAGTGTATCAAGCCTATGGTTTATGTGTGTATGTATAGTGTCTCAAGCCTATGGTTTATGTGTGTATGTATAGTGTCTCAAGCCTATGGTTTATGTGTGTATGTATAGTGTCTCAAGCCTATGGTTTATGTGTGTATGTATAGTGTCTCAAGCCTATGGTTTATGTGTGTATGTATAGTAGCAAGCCTATGGTTTATGTGTGTATGTATAGTAGCAAGCCTATGGTTTATGTGTGTATGTATAGTGTATCAAGCCTATGGTTTATGTGTGTATGTATAGTAGCAAGCCTATGGTTTATGTGTGTATGTATAGTAGCAAGCCTATGGTTTATGTGTGTATGTATAGTAGCAAGCCTATGGTTTATGTGTGTATGTATAGTGTATCAAGCCTATGGTTTATGTGTGTATGTATAGTGTATCAAGCCTATGGTTTATGTGTGTATGTATAGTGTATCAAGCCTATGGTTTATGTGTGTATGTATAGTGTATCAAGCCTGTGGTTTATGTGTGTATGTATAGTAGCAAGCCTATGGTTTATGTGTGTATGTATAGTAGCAAGCCTATGGTTTATGTGTGTATGTATAGTGTCTCAAGCCTATGGTTTATGTGTGTATGTATAGTAGCAAGCCTATGGTTTATGTGTGTATGTATAGTAGCAAGCCTATGGTTTATGTGTGTATGTATAGTAGCAAGCCTATGGTTTATGTGTGTATGTATAGTGTCTCAAGCCTATGGTTTATCAAAATGTTCTTTAAAAGAAATATGTTGTTTTGAACCCGAAACAACTTGTCCATACCCACAAGCGGCTGTGCCTCAAGTTGGTTTATACAAATTTATTTAGCTCGATTGCGAAACAAGTTCTTATAACTTATACTAATCACTCTCGAGACCTCATTCCTGATAGAATCCATCGCCACGAGGGAGAGAGAAGAGACATGTGGAATTTAAATGCCTTGCCTAAGGACACAATCGTAACGGCTCCAGCGGGGCTCGAACACCGGGCCTTTCGCACGTGAAGCGAACGCGCTACCACTGAGCTATTACGACTCAAGTTGGTAGCTGATTTACACGCTGTTCTATTGCAAGCATTGCCGGTATAATTCATATCTATTTTACTCTACCTCAGTCATGAATAGTACTTCGATCCATTTGAAATGACTAGGTACTAAGTTCGAATGGCTCGATTATCTAAGGGACTGTGACTGACGAGTTGTTGAGTTGACAATATTAACTATTGCATGTAACTATGAGCTGGAAATTTAGTTTCTAGAATTCTGAATTGAACAGAATATCTATGGTACTGGCTGGCAATTTTGTATCTAAAATAATGTATATGCACCAAAGTAAACCAAACTCGAACAACTTCCTCTCCTCATAGACCAACTCTCTATATATCCACACAGTTTCATCAAAATCCACCAACAACTACGTGTGTTATCCTGTCCACAGACATACAGACAGACATACGGACAGAGAGACATCCAGACACACAGACGGACAGAGAGACATACAGACAGACATACGGACAGAGAGACATACAGACACACAGACGGACATACATACTCAGCCAATTAAAAATAACAGCAGCTCCTAAAGGCGGGGCATACTAATGCTCTAGATAGTATACAGTTAATTATTCTGTAGTTTTACAAATATTGGTGTGCTGCCAACAATGAGTGGTTTTTGGTTTTGTTTACAAATTGTTGTTATATAGTGTATGTGTCCTGGATACACATTTCAAACAATTAGTTATTTTCGCTAAACTACTTCACTAACACACCATGTTTATTGTATGGTGTATTATATTTTGTCCGCATGCATTTCGGCCCATGACAAATGATTATTTTAAAGCATGAGCTACTCCCAGCAGACGATATGTTCATTGATCGGTTGGTTCTCCGCCAGTCACTGAATCATAGAGCAAGTGGGATTTGGCAGACGATAGAGTACGTGCACATGTTAAGTTGATACTGACTACTGAAGCTATCGGACGTTTATTTGCGGTTTTTAATATAAAAAAAAGAATTTTCAACAAAATGAGAGAAATCGTTCATGTTCAAGCTGGCCAGTGTGGAAATCAAATTGGATCTAAGGTACAATGATTATTATTATACATATATATTTACGTGAATTTGAAGGATTAAAAAAACAGAAGCTGTAATTAAGTTAGTTGCACCAGTTGTAAGTGGCTTGCGGTTTTTGGAGTGTCACTTGTGGTCTGGACAAATGATTCTCAGCGTCAGATGGGCTGTTCTGGCCCCAAAGTGTTTATGATATTTTATGGTAGGATATTCTGATGCACTATAAGCTTGACGCTACATACTCGAACAAAACTTAAGTGATCACTACAAGCAAGGTTAAACGTGACACCCAGTCGCTATCCAAGCCATACAGTACTGTAGTACTAAGCATAGTATGGTGGATCATACTGTCATTAAAAAGACATGTTTTTGGACCAGACCCACCCACCCACCCACCGTCAGTAATAATGACCATAAAAATAAAGATTGTTAGCAGCAATGGAATGGGTAAAATACGTCTAAGAATACGTCAGTTTACACTCCTCGTGTATATCTATACCGGAGTGTTCACGTATGTGCCATATTGTCTACAGTAGATTGTGAGGCGAGTTTACACTCCTCGTGTATATCTATACCGGAGTGTTTACGTATGTGCCATATTGTCTACAGTAGATTGTGAGGCGAGTTTACACTCCTCGTGTATATGTATACCGGAGTGTTTACGTATGTGTAGCAGAGGACCATACAACCCGGTCCGTGTTGGAGATGGAGGGGGCGAGGGGTGTGAACCAGCTAGGGTGTCACAATGGGGGTGTTGCCTGGCCTGTAAGAACTTGACACTAACGTTAGGCATATCAGAATCGTGACTCTACCTAAGGTAGATCGGACAAAACCTTGTACAAACATCATATCAACTATATTATACTGCTATTTTCGGGATGGCGCTCTTCTTACGTTACATAAAACAAACAATAACTGTGGACCGACGTCCCGACGTCGGTTACAAAAGACATCACTCAGGATTGACCAAATATACACCCTAATTTAGACTAACATGACGAAAATAATCTTAGTTCATGCCAATTTATTTTAGCTTTATTGCGAAACAATTTCTTACAACTTTTATTAATCACTCTCGAGACCTCATTCCTGATGGAATCCATCGCCACGATTGAGAGAGAAGAGGCAACGTGGAATTTAAATGCCTTGCCTAAGGACACACTCGTAACGGCTCCAGCGGGGTTCGAACTCCTTACCCCTACTCTTCCCAGTACTCTTATCCCTACTCTAGACTTAACTGGTGATAAACATACCCATGTAGGGCCACTCATCCACAGTATACATGCATTACTTAAACAGAGCCCCCCTAGCTATGCAGCTAACTTGCGGAAGGTAGGTGGTTTTACCGATATATCAAACAATACTTTTATTTCTTTAGTTTAAAACACATGACAATACTACAACACAAGGGCTACTCATGTAGTCTCAATCTTATACAATTCTCCTTACAACATTATATGTTCTTGGCATGTGGATGATCGATAATAATTTGTATTAGGTTCTAAGAACTAACTGAAATGGTGGGTGACAGCGAATATGTATTGAAGTAACGTGCACAACATCCCTAGACAACACCGTGTGTACATACGGGCATATTGTGGTGTCGGACAGACGGATACCTAGTACAGTGGTTAACACGGTGGACTGGGAATCCAGGGATCGCAGGTTCGATCCCCCGTCTGACAGTCATTCAGATGGGACTTTTAAACCGAGGCATCGTGTCGGTACTTTACACCGTGCACGTAAAAGAACCAGAGAATATTCTGGAATGGGTCTCTGTCTATATCATTACACTATCCTCCAAAAATCTACAACTACTAATATCTTCAGGAGGCGTCGCTAAAATGGGCAACCGGTAGCGACTATACATAAACGTAAAACACACACATTGTGGTGTTGGTGTCTCATCTTAAACCAACATTTTGCCATATTTGCATGACTTTGAGAGCTATCAGTAATCGATGTAGTCTAGACAGCAACGATGTAAAAGGGTTTCCACGGCAACTAAATATCGGTTCTGCAAAATAACACTGCAGACGACTTTATGCATGACGTCATGTAGCAGGAATGCTGCGAATGTTAATAATTCGTTTGTGGAATGGGGATTGATGAAATAATTAAATATTACAAGTTGCTGTTTATGAATGAACTGATGGAGACACGGTTATCGAACGTTATACTAGTTGTACTCAGTGAATGCGACCAAGCTAGGTAAACATACTCGTAAATCTGAATCACAACGCTGAATAAGTTGTCGATATCACAGACGCTTGGGGTCTGGACAAATGGGTGCTACGTTAGTGACATGCTGTCATTTTTAAACATGCCTGGATATGGCCTAATCGATGTGTATACATGTATAGTGTCTAGCATACGGTATACCGTAATGTTCTTTAAGAAATGTCCTTAAAACCGTTTGATTTTGAACCCGAAACCATGTGTATAAACCATGTGTATAAACCATGTGTATAAACCCCTGCGTCTGTAGTACATATAACCCCTCCCCGAAATAACATGTCGGAAGAACGTTTTTTGGTGGTGCTGGAGTGTGGTGGGTGGTGGAGTGGGGTGGGTGAGGGAGTGCGGTGGGTGAGGGAATGGGGTGGGTGAGGGAGTGGGGTGGGTGAGGGAGTGGGGTGGGTGATGGAGTGCGGTGGGTGAGGGAGTGGGGTGGGTGAGGGAGTGGGGTGGGTGATGGAGTGGGGTGGGTGAGGGAGTGGGGTGGGTGAGGGAGTGGGGTGGATGATGGTGTGGGGTGGGTGAGGGAATGGGATGGATGAGGGAGTGGGGTGGGGTGGTGAGGGATTGTGACATAATAAAATATCGGAAGAACGTTTGGGGGGATTGTGACATATAATATTATGCTAAATGATCAAGAACCCCCACCTTACTCGCTCTCGAGACCTCATTCCTGATTGGTTGAATATATTGTTGAACACGAGTAGGCCTACCACAGTAATGTATATATTGTTGAACATGAGTAGGCCTACCACAGTAATGTATATATTGTTGAACATGAGTAGGCCTACCACAGTAATGTATATATTGTTGAACACGAGTAGGCCTACCACAGTAATGTATATATTGTTGAACATGAGTAGGCCTACCACAGTAATGTATATATTATTGAACACGAGTAGGCCTACAACAGTAATGTATATATTGTTGAACATGAGTAGGCCTACAACAGTAATGTATATATTGTTGAACATGAGTAGGCATACCACAGTAATGTATATATTATTGAACATGAGTAGGCCTACCACAGTAATGTATATATTGTTGAACATGAGTAGGCCTACCACAGTAATGTATATATTATTGAACACGAGTAGGCCTACAACAGTAATGTATATATTGTTGAACATGAGTAGGCCTACAACAGTAATGTATATATTGTTGAACATGAGTAGGCATACCACAGTAATGTATATATTATTGAACATGAGTAGGCCTACAACAGTAATGTATATATTATTGAACATGAGTAGGCATACCACAGTAACTATTCCAAACAACAAACAAATACACAACGTTTATTTAACAACTCGACATAGAATATGCCATTGACTAGTGAAGGCCTACATACATGTACAGACTATGAGTGAATTCCATTTCGTAGCGCATAATTATGTTTCCTTTACAATTGTCAACATTAAGTCGATTCTTATACAACGACATGAGAGTATTACATTTTCGGCCATGTAATTGGTATTTGGTAAATGTTTGTAACGTCTATTAGAGTATATTTAGCATTTCATTAATAAATGGTGTTCGGTTTCTACAGCATTCGTATTACATTACTGACATATTCTAGTTTGTCTATCAGTTCAATTGTAGAGACCACTTTCAATAGCAATTATGTGGGCAGATAGTTATATATATTGCAATCAATGTGCACCTTGCATTCGCTTCTTTTGGACCATATGGTACACACTATACATGTATACGTATGACATACACCCCATGGTCTACCGAGTAGATGTGTTTTTCTTGTCGACGATTGCTTATACAAAGCTGGTTCATACAATAGCTGATAAGTGTACGGTCAAACTGTGAGAGGAGATTCCGGAGAAAAAGGTTGACCTTTGTAGATAGCTAGTTTATATTACCAGGTAGCTAGTTTATATTACCAGGTAGCTAGTTTATATTACCAGGTAGCTAGTTTATATTACCAGGTAGTTTATATTACCAGGTAGCTAGTTTATATTACCAGGTAGTTTATATTACCAGGTAGCTAGTTTATATTACCAGGTAGTTTATATTACCAGGTAGTTTATATTACCAGGTAGTTTATATTACCAGGTAGCTAGTTTATATTACCAGGTTCAAGGATTACATAAAGTGACAAGACGGATACAGGACGTGAGGCGGTCGGTTTTTATTCCCGGGTTGGAACATATATCAACATTACCTTGTTCATTTTTAGTTTTGGGAAGTGATATCGGACGAACACGGCATTGACCAGACGGGGTCATACGTGGGCGACGCTGACTGCCAGCTCGAGAGAATCAACGTCTACTTCAACGAAGCCAACGGTAACTAATACTAGTCATTCTCTACAGTGAAATAGCACGTGCTTTCTGTGATTCAATTCATAAAAAACCGAACGTAATATTTTGCTATTGAAACAGAATTATCTTGATCATTTATTAACAATATCGATTTAAATTGATTTATACTGTAGTTGGTACTATATACGTGTACACAGACTTAACTATCACCCCACCCATCGCAGTGAACTAGGTCATGTTGTGGCATTAAACCAAGCTTCGACCGAAGAAATAAACTGATGTATTTAGGAGTCAGATATTTCTGTATTATAGCGTTTTGCAGTGAACTCTAAATGCTCAATCTTTTCTCAAAACCAATAGTTGCATATGAACATGTACAGCATATTACATTCATATATTAAGCAATGACAGTTGACATCTGTATTTAATTTGTCTCTATATTTTCCAGGTAACAAATATGTTCCACGCGCAATTCTCTTGGATCTTGAGCCGGGGACCATGGATTCTGTGCGTTCGGGACCATTCGGAACGCTCTTTCGCCCAGACAATTTTATATTTGGCCAATCAGGTGCCGGTAATAATTGGGCCAAAGGTCACTACACAGAGGGAGCCGAACTCGTCGACACCGTTCTCGAAGTTATCCGGAAAGAGGCGGAAAATTGCGATTGCTTACAGGGCTTTCAGCTGACACACTCCCTAGGAGGGGGCACGGGGTCTGGTATGGGAACATTACTCATCAGTAAGATCAGAGAGGAGTACCCAGACCGAATCATGACCAGCTTTTCTGTGATGCCTTCGCCAAAGGTAAGCTCTTGAACATGGTAGCTAGCTTATATAATAACATCATATGTTTTTTAAAAGTCATATTTAAATCTTATGATATGTACACAACGTCCATCGTCTTAAGAGCGTTGACTTCAAACAATCCCCCCACATAAATCACATCGGGCATGTCGAATTATTTCAAGTGAGAAAACTACGCGGTAGGTCGGTGGTTCTATCCGTGTACCCACCCATGTCCCCAAATACTGCTCCGAGGAGCATCCGGGTTCTTCCTCCACCAACAATAGCTGGAGAGTCGCCATATGACGTGTCGATGCGACGTTAAACCCCAAACACACCGTATATCTACCTTCGGGTGTATGTGGAAGATACCGATGGCAATCCTTGACTTTCAACAAGAATAGAGTAGCAATGCAATATATTTTACACCACTATATTCACTCCAAATAACCTCATGTTTCGAGTTCGTGTATGTCTACCCGGACGATAGGTTACTCGCCCGTTGAAGTATAACCCCCGACATGTACCCTTCACGTCTTAAAATGAATTTTGTATGGTGTATACTTGAAGTGTAAATTTGATGAATTTTGATTTCAAATTATAATGGTTGGTTACCAAAACCATGCAAGAATGGATAATTAAACCATGCAAGAATTTAGCAGCCCCCAGAGAGATCCAATGAACACGAAAACATATTGACATATATACTTACATGCATACTTCTTTGCAGGTTTCCGACACGGTAGTTGAGCCATACAACGCCACATTGTCTATTCATCAGTTAGTTGAAAACACAGACGAATCTTTCTGTATTGACAACGAGGCCCTGTACGACATCTGCTTCCGCACGCTCAAATTAACCACGCCTACATACGGGGACTTGAATCACCTGGTATCCGCAACAATGTCCGGCATCACGACGTGTTTGCGGTTTCCGGGTCAGCTTAACGCAGATTTACGTAAGCTCGCAGTAAACATGGTACCATTCCCACGTCTTCATTTCTTTGTTCCCGGCTTTGCCCCATTGACATCACGTGGTAGCCAACAGTACAGAGCTCTCACAGTTCCCGAGCTCACCCAACAAATGTTTGATGCCAAAAACATGATGGCAGCGTGTGACCCGAGGCACGGACGTTATCTGACTGTGGCGGCCATGTTTCGGGGCCGAATGTCTATGAAAGAGGTTGACGAACAGATGTTGAATGTTCAGAGTAAGAACAGCGCTTACTTTGTTGAATGGATTCCAAACAATGTCAAAACTGCTGTCTGTGATATACCACCACGCGGTTTGAAAATGTCAGCCACGTTTGTTGGCAATACGACGGCGATTCAAGAAATCTTCAAGAGAGTATCGGAACAATTTACAGCTATGTTCCGTCGTAAAGCGTTCTTGCACTGGTACACGGGCGAGGGCATGGACGAGATGGAATTCACCGAGGCGGAGTCGAACATGAACGACTTGGTCTCCGAGTACCAGCAGTACCAGGACGCCACGATAGAGGAAGACGATGATGTAGAGTTTGACGAAGAGGATGAAGAGGAAGTTGTTGAATAAAACACGTTTCGGCACTGGGGCTCTTGTCGTGCTTTATTGATTGTGTATGTTTATAATAATTGGAATTAAAATGCATTAGTGGATAAAGGGACATAATAAGAAATGTGCTGGTACTGATCGGCTTAAACTTTATTTATTTTATACAAAATTTAATTACAAATATAAACATGATAACTGAACAAAATGATACAACTGTAATGCTATGCTTATACTTGACCACTGAGAAGAAATATCTAGAAGCAAATGGGTTGGGCAACAAGTTTTACCAGCATTACATAGATAGCCATTGTTGAACTTGTACACAATAGACAATAATTGATGTATTTATTTCTACATCAGTGAAAAGGTCTGAAATTATAATGACCTTGTTTTAGCAAACGTATAAATCTAACTACAAAACCAATCCACGCGATAACTAACTAATAACAAATAAATAAATTCATTGTAGTTTAAAAGTCACGGTCGGGAAACCTACCAGAACCACAGTTAGTTCATACAGATCTATCTCAAGATATGGACATTGCTGTTCCACTATCTGCTCACAAGTGACCAGTTAAATGTGTAGTACAAAAGTTACACAAGAAGTGTGCAACTTCAACCCAGCCAATCAAATTATGACAACTCCTGCTCATCAATGTATATCACGGTACCCATACTTGGAGATTATGTTTTGTCTGTGTAGAGAATGTAGTGATCATTATTTTATAATAGTTTTATTGATTGTAACGAATATGTTGTTACTCTTATATTAGGATATTATTGATTGATTTACATTATTTTGACATGGAAATAATACTTTTGACATGGGTTACATAGAGCGATGTAATCGTGCGTCGGAGCTAACATGTCTTGTTTAGACGACCAAAACATGACGTCATAAAAGAAGTCACAAATACAAATCACTGATAGCTGAGTCCGAAAACGTTCGCGTTTGACAACATTGCAACATGTAGCAGCTAGGTACCACACGTGCAAAGCAGTGAGAAATAGTATGCGTTTAACTGTTTTAAACCAGTGGAATAACACATTTTATTTCATTGATACATTTCTATATTTCGTTGGAAAGCATTTAATTACAGATGTGTTCAATAATGCCCAAACAATCGCACTATCAAATGATCCTGGTCACGGAGATCTAATATTCTGTTGGTTTTATTTCCAAACAGTGTAGGCCCCCCTACTATATATATATCATTTCCTTGGAAATATTTGAGAGGTTTTCTATGTGATGATAAACTGTAAACGTCGCCAACAAAAAAAATGGTGGACACATATGAGAAGATATGTTATGTGTACGTATTTATTTATTTGTAATTCATGTGTTCTCAAAAATAAATGGTAATAAAATTAAACTGTTGAGTTAAACCCCCCCCCCCCCCCCGTAGGTACATTGGTTATTGTTATTGGCTGTGCGAAGGCGCTTGCGTGTGCTGGTGGTTGCGTGCATGCTTTCGCGCATGCGTGTGAGCGAGCAAGAGTGAGAGGGTGTGCGCGGCATTGGAGCGAGTGAGAGGGTGCGTGCGGCATTGGAGGGTGTGTGCGGCATTGGAGCGAGTGAGAGGGTGTGCGCGGCATTGGAGCGAGTGAGAGGGTATGTATGGCATTGGAGCGAGTGAGAGGGTATGTGCGGCATTGGAGCGAGTGAGAGGGTGCGTGCGGCATTGGAGTGAGTGAGAGGGTGTCCGCGGCATTGGTGCGAGTGAGAGGGTGTGCGCGGCATTGGTGCGAGTGAGAGGGTGTGCGCGGCATTGGTGCGAGTGAGAGGGTGTGTGCGGCATTGGTGCGAGTGAGAGGGTGTGCGCGGCATTGGTGCGAGTGAGAGGGTGTGCGCGGCATTGGAGCGAGTGAGAGGGTGTGTGCGGCATTGGAGCGAGTGAGAGGGTGTGTGTGGCATTGGAGCGAGTGAGATGGTGTGTATGGCACTGTAAGTGGGCGATGGAAGGTCCCTCGTGCAGGCTTCAACCGCGACCGATTACCCCTCACTACCCGCTCCCTTTGAATTACTAGTATTACAACTGAATGTATCTTCTGGACGCCTAGCTTAGTTTATGTATGTTTAGTTTAGCCCGATCGCTCTCGAGACCTCGTTCATAATGGAATGCGTCGCAATGGGGGGGGGGGAAAGAAGAGGAAATGTGGAATTTTAGTGCCTGCATAAGTACACAATCGTCACGGCTACAACTGGGCACGAACTTCTTCTTGCCATATGGAGTTTCTATTGAATATCAATCGAGAGTCATCTCGACGCCAATTGTGTCTTCTGAACGTCATTTGAGTGTCTACCAGACGTCATTTGAGTGTCTACCGGACGTCATTTGAGTGTCTACCGGACTTCATTTGAGTGTCTTCTGAACGTCATTTGAGTGTCTACCGGACGTCATTTGAGTGTCTACCGGACGTCATTTGAGTGTCTACTGGACGTCATTTGAGTGTCTTCTGAACGTCATTTGAGTGTACCGGACGTCATTTGAGTGTCTACCGGACGTCATTTGAGTGTCTACTGGACGTCATTTGAGTGTCTACTGGACGTCATTTGAGTGTCTACTGGGCGTCATTTGAGTGTCTTCTGAACGTCATTTGAATTTCTGCTGGACGTCACTAGAGTGTCTTCTGAGCGTGATTTGAATGTCGTCTGGGCGTACCGTGGGCGTACACGTCCGCGATGAAATACTGCTCATTATGTCTTCCTCCACCAATAATAGCTGTTGAGTCGCTGTATGACCTGGGCTGTTGGTGGGACTGGAGAGTCGCTATATGACCTGGGCTGTTGGTGGGACTGGAGTGTCGCTATATGACCTGGGCTGTTGGTGGGGCTGGAGAGTCGCTATATGACCTGGGCTGTTGGTGGGACTGGAGAGTCGCTGTATGACCTGGGCTGTTGGTGGGACTGGAGTGTCGCTATATGACCTGGGCTGTTGGTGGGACTGGAGAGTCGCTATATGACCTGGGCTGTTGGTGGGACTGGATAGTCGCTATATGACCTGGGCTGTTGGTGGGACTGGAGTGTCGCTATATGACCTGGGCTGTTGGTGGGACTGGAGAGTCGCTATATGACCTGGGCTGTTGGTGGGACTGGAGAGTCGCTATATGACCTGGGCTGTTGGTGGGGCTGGAGAGTCGCTGTATGACCTGGGCTGTTGGTGGGACTGGAGAGTCGCTATATGACCTGAGCTGTTGGTGGGACTGGAGAGTCCCTATTTAACGTGAGCTGTTGGTAGGATATTATAAACCCCAATACCATTCAAAGAATCCCCTTATATATTCTGGGCATATGGAAATAGAAGGCACATAGTTCATCTTAGTGGATAATGTATTGTATCATTGCGATATTCCTACACAACTGTCGCCCGTATGGAAGAGAACTATAATATTCTACGTTTGAGAAACGAATAAGGAGAACATTAATTCCCCTTGATCATAATGAAGTAATCGCCGCTTTGACTTGCACGATATGTTTGTGCATATGGGCGGTAAAGTAGCCATTCAGCTTTGGACGAACGAATAAAATAGACGTATACAACCGAATAAAATAGACGTATTTTTAATGTTGGTGAATATTCATTAGTTGAAAGATACATTATATGTAAACGTGCATTGTTTAAATGTTCATCGGTTGTCATGTAAACGTGCATTGTTTAAATGTTCATCGGTTGTCATGTAAACGTGCATTGTTTAAATGTTCATCGGTTGTCATGTAAACGTGCATTGTTTAAATGTTCATCGGTTGTCCAAGTGCTTATCCAAGCCATATACTGTACTATGGTTATGTATTAATGCAACGCGATATTGAGGACGATACCATTACACTAGGATATAGTGAAACCTGCTTTTATTTTGACTAAGTGAGTGTATCTCATTATACCTGGTCGATACCAACTACCTGGTTCACCTATATCGTGTTTATTTCATTGGTTTTCTGTTTATTTATATATATATTTCACATATCACGTTGGACCAGTAACGGTATACAGGTAAGACAAGAGAACGTTGTTTAGCTTTCTGTCCAATCCATGCATGTACATTGCTAAGTGTTAATTAATCTGAAAAATAAATAATGTTTAAACCAAGTATCGACGATAAACAAATTTAAGTAGATTTAATCTATTTTATGTATATTTATCTACATTCCTATATAATAAAACGGTGTTATCAACGCACTGTACCAAAGTATGATGTCGCTGTAACCCTGTCAACAATTCATTCAGGATGTACCAGATTATAATTATATACATAGATACTAGTACCACATTCTATCCGTTAAACGCCCTTGTTCGCAATATTTCACAGCATTAGTTGTCCCACTAATTATTTAACAAACAAACAAACAAACAAACAAACAAACAAACAAACAACAAAACATACAACACAAACAAACAAAACAAACAAACAAAACAAAACAAACCAAACCAAACCAAACCAAACCAAAACAAACAAACGGAACAGGTATTGAATTCCTATCCGTACACATTTCGGGGAGTATGTTGAGGAGTGGGTATATTGTTGAGGAGTGGGTATATTGGTCAACGTTGCTGACAATGACAATCATTCCTGGAAGTCCGCCTCTGTGGTCGAGTGGTTAAGGTCGTTGATTTGCATACCACTGTAACCTACCATCACATATGGTCATGGGTTCGAGCCCCGCGCAGACCGTGTATCTTTATATGAAAACGTTGGCAGTTTCTTACGGAGGTTGGTGCACCAAGTACTAGTTAACCATTGGAGCCTGCCCAGGAAAGGTGTTGTTAGGTAAACCGCCCGTCGCTCAAATGGGCAACCAGTAGTGGTAGATGGTTCTAACCGTGTGTCCACGTCGGTAGATGGTTCTAACCGTGCCTCCACGCGGAGCACGCCGGTAGATGGTTCTAACCGTGTGTCCACGTGGAGCACGTCGGTAGATGGTTCTAACCGTGTGTCCACGTGGAGCACGCCGGTAGATGGTTCTAACCGTGTGTCCACGTGGAGCACGCCGGTAGATGGTTCTAACCGTGCCTCCACGTGGAGCACGCCGGTAGATGGTTCTAACCGTGTGTCCACGTGGAGCACGCCGGTAGATGTTTTAGTGTGTGTCCACGTGGAGCACGCCGGTAGAGTTCTAGCCGTGTGGGGTTGGTGGGAACGCCGGTAGATGGTTCTAACCGTTTGTCCACGTGGAGCACGCCGGTAGATGGTTCTAGCCGTGCTCCACGTGGAGACACGCCGGTAGATAGTTATTAATCCTTGGTTCACTGGATGCACGCCGTTTACCCGTAGTTGTTCTAACCGTGTGTCCACGTGGAGCACGTCGGTAGATGGTTCTAACCGTGTTCCACGTGAGCACGCGGTAGATGGTTCAGCGTGTGTCCACGTGGAGCACGCCGGTAGATGGTTCTAACCCGTGTGTCCACGTGGAGCACGCCGGTAGATGGTTCTAACCGTGTGTCCACGTGGAGCACGCCGGTAGATGGTTCTAACCGTGTGTCCACGTGGAGCACGCCGGTAGATGGTTCTAACCGTGCGTCCACGTGGAGCACGCCGGTAGATGGTTCTAACCGTGTGTCCACGTGGAGCACGCCGGCTCGCGAAGTTGCTATATGATTGGTTGTTTGGTGTTATTGTACACTATTAATTAAAGCGTATCATAAAAACACGTACACGTCATCGGAAACGAAACAAGAGATGGACACTGCGGCAAAAGAAAAGACAATGATGTATGCGAATACAAGTCCCGGCCAATGTTTTCTATGAGTTTGTCTGATCTGTTTAAAGTATGATCTTGATTTTGCCAGATCTGTCTAAAGTAGGGTCGTGATTTTGCCAGATCTGTCTAAAGTAGGATCGTGATTTTGCCAGATCTGTCTAAAGTAGGGTCGTGATTTTGCCAGATCTGTCTAAGGTAGGGTAGTGATTTTGCCAGATCTGTCTAAAGTAGGGTCGTGATTTTGCCAAATCTGTCTAAAGTAGGGTCGTGATTTTGCCAGATCTGTCTAAAGTAGGGTCGTGATTTTGCCAGATCTGTCTAAAGTAGGGTCGTGATTTTGCCAGATCTGTCTTTAAGTAGTGTCTAAAGTTAGAGCCAGGTTTCATAGGTCAGACCACACGCCCCACCCATTTTGTCAAGGAGAGCCCAACCCC
>CM026397.1:45825557-45848357 GCA_014843695.1 Archivesica marissinica
ATGATGTTATTTGTGGCTGAATATTGAATAACATCGTTATGTTCCGGCAATGTTTTATAGATAATAAGTAGGGCAGGCAACGAGTGGCAGAAACGGTATTCGAATATTCGCTGAATTTCGGACGTTCGTTGATAAGTTTTTAGCACAAGCATAACAAGATCATTTCTCACAAAATACTGACATGACCTGTTGGAATATGTCCTAGCTGCACTCTTACCTCACAACCCGTTGTCACGGCATCCCATTCTTCAGTATTCTTACATCACAAACCGTTGTCATGGCATCCCATTCTTCAGTATTCTTACCTCACAAACCGTTGTCACGGCATCCCATTCTTCAGTATTCTTACATCACAAACCGTTGTCATGGTATCCCATTCTTCAGTATTCTTATCTCACAACCCGTTGTCACGGCATCCCATTCTTCAGTATTCTTACATCACAAACCGTTGTCATGGTATCCCATTCTTCAGTATTCTTACCTCACAACCCGTTGTCATGGCATCCCATTCTTCAGTATTCTTACATCACAAACCGTTGTCATGGTATCCCATTCTTCAGTATTCAGTATTCTACATCACAACCCGTTGTTCACGGCATCCAGTCTGACAGTATTTTTACATCACAAACCGTTGTCATGGTTATTCCATCTTCAGTATTCTTACCTCAAAACCCCTTGTCACGGCATACCCATTCGTCAGTATTCTTACACACATACCGTTGTCATGGTATACCATTCTTCAGTATTTTACCTCACAACCGTTACTCCCCCAGTTGTCACTGGTATCCCCTTCTTCAGTATTCTACCTCACAACAAGTGGTAACGGCATCCCATTCTTCAGATTCTTACATCACAAACCCGTGTCACGCATCATTCTTCAGTATTCTTACCTTACAAACTGTTGTCATGGTATCCCTTCTTCAGTATTCTTACTCACAACCAGTTGTCATGGCATCCCATTCTTCAGTCGTATTAACATCACAACCGTTGTCATGCATCCATTCTTCAGTATTCTTACATCACAAACTGTTGTATGGTGTGGCATCCCATTCTTCAGTATTCTTACATAAAACGTTGTCATGATATCACATTCTTCAGTATTTTACCTCACAACAGTTGTCACGCATCCCATTCTTCAGTATTCTTACATCACAACCGTTGTCACTGATCCCATTCTTCAGTATTCCTTGAAATCACAAAATGTTGACATGGTGTATCCCATTCTTCAGTATTCTTACCTCCAACAGTTGTCATGGCATCCCATTCTTCAGTATTCTTACATCACAAACTGTTGTCATGGCATCCCATTCTTCAGTATTCTTACATCACAAACTGTTGTCATGGCATCCCATTCTTCAGTATTCTTACATCACAAACTGTTGTCATGGCATCCCATTCTTCAGTATTCTTACATCACAAACCGTTGTCATGGCATCCCATTCTTCAGTATTCTTACCTCACAACCCGTGGTCATGGCATCCCATTCTTCAGTATTCTTACCTCACAAACCGTTGTCATGGCATCCCATTCTTCAGTATTCTTACCTCACAAACCGTTGTCATGGCATCCCATTCTTCAGTATTCTTTCCATGTGACGCCTCCTCATTGGTTCTCAGGAACGTCATGAGCGTCTGCTGTAACAACTTCTGATCTATCGAGCATCGTAGCGCCTCCCAATTCTCAGATAAATGATCAAGCAATACTCTGAAACAAGGTTACATTCAATTTGATCCTCAAATACAGTCAAACCTGTGTTAGTCGCCATCAGTATGAAACAGCCGACATGTACTATGCAGCCAGCTTCCCTTTCTGACACACAGACGGATCTGTAGTCCAGTGGTAGCATGCTGGACTGGTAATCCAGGGATCGCAGGTTCGATCTCCCGTCTGACCCTAATAAAATTAACAGTCTTTCAGATGGGACGTTAAACCGAGGTCTCGTGTCGGTGCTTTACACCGTGCGCGTAAAAGAACCAGAGGAGACTCTGGAATGGGTCTCTGTCTGTATCATTGCACTACCCTCCAAAATCTAAAATTACTAATCTCTTCAGGAGGCGTCGCTCATATGGGCAACCGGTAGCGACGATAAATAAACGTAAAACACACACAAAAAACTTTGTGACACATATTTCCACCTCTATAAATCCACCGCCCATGCTAAGGAGTTTATGTACATCTATTGAGACTACTATACAATTCATGTTTCATAAATATAGTGCCGATTTCACACCATAATTTATCAACCAAGTTTTGGAATTTTCCTATTAAACGAGCCTTTTGGTGAACTTCCAAAACTAGTTTCATAAAATATGGTATGAAATCACGACGAGTGCCAGATCCATTTGATCACATTACCATGGTAACAACAACCATAAATTTGAAGAGAAAGTACGTTTCTGTTTGCCTGAATATTTTTAAGCCTTATTACATTAAGCTGCATCCGTACGCTGTAGTAAATAGTCCCCGTTAATCTAACAACTTCACGCAAATAATAGACATAGTATTTTTAAACACTACATTCGCTAGTTGTTTTTTCTTTATATATTTTTCAAGAATGAACATATTTTAAGACATATACTGGGCGAAATGAAGTCGCAAGTCAATTAGATTAAAAATGTAGACATGTGCAAAGCTTGGACCTTCACTACACATGCAATTCAATCTCCGTTTTGACCCTTTCAACATCACAGACCTCTAAATTTAGGCTTACAAAAAGTGTAGATCCAGATGAGCCGGTTTGTGACAAGCATCAGGATCTGCACTTTTTGCCAGTAATATTACTATTTTAGACAAAATTACCCATTTTGATAAATGAGCTGGTGTAAATGTAATTTTCTTATTAATTTATTGGTATAAAATATCCTGAACCAGTCCATGTCAGTTACTTGATATTGAATGGGTTAAACTACAATTCAAGTTGTCTACACCACCGTTACACATAAGATGGTACACAGTGGTTCTCTACACTGCATTGTCATTGAGTTTGAATACCTTGACTGTTTCAGGTGTTTTGTGTAGAGCTGGCACCAGAGTGAGTATGTGTGTTTATCCTTGCAGAGGCAATCCATGAGGCACGATATTACCTACAGATAGAAGATACAGTGTTGAAATATACAGGGCTCATTCTAGATCAGAATTGTTGGGAGAAATCGTGCGTCTGCGTCCTTAAATGGTGTTATTTAACAAAATCGGGTTAAAATACACAATATGACCATTAATTGCATATATGAATACACAGAGTGCTTTATAATGAGCTGGACAAAATTTGGTATGAAAATTGTAAATAAAGAAATTTTAATATTTTTTTATGGAGAAGTTGGGGCCCCCCCAGGGTACGAAGCCAGGGCCCCTAGGACGACTATTTCGCCCAAGTCGTCCTCTTGAGTGAGCCCTAATATATATAATGAACAACATTTAACCATGGTACAATGTTTCACCTCCGTTATTTTTATTCTGCAAGGCATACAGTCAAACCTGTCTTAAGCAGCCAGCCAAGGGAATAACAAAAGTGGCTGCTTAGCACAGGTGGCTGCGTAATAGTGGTCAAATATATAAAAAAAATAACAATATTGGGAATCTGATACATGGCTGCTTAATACAGGTTGGCTGCTTAATAGAGGTGACCGCTAACACACGTTTGACAGTATATCCATAATGTCTAAGTGATATATCAATTTCAACAAGTTTTAAATCATATCCGATACATAATTCTAGTTAACAATACCTCAGTTTTCAATGCAGTATTAGCATCTGGACTAGCCCTAGTCAAATACGATGGGAAGAAGTTCCTCAAAGACGAATCCTCATGTCTACCATGTGCAATTTTCTATAAATAGATAAATAATCAATTCTACCATGTGCAATTTTCTATAAATAGATAAATAATCAATTCTACCATGTGCAATTTTCTATAAATAGATAAATAATCAATTCTACCATGTGCAATTTTCTATAAATAGATCAATAATCAATTCTACCATGTGCAATTTTCTATAAATAGATAAATAATAAATTCTACCATGTGCAATTTTCTATAAATAGATAAATACTCAATTCTACCATGTGCAATTTTCTATAAATAGATAAATACTCAAGTCTACCATGTGTAATTTTCAATAAATAGATAAATAATCAATTCTACCATGTGTAATGTTCTATAAATAGATAAATACAGAATTGTACCATGTGCAATGTGTGTAACACTCTTGACTCAATCACAAATACCACATACATTGACAATGTAGTAGCCAAACAAACATTCAATATAAAGTTCAGAATTTCATGTTTTCATAGAAATCTATATGTAGATGGGTTAGACATACTGACTGCCAATCCAATGATTGATAGCTAAATGGCTGTCATGTATATATGGAGTTTTTTGTTTTGTTGGGTTTTTAGTCGCACAAACAGCTTAGGTTATATGGTGGCTCTCCAGCTATTATTGGTGGAGGTAGACTCTGGGTGCTTCTCCGAACAGTATTTCAGGCACAGACTGGCACCGGGTAAAACCACCCACCATCCTCAAGACAGATTCCTTGCATGAAAGAATTTGACGCTAACCGTGGGATTTGAACATACAATGGTAAGGGGCAAGTGATTTGACGTCAATGACTAACCACTCTGCCATTGAGATATAGTAGTATATTAACTCTAAATGTCTACGTGGGAATGCGTTAATTAATACCTTGAGTTGAGGATAAAGAACCATTAGTCTCTTGTTGATGTCAGTAGGCCAATTGTGTGCATACAGCATGTCCAGATTGTAGAAATGTTCACGTAACTTGATCTCCCCAGACGCCTGCTCCACATTCTTACAGTGCAACCTGTGAGAACACAAAATACAAATAACCAAAACCTACTCATGTACTAATACAATGCACATTTACTCCAACCATGCACATGTACCCCAACCACGCACATTTACCCCAACCATGCACATTTACCCCAACCATGCACATGTACCCCAACCATACTCATTTATTGCATGTTGCTATCATTTTCTGGAATCCTAGTATCCTGGATCAATTATTTATTTGAACTCTCTACATCCATGGATTATATGGAGAATATTTGTGTTTATTAGATCACCGAATTTCCATATGTACCGTTATGATTTCCAATGACTTTGGCTAATATAATATTTTATATCCAATTAATTTTAACCCTTTCAACCCCAAGTAACTGACATGTACTGGTCCATGATATTTTTAGACCAATAAATTAATAACAAAATTACATTTGGATCAGTTCATTTATCAAAATGGGTAATTTTATCTAAAAATAGTAATAATTATTACTGGCAAAAAAGTGCAGATCCTGATGAGACGGCTCGTTACGAGCCGGCTCATCTGGATCTACACTTTTCATAAGCCTATTTAGAGGCCTGTGGGGTTGAAAGGGTTAATTGGCCCTGTGTCGGGAACCTCAATTCACAACAATACACGACCACTTACGTTAGTGCGAAAGTTAGCAATACGTTAGCATATTACTTAATAATGAATTGCTAAACTCAGAAAATAGCTAAAATACACTAAATGCTATCTTCCACCATTTCAAAACAGTGAATAATAGCATTTTCTTTCACTGGAAAGCATAAAAGAAAAACTAATACTAAACGTGTCAAGCATTAGAACTTCTCTGATTTCTGAACGACATATCCGCGTTGTTTAATATCTGTGCAGATAAGATAGCCTGTGTAAAGCCCAGCTAGCTTGTATGCAGCCCAGCTAGCTTGTATGCAGCCCATCTATATTGTATGCAGTCCATCTAGCTTGTATGTAGCCCAGCTAGATTGTATGCAGCCCAGCTAGCTTGTATGCAGTCCAGCTAGATTGTATGCAGCCCATCTAGCTTGTATGCAGCCCAGCTAGCTTGTATGTAGCCCAGCTAGCTTGTATGCAGCTAGATTGTATACATCCCAGCTAGAGTGTATACATCCCAGCTAGATTGTATGTATCCCAGCTAGATTGTATGTAGCCCAGCTAGATTGTATGTAGCCCAGCTAGATTGTATGTAGTCCAGCTAGATTGTATGTAGTCCAGCTAGCTTGTATGTATCCCAGCTAGATTGTATGTAGTCCAGCTAGCTTGTATGTAGTCCAGCTAGCTTGTATGTAGTCCAGCTAGCTTCAGCTAGCTTGTATGCAGCCCAGCTAGATTGTATGTATCCCAGCCAGCTTGTATGTATCCCAGCTAGATTGTATGCAGCCCAGCTAGCTTGTATGTATCCCAGCCAGCTTGTATGTATCCCAGCTAGATTGTATGCAGCCCAGCTAGCTTGTATGTATCCCAGCCAGCTTGTATGTATCCCAGCCAGCTTGTATGTATCCCAGCTAGATTGTATGTAGTCCAGCTAGCTTGTATGTAGCCCAGCTAGATTGTATGCAGCCCAGCTAGATTGTATGTAGTCCAGCTAGATTGTATGTAGTCCAGCTAGATTGTATGTAGCCCAGCTAGATTGTATGCATCCCAGCTAGATTGTATGCAGCCCATCTAGCTTGTATGCAGCCCATCTAGCTTGTGTGCAGCCCATCTAGCTTGTATGCAGCCCATCTAGCTTGTATGCAGCCCAGCCAGATTGTATGCAGCCCATCTAGCTTGTATGCAGCCCATCTAGCTTGTGTGCAGCCCATCTAGCTTGTATGCAGCCCAGCTAGCTTGTATGCAGCCCAACCAGCTTGTATGCAGCCCATCTAGCTTGTATGCAGCCATGCCAGCTTGTATGCATCACTATTCTCGATAAATCAACAGAATCCGGAAACTAAATCGCCATTGAATGTATGTACTCCACTTTATTTCTACAAACAGTGGCCGCTAGAGGTAATGGACTCTCTCAACTTACCAAAGTATAAATTTATGCAATGATGGACTCTCTGGGCTGGACTTACCCGAGGATGGACTCTAGGTACTGGACACAATAGTTACTGAGGGCTTTCATTCCAAGCAACGGCTGCATGACATCCAACCACACTGTAACACAAACATGTACTGGTGATTTATGTGTGTGTTTTACATTTATTTATCTTCGAGCGACGCCTCCTGAAGAGATTAGTTATTTTAGATTTTTGGACGATAGTGCAATGATACAGACAGAGACACATTCCAGAGTCTCCTCTGGTTCTTTTACGTGTACAGTGTAAAGCACCGACACAAGTCCTTGGTTTAAAGTCCCATCTGAAAGACTATTAAATTTTATTAGGGACGGGTGATCGAACCTGCGATCCCTGGATTACCAGTCCAGCATGTTACCACTGGACTATAGATCCATCTGTATTTGTTTACATCAATGAACTAACATAAGGAGAGTTCGTACGAACGAATTCATATTTAAAAAAGCAGTGGAGTAATGCATGTTAATTCTCGCTGTTCCCATCAACCATAGTTTGAAATGTGAACGTTTTCAGATTCAAGCCGTCAACGACGTCGTCTAAATGTGACGCAATAGCACCATTTAGAGCATGGTTACGTTGTTTTCTATCATAAAAAAACACATTTCAGTCTAAAATAAAAGAAAATTTGTTGGCTTAAGTGAGTGATCGAAATTCATTTATTGGTTTATGATTATCATGGACCAGTCCATGTGAGTTACTTGGTGTTGAATGGGTTAAGCGAGTGATCAAAATATATTTAAAGCAACAACATAGATTAAGAAAGCTATTAATATGTCGTGATAATAATGCTTTTAATGTTCATTCTGTGAAATTTAATTTGATCATTCACTGAAACAAACAAATACCCTCTATAAACAAACAAATACCCTCTATAAACAAACAACACCCTCTATAAACAAACAACACCCTCTATAAACAAACAAACACCCTCTATAAACAAACAAATACCCTCTATAAACAAACAATACCCTCTATAAACAAACAAATACCCTCTATAAACAAACAAATACCCTCTATAAACAAACAAATACCCTCTATAAACAAACAACACCCTCTATAAACAAACAAATACCCTCTATACAAACAACACCCTCTATAAACAAAACAACAACCTCTGTAAACAACAAATACCCTCTATAAAAAAACAATACCCTCTATAAACAAACAAATACCCTCTATAAACAAACAAATCCCTTATAAACAAACAAATACCCTCTTAAACAAACAACACCCTCTATAAACAAACAAACACCTCTATAAACAAAAAAATACCATTATAAACAAAAAACACCTCTATAAAAAAACAACACCTTCTATTAAACAAACAAATACCCTCTATAAACAACAAATACCCTCTATAAACAAAACAATACCTCTATAAAACAAACAATACCCTCTATAAACAAACAAATACCTCTATAAACAAACAAATACCTTATAAACAAACAACACCCTTAAACAAACAACACCTGCTTAAACAAAAAATACTCTCTATAAACAAACAACACCTTCTAAACAAACAAATACCCTCTATAAACAACCAAATACCCTATATAAACAACCAAATACCCTTATAAACAAACAACACCCTCTATAAACAAAATACTCTCTATAACAAACAACACCCTCTATAAACAACCAAATACCCTCTATAAACAAACAAATACCCTCTATAAACAAACAACACCCTCTATAAACAACCAAATACCCTCTATAAACAACCAAATACCCTCTATAAACAAACAACACCCTCTATAAACAACCAAATACCTTCTATAAACAAAACAACACCCTCTATAAACAACAAATACCCTTATAAACAACCAAAAATACCCTCTCTAACAAACAACACCCTCTATCACCAAACAAACCCTCTATAAACAAACAAACCCTCTATAAACAAACAACACCCTCTATAAAGAAACAACACCCTCTATAAACCAACAACCCCCTCTATAAAGAAACAACACCCTCTATAAAGAAACAACACCCTCTATAAAGAAACAACACTCTCAAAAACAAACAACACCTATAAACAAACAAAACCCTCCTCCCCCCCCCCCCCCCCCCTCCCCCCCCCGCCCCCCCCCCCCCCCCACCCCCACCCCCCCCCCCTTCCCCTCCCCCCGCCCCCCGCCCCTCCCACCCCCCCCCCCTCCACCCTCCCCCCCCCCCCCCCCCCTCCCCCCCCCCCCCCCCTCTCCCCCCCCCACCACCCCTTCCTTTGTCCCCCACAACACCTCCGTCGCCTCCACCCCCTCCCTCCCCTTTCCTCCCCCCCTCCCCTCCCCTCTCCCCCCCCCCACCCCCCCCCGGTGACCCTCCCCCCCCCCCCCCCTCCCCCCCCACCTTCTCCTCCCCCCTCCCCCCCTCCCCCCATCCTCTCCCTCCCAACCCCTCCCCCACCCTCCCCCCAACCCCCCCCCCTTCCCCCCCCCCCCCCTCTCTCCCCCCCCCCCCCCCCCCCCCCTCCCCACTCCCCCCCCCCCCCGCCCCCTCCCTCCTCCCCCTCCCTCCTCCCCCACCACACCGCGCTCCCCCCCCCCCCCTATAAACCCCCCTCCTCCCGCCACCCCACCCCTCGTGCGCTATAAAGAAACCCCCCCCCCCCCCCCCCCCACCCCCCTATAAACAAACAACACCCTCTATACAAACAAACAACACCCTCATAAACAACAACACCCTCTATAAACAAACAACACCCTCTATAAACAAACCACCCTCAATAAACAAACAACACCTCTATAAACAAACAACACCTCTATAAACAAACAAATACCCTCTATAACAAACAACACCCTCTATAAACAACAACACCCTCTATAAACAAACAATACCCTCTATAAACAAACACACCCTCATAAACAAACAACACCCTCTATAAACAAACAACACCCTCTAAAACAACAACACCCTCTATAAAACAAACAACACCCTCTATAAACAAACAACACCTCTATAAACAACCAATACCCTCTATAACAAACAACACCCTCTATAAAACAACAACACCCTCTATAAACAAACAACACCCTCTATAAACAAACAACACCCTCAATAAACAAACAACACCCTCTAAAACAAACAAACCCTCTATAAACAAACAACACCCTCTATAAACAAACAACACCCTCATATAACAACAACACCCTCTATAAACAAACAACACCCTCTATAAACAAACAACACCCTCATAACAAACAACACCCTATAACAAACAAACCCTCTATAAACAAACAACACCCTCAATAAACAAACAACACCCTCTATAACAAACAACACCCTCAATAAACAACACAACCCCTTATAAACAAACAACACCCTCTATAAACAAACAACACCCTCTATAAACAAACAACACCCTCTATAAACAAACAAACCCTCTATAAACAAACAACACCCTCTATAAACAAAACAACACCCTCTATAAACAAACAACCACCCTCTATAAACAAACAACACCCTCTATATAACAAACAACAACCCTCTATAAAGAAAACAACACCCTCTATAAACAAAACACACCTCTATAAACAACAACACCCTCTATAAACAAACAACACCAACAACCCTCTATAAAGAAACAACACCCTCAATAAACAAACAACACCCTCTATAAACAAAACAACACCCTCTACTAAACAACAACAACACCCTCTATAAAGAAACAACACCCTCTATAAAGAAACAACACCTCTATAAACAAACAACACCCTCTAAAAGAAACAACACCCTCTATAAACAAACAACCACCCTCATAAAAACACACACCCTCTATAAACAACACCCCCTCATAAACAAACAACACCCTCTATAAACAAACAACACCCTCTATAAACAAACACACCCTCAATAAACAAACAACACCCTCTATAAACCACAACACCTCTATAAAACAAACAATACCCTCTATAAACAACAACACCCTCTATAAACAAACAACACCTCTATAAACAAACAAATACCCTCTATAAACAACACACCCTCTATAAAACAAACAACACCCTCTATAAACAAACAACACCTCTATAAACAAACAACACCCTCTATAAACAAACAACACCCTCAATAAACAAACAACACTCTATAAACAAACAACACCCTCTATAAACAAACAACACCCTCTATAAACAACAACACCCTCATAAACAAACAACACCCTCTATAAACAAACAAACACCTCTATAAACAAACAACACCCTCTATAAACAAACAACACCCTCTATAAACAAACAACACCCTCTATAAACAAACAACACCCTCTATAAACAAACAACACCCTCAAAACAAACAACACCCTCTATAAACAAACAACCCCTCTATAAACAAACAACACCCTCAATAACAAACAACACCCTCTATAAACAAACAACACCCTCTATAAACAAACAACCCTCTATAACAAAAACACCCTCATAAACAACAAACCCTCTATAAACAACAACACCCTCTATAACAAACAACACCCTCTATAACAAACAACACCCTCTATAAACAAACAAACCCTCTATAAACAAACAACACCCTCTATAAACAAACAACACCCTCTATAAACAAACAACACCCTCTATAACAAACAACACCCTCTATAAACAAACAACACCCTCTATAAACAAACAACACCCTCAATAAACAAACAACACCCTCTATAAACAAACAACACCCTCTATAAACAAACAACACCCTCTATAAACAAACAACACCCTCTATAAACAAACAACACCCTCAATAAACAAACAACACCCTCTATAAACAAACAACACCCTCTATAAACAAACAACACCCTCTATAAACAAACAACACCCTCTATAAACAAACAACACCCTCTATAAACAAACAACACCCTCTATAAACAAACAACACCCTCAATAAACAAACAACACCTCTATAAACAAACAACACCTTAAACAACAACACCCTCTATAACAAACAACACCTCTATAAACAAACACACCCCTATAACAAACACACCTCTATAAACAAACAACACCCTCAATAAACAAACAAACCCTCTATACAAACCCCTCTATAAACAAACAACACCCTCTATAAACAAACAACACCCTCTATAAACAAACAACACCCTCAATAAACAAACAACACCCTCTATAAACAAACAACACCCTCTATAAACAAACAACACCCTCTATAAACAAACAACACCCTCTATAAACAAACAACACCCTCTATAAACAAACAACACCCTCTATAAACAAACAACACCCTCTATAAACAAACAACACCCTCTATAAACAAACAACACCCTCTATAAACAAACAACACCCTCTCTATAGTGATGATTTCATACCATATTTTATGAAACTAGTTTTGGAATTTTGCTATTAAGCGAGCCTTTTGGCGAAATCACCACTCATGTAAGATCCTATATAATGTTGTATAGAAAATAGTTATGAAATAAATGTGTCTTTGGATAGTTTACATTCATCTATTTTATGAAAAAGATAATAAAAATGGGGATACCATAAAAAGGGGAAAAAAGGCTGTCCAATTAGCACAGTGGTTAGCGCACTTGCTTCTCACCAATGCAACCTGGGTTCGATCCTTGGACCAGGAAGTATGCAAGATGGTACGGTTGTCCCCAGATCGGACATGTGGATTTTCTCCGGGTACTCCGATTTCCTCCAACACAAATGACAACATATATGCTTTCATCCGCGCCAACGATAGTGATTAATATAAGTTGTTAAAACTTGCTTCGCAATCGTTGTAAAATAAATAAAGTTTTAAAAAAAAGAAAGAAAAAAAGTTAATTTTTCAATACTCTGGAATAGAATAAGAACAGTTTCTGGATATAAACACAGGGTTCCCGCTGTCGGTTGCATTTGTCGCCAAATGCACATAAAAATTAAATCTGGCTCCAAAAATCTTCAGTTGGCGAAAATCCTTGGCGCATGCCATAAATATCGGCAAAATAACTTTGTTCAAGAAACATCATCGGCCGAAAATCCATGAAAATGAAGGTCGCGTGTGCGGTCACGTGTGCGATGATCACACGCGTTTGTTTATTGGAAATCAGCTGTTTGGCACTTGATTGCATGAGGTGTTGAGAAGTTGGTGACATTTTAATTACGGATAATTGGATTAAATGGCGGTCTTTAATCCTACAACTGATTAGCACAGATATTTCTGTACATCAGAATTCGATAATGCAGTGTTTTCTCACTGTGCGTTTCTTGCGGTTTTGATGCAATGAAATGGCCAGAGACGCAATGAGAATCATTGAATGCGTTTTCTGTGATGCAACAATATTTTGACAGCAGATTATATGGACCTTTCTGCAGGGATAAAATGTACAAGATCACCGAGTACTTGTTCATTGACGAGACGCTTTTACTTGTTACAATTATGTACAACGAAAAGCGTTTAGATGATACAGATAAGTAAGTACGTCATATGTCGGGAAATGGCCGGTTTAGTTTCCAAACAGAATAATTCTGCTAATCCTGAAACCCCAGAATATGATTCGGCCCGGACAATTTCCAACCATGAAAGTACTGAAACACCATCAGTTTAGTGATATGACTAATAGTAATAGTCCTACAAACGTAAAACTGTATCAAAACGCGAATTTAGAATGTAGTGGGTGCAATAAAATGCATAGTTAGTCTTAGTCAAGTTAGTGCACTTTCCAATTTCCCAAACCTGATTTTTTATGATTGGTAGGTAATAAGTTACACAGTATTTATTTATTCATAAGTGCATGTAGACAACTACACCAGAAGTACAAGTAATTAACAGTAGTACATGCACACAAGTTGACAACTTGTTTAACATCAGCATATACCAGATGTCCGATTGAATATGGCACTATAGACTGCTGGCTCCAACATTGGAGCAAACTTTTTCTGATTGGCGAATTTGCTGGCGCAAACTAAAATTGACCCAGAGGAAACCCTGAAACATTTATAATTAACATCTCATATATTTCATGTCGCAGCCCAATGGAACTGGTTTTCCAACGGTTGTGGATTACAGATAGGTATTACTTGAGAAAAACAATTAGGGAACAGTTATGAGTTTATACCTCTAATACCAGCCTTAAGACTAGGATATCCGACCTGACCGAGGGCCCACATCACAGACATGCATCTCTCCGGACGATTCTGCATACTCCTCACAATCTCCTTGTACTGCAAGATAAGATAACAACGCATTAGGGATGGGACCGAATATTCGGATCCTATTTCGGTAATTGAATACCAAAACAATAATTAAAAAATAATTATTTTCAGTTTTTGTTGAAATATTGGTTATTTCAATCGATAAACTCCACTGAAATCGCACCTCCTCCTCCTCGGGTGTTTGCTTAAGTGCGAAAACTAGGCTACCTGTTCCCAATCTCACGTGCCCTCAGGACTTTTTACAAGGTGTTGCTTTAGAAGCATGGCTTCAAACAACTTTTAATGGGGCAATTTACACATGTTAGTCGATCGGTATTGATATAGCCCTCAACAAGTCATGTATACGATACATCCCTAGATATACAAAACATGCGGAGCACTCTCCCCTTACACCTGGAATTATAACCTACAGCAGCAAGGAACATATTTACTGTTTGTACATAGCCACTTATCAATTATCATTTTGCGTTCTCTTACCTGTGGCAATCTGGACAAAGCAATATCCGGATTGCCTCGGACCAGAAGCTGGAGGAAGATCTTATAGCCGTAGGTAGAGTTGCCGTTCTGACTCTCGTCCAACATTGTCATTATACAGAAATACATGACGTGTTCCAGGGTGGCTGCGTTACAGTCCGCCAGCACGGAGGTCAGCACCTTTGCACAACCCTTCTTCAGTGAGGAGGCGGGAAAGTCTATTAAATTAAACACGTGTAGGCATTAGATGTTGAAATATAAATTCTCCGCCGACATTGGATTTTTACAAAATGACTATTATCTGTTAAATGGCTTACCGTACTTACTCGCCTATAAGACGGGATTTCTTTATGATTCGACATAATTTACAGAACTTTTACAGTAATTTACAAATTTATGATTACTTTTCTAAGCAATGTAATCGATTACGATTACTTTTCTAAGCAACGTAATCGATTGTGATTACTTTCCAAATTTATGATTACTTTTCTAAGCAACGTAATCGATTGTGATTACTTTCCAAATTTATGATTAGTTTTCTAAGCAATGTAATCGATTACGATTACTTAGCAAATTAGTGAAAACTTAAGTGATTTTGGAACTGTAGACTACGTATGACATGTAACAGTATGAAACTAGAAACCTGTGTGCTCCCTCTTCAGGTATTTCTCCGTGTCAGGACAGTGCTCCAGCTTAATGTTCAGATATGTCACAAGGTCCTTCAACCACAGCTCCGGCTTGTCCGGGAAATGACCCCTTGACTGCAGCAGTACTGACTTCAAATCTGCCTCGACAATCTACACAATATACAGTTCAATAGTTCACTGTCAGATTCAGAAGACAAGAGAGTAAATCATTGTTGATGTAGCTTTCTCACCAGGATTCAAACCTACAATGGTCAGGTGGGGGGGGGGGGGATTTGATATCAACGACAATAATGACTCTACAATGGTCAGGTGGGGGGGGGGAGATTTGATACCAACGACAATAATGACTCTACAATGGTCAGGTGGGGGGGGGGGATTTGATATAAACGACAATAATGACTCTACAATGGTCAGGTGGGGGGGATTTGATACCAACGACAATAATGACTCTACAATGGTCAGGGGGGGGGGGGGGGGGATTTGATACCAACGACAATAATGACTCTACAATGGTCAGGTGGGGGGGGGGGATTTGATACCAACGACAATAATGACTCTACAATGGTCAGGAGTGGGGGATTTGATATCAATGACAATAATGACTCGCACATGGAGGCACCCACCCCCACCCACAAGTGTTTATTGTTGAAACAAACTTGAGTGGGCCATGTACCAGGGTCATAACCCTTGCATGCATAACTTACATGTTCTATCTACAGGTTGCTATAGGAAGATTGTATCAGTGTGCATGGATGGTTAATGTACTTGTGTTTGGGTTTTACTTCATCAGCACAATTTTGGGCTACATCGCCGACGGGCAGTTTACCTAACAACACCTGGGCAGGCTCCGGCAGTTAACCAGTACTTGGTGCACCAACCTCCGTAAGAAACTGCCAACATTTTCATATAAATGAGACACAGCCTACCAAAGTGGGACTCGAACCTGTGACCATCAGTGATGAATATGATAGGTTACAGTGGTATACAAGTAAGCGACCGTAACTATTCGACCACGGAGGCGGCCTAGGCTATGTCTGTAAACAAGTAGACTTCCTGGAATACCTCTCAGGTAGGAAGACTGTTCTATCTACAGGTTGCTATAGGAGGGTTGTTGTGCATGGGTTATGTCTGTAAACAAGTAGACTTCCTCGAATACCTCTCAGGTAGGAAGACTGTTCTATCTACAGGTTGCTATAGGAGGGTTGTATCAGTGTATACATAACAAACATCTACACACCTTCTTAGCCTCCATACCGTTACTACAAACATTAATTACAGGCCAAAGTATTACAGTTTACCTACGAATGGTGGAAAAATATTCCAGCTTTATTCCAGACGTAATTTACAGTAAAACCTGTCTTAAGCAGCAAGCCAAGGTAATGACAGAAAATTACTACTTAACACAGGTGGCTGCTTAATAGAGGTCAAATGTATAATAAAATGACATATTGGTTATCTTTAAACTGGCTGTTTAAATACAGGTTGGCTGCTTAATGGAGGTGAGCACTAATACAAGTTTGACTGTATATGGGTTATGTCTGTAAACAAGTAGACTTCCTGGAATACCTCTCAGGTAGGAAGACTGTTCTATCTACAGGTTGCTATAGGAGGGTTGTTGTGCATGGGTTATGTATGTAAACAAGTAGACTTCCTGGAATACCTCTCAGTTAGGAAGACTGTTCTATCTACAGGTTGCTATAGGAGGGTTGCTGTGCATGGGTTATGTCTGTAAACAAGTAGACTTCCTCGAATACCTCTCAGGTAGGAAGACTGTTCTATCTACAGGTTGCTATAGGAGGGTTGTATCAGTGTATACACAAAAAACATCTACACACCTTCTTAGCCTCCATATATATGTGAGCATCCATGTGATTTTGAACACAAAATATAACAAGAAATGCGCTATATTATAAATATTACTCAATAACTTTGTAAGCATTCAACATAGGATAACCTTGATACCGAATCAATGTGTTGCAAATACTCCAAAATATCATCAACATTTACAATGCAACACAATGTCACACAATTTCAATTAGTTCAGAAGTCGGTGTTAAGATATTGAATGTATATATATTAATTAATCATGGTTCCCGCTGTCGGTCGCCAATGGCGCCAAATAACAAATATCGGCGCTAAATATTGTGAATTGGCGAAAATATTTGAGGCAACTTTTTTTTGGGGCACATGTTTTGTCAAATACATGGCTTCAAATATTTATTTGTGAACTATATGGCTCTTAGTTGGCTCAAAGTTTTTTAATTGGCTCCAGTGTTTTTCAATCGGCGACAGAAGTGGCGCAGACAAACATTCAGACAGAGGGAATATTTTACATACTATACATCACTGTAACTGCGCAATACAATAACATTTCACAGGAGCATCAAAACATGGGAACAGTCATAGTACTATAATATTGATAGCAGTTAAAATATTTCTTGTCGGATTTAGCCTAAAACAATATATAACGTACGATGCTTATAATATCACATGAGAGCTAAAGCCTGATTGGGTATTGGGCTAAGTAACAACTAATTCCATTAGTTTATTTTAGTTCCACCCAGATGTCAAAGCAAGTTTGCAAGGCAGTAAAATGGAAAATGCAAGTAAGGAAATATTACGACACATTAACAGCGGCAAAATGATTTAAAGAGATAATATTAATCCCAGCAGTGGGGAGGAAGGAGAAAGGAAACTATATCCCGTATAATAGACGGCAGTCGTAATTCATGCAACTGCTGAAGAGGCCGTGAAACCAGACATGCTGACGTAAAACCACACGCCGACAAACAATCAGACAGAGTGAACACCATTGAGTCAAGAACCAGGGGAAAACAGGAGGCCGAAATACTATAAGCCAAGACGTAAATAGGTTCTAGGGAGCCGTAAGATTAACGTAGAATGTGAATATTGGTGGAAATTGATATTACTGCCTTAAATATTGGTATGACAAAAATACTGTAAATATTATAAGAGGCAAAACAGCGAAAACCAAATGAATTCAAGGTTATTAATTATTACAAGGTTAAGTATATCGCAAAACATGCTTTTCTCTCTAAGAATTCAAGTAATAACTATAAACCTCTTTAATCCCATCCTCAAATGGTTTTTTCCTCGGCACTTGTTCCATCTTCTTCTTGTGTGTGTTTTTCTTTCTGGCAGCACCATCCGAAATACCCTTCCCATTGGGTTCCTTTCCGGCTTCAATCTTGTCTGCAAACCTTTCCTGCTGTCTCCTTTCATAACGCTGTTGTTCTTTGATGACAAATGCTTCATATATGGTGGTATCCTCTTTAAGTGGGTCTGAAAAAAACGAAAACTAAGGTTTATTTTAGTGTGGAAAAAGGGCAGGGTGGGTCAGAAAAGAGACAGGGTGCATTTTGAGCGGCAAATGGGTTACCGTAGGTGCATGAGGGGTATGTATGTATGTTCCATTAATGTCAAACCCCTTGCAGGGACCTAGACATGTTTTCCTGAGCAGGCTTAGCCGACCTATGTGGTTAACCAGTACTAAGCAATGTGTGTGAGGTGCCTTGCTCAATGACACTACATACCGGGACCAGTCGATTCCAAATCAGACACTCTACCACTGGACCACGAATGCCCCAGTGTTAACTGGTTAATGGCAATTTAAAAGACTGCTCTGAATCCCGCCCATAGGCGGATCTAGGGGGGACCCGGTGTACGCCCCCCCAAAAGGTCCCCGCAAGGGTTTTGACATTAATGGAACATACATACATACAAATCGACAGAGTTCGTTTTTTTGGTAAGTAATTTTTGTGTTTTCTATCAAAAATGCACCCTACCCTCACTTCAACAGAAGGGGGTTATCCCAAATATGTCGCCAAGATACAATTTTTGGGTGGTATCCCGGTGTTACTGGTTTTCGACGACGTAGTACATAACAGACTCCTATAGGTTTAGAATTGTCATACACTGCAAACAATTTTATGTCACCAAATAAACAATATTTTACCTTTTCATTCCCCAAAATCTCGAAGAAAACCGATTGTTTACTTATTGAGAAATATTGACAAAATAGCGGTACCTCATTCTTAGTAATCCGGAATGACGTCACATGTTTTTGCCTAACTGTGGAAATTGCCTACAGCGCGAGCATTATTATGTAAGCAACAGTTTTTTTTAACAAAACAATATAAATAAGGAACACTTACTTTAATAATAGGCTTAATTTATCATTTTCACTCAAAATTCATGTGTTGGAGAGCATTTTGTCTATATACTGTATCTAAAACACTAATTTAGTTTAACTTAGACAAACACACGGGGCATAAGAAGTCGTCGCCCCTCCTAATTACTCTGACTGGGTGCAGAACCGTAACTGGACCCATCCATCGAACACATCACACGGTGCCTAACAGAGAATAACTAGGTTTACACAACCATGTATATCAGTTGGAGAACCTCTGTGAAAACACATGGACCTGAGGGCGAAAATCGATATTATGAATAAGGACCCCGTGTGTGTAATAACGGACAGAACTCATAAACACGGAGCAGTGAGACTATAATGACATTTTTATTCGTAAATATATTGGCGTGGCAGACGATGCATATGTCATTTTGGATAAAAAATTGCCAATTTCTTTAAAAAATGATATTTATATGGTGACATAAAACGGATATAGTGAAATTAGTGAAAACTGGGGTAGGTTTAAAGTTTTCACCGCTAATTTACCTTGTCTGATATATTATGATCAGTTAGAAATAGATTGAAGTGCACAAGGTATGTTTATTTATAATTCCGGTAACTGGAGCGTGAAATATTGCGTGATCTCTCGCAACTTGCTATTTCCACAGTTGGGCGAAAACCTGTTCTGGGCGAAAACTCTTCACGCCGGGATATATCAATAAATTAAAACGGGACCCATTCAATATAATAACAAATTGTATGCCTCCAGAAACCACCATTTCATACCTAATCTACCACCAACAGGATGGGGATACCCCACCTCATAACCTCCCCCAAAATCCTGGACCCACCCCCTAGCTACGGGCCTGTGATTGAACTTTCTTTGTGTCGCTTATAGAATGGACATATGGAAAGAAGAGCAACCAATAAGGACATTTTCTGGAAAAACCAATTCAACTGTTCAACAAACAGATGCTACAGTACAGAATGAATTGCATATGTATATAGCTTTAATTTAACTATATTACGAATTTTCATTCAAATTTACATTGGTTTTTAAATAAAATCGGCACAAAAATGCTACACCCCACCCACTTTACATGTCAACTTGTTGCGCAACATGAACACTGCTAAAACAGATGAAAATAATGAGGTTTTACCCAGTGGAGAAATCCTTGGCATATTATCGATGAATTGTTTTTTTTGTGCCTTTGTCAAATTTTGATTTGGGCCCTTTGTTTTCTTGGCTTTACCAACAACCGACCAATTACTGCCACTTGCCATGTTGCATAAAATTGAAAAGTATTGTTCAGGAAGTGACGACTACAATATTCTTTTCCATCCGTGCAATGACTCTTTTCCATCCCTAGTAGGATTCATCGGTGTTGTAGTACAAATAGCCTCAGTGTTTCAGAGATGAGTATCTAGTTTAATTATATTTTATTGCTTGTTTATATACAATACAATTACAAATATAAGCATGATAAATATATAAGCAAAATGATACAACTGTAATGTTATGCTTATTCTTGAACACTGTAAGAATAAAATATAGAAGCAAACATCCTATTCCCAGTCAATATAAACTCGAGAGTGATTTATATAAGTTGAAAGAACTTGTTTCGCAATCGAGCTAAAATAAATTTGTATAAAAAAATAAAAATATAAACTCCATGGAGTCCTACTTGAGTCGGTCACCTCAGCCAAATACCTTGGCGTAGAAAACCCAACTAACCTGTCGTTACGCTTACATAAAAAGGTCAACAAAGAAAGCTAACCAAACATTAGGATTTCTACGTTGAAACATCCAGGTCAAATCCGAACTCCTTATGTCCATGGCTTACCAGACACTAGTGAGACCCCAGCTGGAATATGGCTCCGATATCTGGTCGCCCCATACCCAAACATTGATAGACCAAATTGAAGGTGTCCAACGAAGAGCAGCCCGTTGGATAAAGGCTGACTTCTACCGTACATTTAGGCAGCCTCATGATACATTGCTAGTTCAGGAAGTCAGGTTCAGTGTGGATCTTCACAACCTGTTCATGCCTACCAACGTAGAGGCCACGACGAGGCTTCTTGTCATTAGTATTGTTATATAGATCCGCCCCCTGTGAAATAGGAGACCGCTGCACTGGTAATCCAGGGATCGCAGGTTCGATCCCATCGTCTGACCCTAATAAAAGTAACAGTCTTTCAGATGGGACATTAAACCAAGGTCTCGTGTTGGTGCTGTACACCGTACACGTAAAAGAACCAGAGGAGACTGTGGAATGGGTCTCTGTCTGTATCATTGCACTATCCTCCAAAAATCTAAAATAACTAATCTCTTCATGTGAGTAGTGGGTAATGTGTGTAGTGGTAGGCAGGCGGATGAGCAGGAGATCTATCCGATTAACCGTCTGCAACCGAGATATTAGAACACGAAACCAGTAATGCCCTGGTACCATTGTATCAATTTGTTTTACTAGTACAATATTACATGTTTAAAGAATAGACATATGTGAGCAACGGTGATGTGTTCACTCTGAATGGCATAAACCAGATCTTACATGGTAGTGTCCTGTATTTCAGAAGGGTCCATCCTTTCATTATAAGTGTTGTAAGGTAGCCAACCATCTATCCCTCTGCTAAACCTATGAACTATATTCCTACACCGTCGATAGAACATGCAAAGTCCGTAAGGCTATGACCATGACCATGTTAGTGATGATCTACGAAAGTGTTTCACATGCTTACGGTTATGTTCACACACTTTAGAAATTGAATTTGGTAGGTACAATGCTATAGAAAGAGAAAATCGGTTATGTAAACTATGTAACCAAAAGTCGGTTGAATCGGAGTATCACTTTTTGCTATGTTGTACGAGATACACAAGTTTAAGAACTAAATACCTTGATAATATATCTTGACCGTGTGTACAGATATCCAATACTATCATGTCTTCTAAGAATACAATATAATTGTTAAACATATCTAATTATATAAAGGAATATTTGTGTATGTCTTTGCCATAGTTTATACTCATGTAAATGGCCAAAGGCAATGTATTGCTGATAATGCCAATATACTTGAAACAAACCATATCTATTCGAAATGCTCGTTCAAAATAAAGTATTAATTAATCCTACACAAATTAATTATTCCATTTCTTACAGGGGGCCTACTCAATGACAAGGTCAAATCCGTGATTGGGTCAAGCAAGATCTGCTGGATGGGCTACATATTTTTTCCACGTCCATCACAAGTTACTGGAACGATCATGGTGAACAACATGTCGGTATAATGAAGAATGGTGTCTATATAGCAGGTGCTTACGTTGACGAAATCGGTAGTTCCATAACAATAGCAATGCAGCTACAAATAGGTGACACAGTCTGGGTGAAACATATTGATCACGACAAATGGCGCTTTGTATGGTGGGTGTCTAACACGTTTCATGGGTTGTTTGATTACTGCTTTGTAAGTTAGAAAATAAATAACAATACCATTAAC
>CM026397.1:45849357-45883383 GCA_014843695.1 Archivesica marissinica
AAGGATGGCTGAAGTAGGATGGTATTCAAGTTCTTTATCTGTGTAAGCTGGTATGTCTATGGTTTCATTTGGTCTAAGAATAATTCTATGTGTTGTAGCATTTCTAACTATTGCTATTTTATCCTTATTCCGTTTTAGCGCTCGATCCCGCATAACCATAGTCCTAAATGTCAGGTACCATGGTACATGTAAGTTGGATCTTTGAAGAAATTGAGCTCTAAAAGTGTGTCTGCACTCATCCAACAGTTCTTTAATTATGTTTGTACCAATGATAATAGGTGTTGTTGCAGAGAACTTTGTATCTGGTACAATAAGGAAGAGGCATGTATGTGTGTCTGACTTAGGTAGACCTTCAGTGATATTTAAATCAGCTGCCATATAGCCAAGATAAGGTAGATCTTCCCCATCAGCACACTCTATTCTGAGGATATTCTTTAGTGGCTTAATTTCTGTGTCACTAAAATGTTCTTGGTGGAATGATTCCGACATCAGGCTGACTACGCTTCCTGTATCTAGAAGAGCCTGTGCTGGAATATTATTCATTGTTAAATTGATTTCCGTTACTTCTCCTACTAGTCTGGGATCTGTATTGTCAGTGCTCTGGTTCGACCCCTCTACGCGAGCACTTACAAGTTTGGGCAATTTCTAGCTTGGTGTCCCGGTCTGTTACACTTGAAACAGTTGGAGTTCCTGTATGGACAACCACTGATAATGTGTCCAGTCTCTCCACAATGGTAGCAACCATTTGGCTTGAATGTTCCTGTGCCAGTAGGTCTTTGTGGCTTGTAGTCACCACGTCCTCTACCTCTATCTGATCATCTATTGTCTCTGTTATAACCTTTGTTCCATCCCCTACCTCTATTATATCCAAACCCATATCCTCTAGCTTGTCCTTCAAAGTCATTCTTGTTCTCATTATCTTTCTCTATCCTCTCCATTCTTGCATTCAATTGTTGTAGTAAGGCTGTCATTTCACTTAGCTCACTCTTTTCTGGTTCTGTTTTCATGACTGGTTTGCATGGTTTCTTCTCTCTATCTGTACTTGATGCTTCTTCTTTCAATTCTGCTTCCATCTTTCTGAGTACTCTTTTGAACTCATCATACTCTATGATTTTATCATGATGATAAATACTTAAATGCTTTAATTCCTTGTTTAGTCCTGCGTATAAAATATCTTTTAGTATGTATGTGTGTTCATGCCTTCTCAATGCTCTAAGCGTTACAGCCTGGTCAAATAATTCTTCCAGTCTTGACGAAAACTGTTCCACCGTCTCATTGGCTCGTTGTTGGCTGCAGTAGAACTTTCTCATGACACTTTCCTTTGACTCTACAGTGCCATAATCATTGTCTAATTTCTCTATTACATCTGTAAGGGTAACATCTGGTCCCATTCTTCTCACTTTGTCACTTGCATTTCCCTTTAAAGCTCTTCTTATCCCTAATAATATCTGCTCCTTGGAGAAGGATTCATCCGATATTATGGATTCAATTTCATATTTGAACGTATTCCATTTTACGTCTCCTTTCCCTTCTTCTCCGTAAAATGATGATAATTTTGGGAAATGGTATGTTCCGAGTCTTATTTGTGGCTTATGTTCCTCCTTATCAGGGTCTTCCTTCCCTGTACCAAACAATTTGATGATTTTAGCCACATCCTCGGGGGAGTTTATCTTTGGCTTCATACCAAGCATTCTCAATGTCTCTAATAGTCTGGCTTCATCTGCCGAAACTCCTTCCTCATCCTGTCCTCCTGTCGCTCCTTCTGTTTCCTTTTGGTGAAACATGTCTCTATCAGAAGATCTATATGTCCACTAGTATAATGAACAAAGTTCACAATCAAATTGTCTTGATTACACTATGTAATACTATTCAGTACTTTTTGCACAAGTAAAGTTCCAACTGAATATATTATTTACTATATATATTTGAGTTATGCCAAACTCTATCACCAACTTTGCCTCACAATACAATTGTCATGGGTTCCAAAATTGTACTCACAATCTATTATCACAACATTATACACATCAATACACAAGTAATAAATGTCAGGCAGATTACTGAAGTCTTTTCACAACCAATACACTTCACAAATAATTCAAGTGTCCAAGCACTAAGTGTCGCATCAATTTCTAAATAGCAATCACTAATTGTCTATCACAAATTTCTATCACTAAATGTCTTTTTCCAAATGTCTGCACTTCAAAATGTCAAACACAGAGTTCACTATCTCAATCCATTCATAGCAGTTCAGTCACTTCTGATATCTATGATATCTTACAACACTTTTAATGAGTACATGTATATTGTGTCCATAATCACAAATTAATAAGTCTGCAGTGTGTCCTTTATCACAAATTAATAATCACATATGTGTCCTTTATCACAATTTAATTCTCAAGTGTGTCTTTTATCAAAATGTTGTACACAAACAACAATCACAATGTTTCACTATCACTATTTAACACAGCGTTAATTTAATCCTACTATTTCAATTAACACTATATTTGCAATATTCGCAAATTCAATTAAGTTGCATTGTCACAATAACATTGGTAAATCCGAATCCTATTCACCTGAAACAAAATCTAATTGAAAAAATCATATGGCTATCATACAGGTAGGCTACCAATCAGTTATCAACACATTAATTTACAAACAGGATGCGGCGTACGCTAACTCCAAATGTCAGCTAATGCCTCTATAAATTGGGCAGGTATTTAAATATATGAATGTAAATGCAACTCCACAATCAATCAAAACTGACAATCAACTACACAGGGGCGACAACCCTATATAGACCATAGACTATGTCTAGGCATAAAAATAATTGCAAAAATATTAGTATACATGTACACACAAATATCACACTAGTTATCAGTGTAATTGCCCTAGGCTCTTAGTGACTAGTATATGCTCTGATACCCGTGATACAATATCACAGAAAGTATCAACCTTCACATGATATATGACGGACGCCAACTATACAACGCTCCACAATTGTAGTGAACTGGACTAATTGAAAAAATCACATGGCTATCATACAGGTAGGCTACCAATCAGTCATCAACACATTAATTTACAAACAGGATGCGGCGTACGCTAACTCCAAATGTCAGCTAATGCCTCTATAAATTGGGCAGGTATTTAAATATATGAATGTAAATGCAACTCCACAATCAATCAAAACTGACAATCAACTACACAGGGGCGACAACCCTATATAGACCATAGACTATGTCTAGGCATAAAAATATTTGCAAAAATATTAGTATACATGTACACACAAATATCACACTAGTTATCAGTGTAATTGCCCTAGGCTCTTAGTGACTAGTATATGCTCTGATACCCGTGATACAATATCACAGAAAGTATCAACCTTCACATGATATATGACGGACGCCAACTATACAACGCTCCACAATTGTAGTGAACTGGACTGCTAATACACAACACCGTGTCAACAGTCTAGTATACAGCACAATTCTTGAGCAGATACAGACATATGACGGGAACCTGATGGGCGTACCTTGTACTTGAGCAGATATATGACGGGAACCTGATGGACGTACCTTGTACTTGAGCAAGTACAGATATATGACGGGAACCTGATGGGCGTACCTTGTACTTGAGCAGATATATGACGGGAACCTGATGGACGTACCTTGTACTTGAGCAGATATATGACGGGAACCTGATGGACGTACCTTGTACTTGAGCAGATATATGACGGGAACCTGATGGACGTACCTTGTACTTGAGCAGATATATGACGGGAACCTGATGGACGTACCTTGTACTTGAGCAGATATATGACGGGAACCTGATGGACGTACCTTGTACTTGAGCAGATATATGACGGGAACCTGATGGACGTACCTTGTACTTGAGCAGATATATGACGGGAACCTGATGGACGTACCTTGTACTTGAGCAGATATATGACGGGAACCTGATGGACGTACCTTGTACTGAGCAGATATATGACGGGAACCTGATGGACGTACCTTGTACTGAGCAGATATATGACGGGAACCTGATGGACGTACCTTGTACTTGAGCAGATATATGACGGGAACCTGATGGACGTACCTTGTACTTGAGCAGATATATGACGGGAACCTGATGGACGTACCTTGTACTTGAGCAGATATATGACGGGAACATGATGGGCGTACCTTGTACTTGAGCAGATACATGACGGGAACATGATGGACGTACCTTGTACTTGAGCAGGTACAGATATATGACGGGAACATGATGGACGTACCTTGTACTTGAGCAGGTACAGATATATGACGGGAACATGATGGACGTACCTTGTACTTGAGCAGGTACAGATATATGACGGGAACATGATGGACGTACCTAGCACTTGAGCAGATACAGATATATGACGGGAACCTGATGGACGTACCTTGTACTTGAGCAGGTACAGATATATGACGGGAACATGATGGACGTACCTTGTACTTGAGCAGGTACAGATATATGACGGGAACATGATGGACGTACCTTGCACTTGAGCAGATACAGATATACGACGGGAACCTGATGGACGTACCTTGTACTTGAGCAGGTACAGATATATGACGGGAACATGATGGACGTACCTTGTACTTGAGCAGGTACAGATATATGACGGGAACATGATGGACGTACCTTGTACTTGAGCAGGTACAGATATATGACGGGAACATGATGGACGTACCTAGCACTTGAGCAGATACAGATATATGACGGGAACCTGATGGACGTACCTTGTACTTGAGCAGGTACAGATATATGACGGGAACATGATGGACGTACCTTGTACTTGAGCAGGTACAGATATATGACGGGAACATGATGGACGTACCTTGCACTTGAGCAGATACAGATATACGACGGGAACCTGATGGACGTACCTTGTACTTGAGCAGGTACAGATATATGACGGGAACATGATGGACGTACCTTGTACTTGAGCAGGTACAGATATATGACGGGAACATGATGGACGTACCTTGTACTTGAGCAGGTACAGATATATGACGGGAACCTGATGGGCGTACCTTGTACTTGAGCAGATATATGACGGGAACCTGATGGACGTACCTTGTACTTGAGCAAGTACAGATATATGACGGGAACCTGATGGGCGTACCTTGTACTTGAGCAGATATATGACGGGAACCTGATGGACGTACCTTGTACTTGAGCAGATATATGACGGGGAACCTGATGGACGTACCTTGTACTTGAGCAGATATATGACGGGAACCTGATGGACGTACCTTGTACTTGAGCAGATATATGACGGGAACCTGATGGACGTACCTTGTACTTGAGCAGATACAGATATATGACAGGAACCTGATGGGCGTACCTTGTACTTGAGCAAGTACAGATATATGACGGGAACCTGATGGGCGTACCTTGTACTTGAGCAAGTACAGATATATGACGGGAACATGATGGACGTACCTTGTACTTGAGCAAGTACAGATATATGACGGGAACCTGATGGACGTACCTTGTACTCGAGCAGATATATGACGGGAACATGATGGACGTACCTTGAACAGATACAGATATATGACGGGAACCTGATGGGCGTACCTTGAACAGATACAGATATATGACGGGTACCTGATGGACGTACCTTGTACTTGAGCAGATATATGACGGGAACATGATGGACGTACCTTGTACTTGAGCAGATATATGACGGGAACCTGATGGACGTACCTTGTACTTGAGCAGATATATGACGGGAACATGATGGGCGTACCTTGTACTTGAGCAGATACATGACGGGAACATGATGGACGTACCTTGTACTTGAGCAGGTACAGATATATGACGGGAACATGATGGACGTACCTTGTACTTGAGCAGGTACAGATATATGACGGGAACATGATGGACGTACCTTGTACTTGAGCAGGTACAGATATATGACGGGAACATGATGGACGTACCTAGCACTTGAGCAGATACAGATATATGACGGGAACCTGATGGACGTACCTTGTACTTGAGCAGGTACAGATATATGACGGGAACATGATGGACGTACCTTGTACTTGAGCAGGTACAGATATATGACGGGAACATGATGGACGTACCTTGTACTTGAGCAGATACAGATATACGACGGGAACCTGATGGACGTACCTTGTACTTGAGCAGGTACAGATATATGACGGGAACATGATGGACGTACCTTGTACTTGAGCAGGTACAGATATATGACGGGAACATGATGGACGTACCTTGTACTTGAGCAGATACAGATATACGACGGGAACCTGATGGACGTACCTTGTACTTGAGCAGGTACAGATATATGACGGGAACATGATGGACGTACCTTGTACTTGAGCAGGTACAGATATACGACGGGAACATGATGGACGTACCTTGTACTTGAGCAGGTACAGATATATGACGGGAACATGATGGACGTACCTTGTACTTGAGCAGGTACAGATATATGACGGGAACATGATGGACGTACCTTGTACTTGAGCAGGTACAGATATATGACGGGAACATGATGGACGTACCTTGTACTTGAGCAGATACAGATATATGACGGGAACATGATGGGCGTACCTTGTACTTGAGCAGATACAGGTGTGTGATAGGAATCTGATGAGAGTACCTTGTGTTTGAGCAGATAAGAGATATGAGGGAAGCCAGTGAAGTCTACCTAGTGAGCTCAATATGATGCCCATTGAGTGCAAATTGTGCACGACCAGATATCAGAATCTCTGTCGGAGAAATTACTGCGACAAACCAGGAGTTACCCAACAGCTTGCCGGTATTGTACTGCGACCAGCCAGGAGTCACCCAAACTCGTGTCATGGAAGTGAAGCTCACTAGTCATACATGCTCCGGATTGGACTGTGGTTCCCACAAACAGTCGTCTTAATGTGTTCACCATCATGATGTAGAAAATATAGCAAGGCGCATGCTAAGTTCTCACAGGGTGAAAGATATATGAACACTGGAGTGGAGCGGGCTCTTATCAAACCTGATCCTTTTGACAAATCAACTCCCAAGTTACCACTCTTATACATATGATCCAGCCACCAGCCGGACTCACTCATACTGGTGGTAGCGTCAGGTTTTGTTATCACCTGGTCATGGCACAACTCGTCCATAGCAGGTGACTGATATTTACCCACTCTTCACAGACATGGCCTCATTCACATTTTCTATGAAACATTTAATGCAGCTGGTTATGCAGGGCATCCAGTTCCTCAACCCGGTTCAGACAAGCGTACAGATCAATTATTGTATACTATTTTATCATCAAACTCATCCAATGGCAAGACACATTTGTAGAAGACAAGCTGGTGGCTATTCGGGTAAGAGAGATCTAGCAGGTGATCCTTGAATAGAGTCGATTGCTGCTGTTTTATCGTTGCATGGTCACTTATAAACATCAACTGTAACTCTGAGAGCCTGACTGAGGTAGTGTCTGCATTTTCGACCAAGGCTACGATTTAAGAACAGTAACCAGTCGCCCAAGGACTTAGGTTGTGACTACCTTCTTGAGGTTAACCTCCACACCCTCACATCTCACATAGCTATTGTGAACTTAGTTTTATTTACTAATCTGAGGTCAGGCTCCAAAAACCGACTATTTTGACCCAAAATGACCCTTAATATGACATTGGTGGTTGACATTGACCTAATATCATCTAAATAATATCGGAATTGGATTCCCCGACCTAGAAAACCCATGACAGGTGGTAGCATATTCGGTTCCAACAACCCTTTTGGTTATTTAACTGATTTTACTCTACTCTGTGTGGCGGCCATTTTGTATTTCGCCAAGATGGAGGCCTCAGTCTCGGCGCCCGTAAAATATCAATAGAGTATGGCATGTACAACATCTGAACCAAATTTGGTGCTTTTGGAAGAATGTGAACCACAATATCACTCAGGGCCCCCTGGCTATTTATATATAAATACAACACAAACACATGTTTGCAAGATCAGACATATACTGTTTATTTTGCCTGATAGTGATTGTAGGCAACTGGGTTGTATATATACTTGTATTAAAGAACCGCAATGCATTAACAGAATGCTGATAAATATGTCTGTGTATTTATATGAAGCAATGGCAATGCTGTTCGTATTTTAACGATGATACTGATATCAAGCTCAAATTGATAGCCTGTTCATTCCTATTAGATGTACATTTTGTATATACAATAAGGGAGTCAATTTAGTTATAGAGACTTCAATTTCATAACTAATAAGTAACCGTTTTCAACCTTACTAATTTTCGAAGAGTTTATACATTTATAATTTAGAAAATTTTGTTCGTTACAATTAAGCACAGCAAGCACATAATTACTGCCATTCACACTAGATAGTTATTATGCAACATCTATATTACTCGTCTGTGCAATATGATGACAGGAGATTAGTGTCAAGCAGTATAAACATTAATTGTTTGTTCTGTTGCATATTTGGATAATAATAAACTTGTCATGGGCATTCTGGGTTCATGAAGAATCAAAATTCACCCATTGGCTACCCAACCTGGATAGGTGGGCGTTTCAAAATTCACCCATTGGCTACCCAACCTGGATAGGTGGGCGTTTCAAAATTCACCCATTGGCTACCCAATCTGGTTAGATGTGCGTTCGAATCCAGCACTAGCAATATATACCCCGATCTTCTGGCTGCATTACGGTAATCCAGAATCTGAACCAGGTTAAATAAATAAGAATTAAACTTTTCGTAAAATTTAAATTGTGAATTGGATCTTTTAATTATAGCCCGACCCGCCCCGCGTACCTCACAGCAAGCGAGTTCCCCAAACAACTACATACATTACCAGGTGCGGCGCCAGGGGGGTTCGGGGGGTGCGAACGAACCCCCTTTTCAGTTAATGGTGTACGATCATATGATGAAACCCATCTCAAGGAATGCTTCATATCATCACAAGTCGCAAAATGAGATGATTCATTTGATTGGCCACTCCATCATCCAAGCAGATATTATTACAGAGATTAAGAAATCAGGTTTTCACACTGTAATGGTGGATGAGGTAACATCAAGCAATGATTAAATTCTATCAGTTTGCTTTCGCTTTGTAGAAGTGAAACAGATACGAAAGGAGTTCGTTGAGTTCATCAACATTCATAGAATTACTGGCGAAGTTATCCCTAATGCCATCCTGGAGTTCCATGAAAACGTTGGTTTGGATATTCATCAGCTTCAGGGGCAGTGTTATGATGGTGCCTCAAACATGGCTAGCGAGAAGAAAGGCGTAGCCTATCTGGAATCATTTCACAACATGCACCAAATGCTCCATATACCCATTGCAATGGACATATTCTTAATCTTTCCCTTGCCGCTAGCTGTAAAGCTAATAACATACAGCATGTGATTGCTACCATGAAGGATGTAGCTATCTTCTTCAACTACTCTCCAAAAGCGGAAAAACGTCACGTTCACAATGCCACCACTGGAAAAGTGATAATTGACATGTGCAAGACCCGTTGGTCGGAGCGCGATACCGCTTATGAGCATTTCGACCTGGCCCTACCATTCCTGATAAGAGTGCTTTGATATCATCAGTGGTACTCGCCCGGACATGGATGATTTTGATAAGGCGTTTACGGAAGGCTGGGACTCGGAATCAAAGAAAGATGCAATTGCTCACGCTAAAGCTGTGGCGGATTTCGGATTTATTGTTGGTCTGGTGTCGCTGTATTACCTGCTGCACCCTCTTCACGGCGTTACCGTCTACCTTCAGGGTCGAACGATAGACATTGTAAAAGCTTACCAGTTGATTGATGAAACCGCGTCTGATATGAAAGCGACACGTGACAACGTTGAAGAAGATTTCAAAAAGATCTACAAACAAGCCGAACGCATTGCAGAGAAACTAAACGTTGATCCGTCTTTGCCACGCATTGCCAAACGCCAGATCCATCGTCAAAATCAGCCCGCTGATACGCCAGAAGAATATTATCGCCGTACAGTTGCCATTCCACTTCTTGACTGCATCATCATTGAGATGGATACACGATTTAACAAACTTTCACAGAGAGCTGTGAAGCTGCTGATGCTTGTTCCTGCCATCTGTTTTACCATACATTTTGAGCTCTAGAATGCAGGAAATGCCATTTCAGAGCTTCCAGATTTAAAAATGTTCGGGGGAGAATGTCCCTGGACCCCACTAGCAGGCTCCTGCCCTACGGGCCGTCGCACTTGTATCGAACCCCCTCCAGAAATTCCTAACGCCGCGCCTGATTACTACTACAACAAGAACTGTACTGGACATGGACTAAGAACGTAGACGAACACCATTCCACTCCAGTCAGATAACCACTTTATTGACATAGCACATCACAAGGCTGAAAATATAAACAGAACAGTCCTAAGGTTCTTGACAAATACCAAGTGACAATTATGTTGTTTTAGCTTAAAATATAAATTTGGGTACGAAAGTACGAATTTGCTATGACACGAATCTGGGTACGAAACTATCGGCAGCGTTCTTCTTAAAATTACAGCTTTTACAAATTACTCGAAAACATTATATACATTGATCAATGCATAAACAATAGTAAGAAAACAAAACCTACACTGTGCGTGGCTATAGAGACCGATATTTTATGTTTTACGTGAACACGCAAACTTGCGGGAAACTCGAACGAGTAAGTACAATAGGTGAAACAACTATACAAGTTTTAGGTGTGAATACACTAAATTCTGGTCCTGGGTGAGTGGGTCCGTTCCAACACAAGAACCCTAGACCCACCGGCTAACGACAAATAAGCCGGGCCGGCAATACCATACATCAAAATGATTTCGCGATTAGACTCGCCCAGGAACAACCAGAGATTAAAACATATTTTTCTATGAAATTACTCTGGAAACCTGTGTCGGTTTGTCAATGTCAGATCGCTGAATGTCGGACCTCATTGCTGCCTAGACATATGGTATCATATTTCTAACATATGTGTATACAGTCAAACCTGTCTTAAGCAGCCAGCCAGGGGAATCACAGAAAGTGGCTGCTTAGCACAGATGTCTGCTTAATAGAGGTCAAATGTATAATAAAACAATATATTGGGAATCTGGCTGCTTAATACAGGTTGGCTGCTTAATAGAGGTGACCACTAACACAGCTTTAACTGTACATATCATTATGTCATCGAAATACATTATATGTAATACATCTTATATTAAAATAAAAAACGAGATGTGTACCGTGTGAAATCGTCTGAGAGATTGAACACGTATACCCAATAATTGACGCATATATACCTATACAATATACCTAACATGAAATCCCGCGCACTATAACTTACCAATACATACACAGTATTGAATACGTTCCATGAAGACAAATAGTTCACGCTCGCTATTCTAATTAAAGCAGCATTACATCGTAATAAAGGATGTTTTGGGTAAAATATAAATACTAGTGTGTGTGTGTGTGTGTGTGGTGTGGTGTGGTGTGTGTGTGTGTGTGTGTTTACAAAAATCGAAATAGTCGCTCAGAAACGATAACATTCCAATAAATTTAAACCATCAACACACGAAATGTAAACACGCACAGTGCGCATGTGTGAAACAACAGAGGATGTAGAAAACAACCTATATATTTTGAACATGAAAGACTATCTATCTATCTTCCTCTAATGTCGAACCGCTCACGGGGATGTAGACATGTCCCTAAAAGACTTAGCTAACAGAGGTATGAATCAACATATCAAGTAATTTAATTTAAAAAAACGTGGGACAAATGGGGACGATGCATTCCGAATGTAAACAAGTGTGGACGATGCGTTCCGGTTGTAAACAAGTGCATGACCGATCGACTCGGAAAGTCCTACTTTCGGTTTCGAGTTTGTTTTATCGCAAAAAAACACTGTTTACCAAATGAACATAAGCATACAAAGTATAATGTTAGAATGTGTAGCAGCATTGCTACCCATACGTAAAAGCTGAATTTTTCAAATATCTTATTTCATATGATGTAATGCTGCTTTAATAATCTATTGTCAAAAACGGTTTATCGACTATGATAGATGTTACTATAAATAGCAATGTAGCATGGGTTCCAGTCTGTTGATTTTTCAGTTTTTAACTTGTGACAAAATGATCAGAAACTCAATACGACCCAATTAATGAATAGTCTCGGTGTTAAAATATATTTATTTGACTGACAAGGTAAAATATATTGACGCCTGTTCCCAGGCTAATAGTGCTGAATAGTTGTGTTTATTTACCTGAAGTAGCATTTTAGTGAAACTAGGCCAATATGGTTGCGCACTATATAATAAGCGAATGTATTTGTCTACTAGGATGCAAACCACTGTATTTTCAAATTCGAATCCATTTTTACCGCATGCAGTCCTATAAACTACAGGACTGCTGCTTGCTGTTAGACACAAGTAAGTCATGGCATCACCATCAAAGTGTTTCACAATTTCCAAATGTGAACAAACACCGGTTAAAAATGGAACGCGTAGGGATCCTAGCTGCCATGTAGGGCTGTTTACTCATCAATGCGCTGGAGCAAGTAGTACTGAAATAAATTCACAAAAGTCTTCTTCAAATGAGCACAAATGCCATAAGCAATCACAATAAGAAATGCAAACAGTCTCTGCTTTCTACAGTAAAATATCATCAAATTGTGGTCTGCTTGATTGCAAAGACGACTTTCTAGGCTACTATGTACAACCACAGGGATTCGGCACGTTTGGGGGTACTGGTATATATATTTAAGTACAGGGATTCTACTCTGTGGGATGTCAGATTTCGCATCGATCAGTAAAATGGCCCTATCTGAAACAATTTTGTACAAATCTGTCCAAATACAACGCCTATCCCGAGTCTTTATATTGTTCTTCAAATAAAACACAACTTTAAGCTGCATGCATGTATACTTTGCAAACAATTGCCACATACATTGGCCATAGCAGGTCACATTTCCATACTAGGACACGGGTTCTGTCAGCAACAAAAAAAAATCTTCGACGGGAGAGTTTTAACTGTGAATAACATTATCAATAAAATGTGTTTACACTAACGTGTAGGTTTATTCGGCAAAAATGTACGTCAAAAAGAGATTTCGTAGCATTTTCAATTTGTTTTGAAAATTTCTATAGCGGCGCAATTCGTGTTGAAACGAGCGTTCTGATTGGATTATTAGAATGTAACAAGATGTTTTTTTATATAGGAAGAATAATCGGAATCCAATCAGAACGCTCGTTTCAACGCTCGTTTCAACGCGAATTGCGCCGCTTTAGAAATTTTCAAAACAAATTGAAAATGTTACGAAATCTCTTTTTGACGTACATTTTTGCCGAATAAACCTACACGTTAGTGTAAACACATTTTATTGATAATGTTATTCACAGTTAAAACTCTCCCGTCGAAGATTTATTTTTGTTGCTGACAGAACCCGTGTCCTAGTATGGAAATGTGACCTGCTATGGCCAATGTCTGTGGCAATTGTTTGCAAAGTATACATGCATGCAGCTTAAAGTTGTGTTTTATTTGAAGAACAACATAAAGACTCGGGATAGGCGTTATATTTGGACAGATTTGTACAACATTGTTTCAGATAGGGCCATTTTACTGATCGATGCGAAATCTGACATCCAACAGAGTAGAATCCCTGTACTTAAATATATATACTAGTACCCCCAAACGTGCCGAATCCCTGTGTGTACAACGACCCGGGACCAATTCCGACCCGGAACCAATCCGGAACCAATTCCCCAGTGGGGTCACACGACTAGTACATGTATAATTTATGTTAAATATTGTATGTATTTAAGAACTGGGTTACATGTTTATTATCTATGTAATTATGAAATGTATGTAGCACTATATTTATATAACAGGTGCCGGCACATGGTAAATTAAATTCGAAACTAGTACCCGGACGTTGCCAGGTTACAATGAGTCAACTTAAACACGCGATAACATGTCCTGCCATTTTATGTCTCGCTTGTTTATTTTCAAACTTGTGTAAACAATGTTTGTGAAACTTTTAATATGGAATGGACATAATGGATTTGATTTATGTAAAGCTGGAGGTAATTCACTAGCTAGGTTGAGTATTCATAATGAGTTGATTTTTAATAAACACATGATCAGGTGATCATCCTAACATGGCTACCAAGGAGAACGAGCAATATAATAGGATCGTTCTCACATTTCAAGAATGTGGAACAAAGCTTACCAGAAGATTGTTCATGAAGCGTGTGAAGGATCTTAGCCCAGATGGCACGACAGTTTGTGAATTTTTACACAATAACAAGAGTGAAATACTGAAATCAAATTCTGCAATATGTAAGAACCATGTCATCTTTCCACATCCACCTAGCACTGAAATATATATCGAACAATGGGACCTACTTATATTCTGTTCAATTCTAAGGAGTGTATGTCATCTAACTACAGTTATTCGAATGCGCATAAAAGATCTCAAGACTATAAGAAACAAAATGTTTCATATGCCGAATGCAACTCTGGCTGATCGAAAGTATGATGAATACAAATTAAAACTACATCATAGTTTTAAAGACTGCTTCGTGGAAATAGGTGATCCAGAATTCACAAAAGAAATAAAGAAACTGGCAAGGAATATTATGACAGGCCCACCTCCAATGGTTGAAACGATCAACGCAATTCGCCAAATGGGAAGAGAACAAATGGAAATACTAGAAAAACATAGTAAAGGTAAGATAGACTCACTACACTTTGCTGTTATTTATGTTTTGGATATTATTGTAGATGAATAATTACTGCGTGTCAGGAAACTAATTTCTTCTATACTTTATAATTGTATGTCCATATCGACCAAAATCAATAACTCATTACATAGAGAATATCGTGATGTGTTGTGTATATATTTAGGCGAAATCAACACTTAAAAACAAAGGCCCATCAATCTTTAGAATGAACACTCTAGTCTGTAAAGAACCAGACAATCTATTATGATACAGCAAATACATCCAAGCTGTGTATGCGCAACATTCCGCGTCTATGCCGAAAATAAGTCAGACCTACTCAGACAGTGATTTAAGTTTCAACATATACATGTGTTTTTAAAAAGCAACTACATGGGGTACCTATATACCTTTGCTTGTTATTTCGTCGGCATTGAGTCTGATAGTGTCGGTATTGGCATCGGTTTGCCGGTATTGGTACAGAAAACAACATATAAAAGAATTGGTTTTGTGTTTAATACACTCGGCAATACTCGATAGTGTTGTTTATTTGAATCGTGAATGAGAATCTAAAATTACATCCAGTATCTAGTGTGAGAAGTAATAAAGTCGTCTCTTTGCTTTTTTGGTATACGCGTCACTATAGAGCCTATACACGGAAACACGGTTTGGCTTATTATATAGTGCGCACCGTTTTGACCTACTTTCGCCAAAACGAGACTAACAGGTAAATAAACGTAAATATGCATTACTCGTATAGGAATGACACACCCAAGTGCCACATAATCTTGAAATTTACCAGTAGTTAGACGCAATATCTGTTCCTACGAATGTATATGGGTTATATGGTTCAGAGAATTACTTAGTGTGTCGTCCATTGTCCAGTGGTACAGTGGTAGAGTGTCTTATTTGGATTCAAAGGGTCCCGGGTTTGATACTAGTTTGGGGCTCATATAGTGTCATTGAGTGAGGCATCTCAGTACTGGTTAGTGACTTAAGTCTGCTAAGCCTGTCAATAAAACATGTCAAGGTCCCCACAAGGTGATTGGCATCAATAAAACATACAATGTACATAAGTAATTGAATACATTAGTAACATTTAGGTCACACGCACCATATTAACTATATTAACGCATGCCATTGGAATGGCCTCCCTCCCCTCAACGAAGGATCACTGCCGGCCCAATGGAAGTCAGCAAATGTTGCTCCCATTTACAAAAAGGGGACAAGTCACACCCCACCAACTATAAGCCTATCTCACTGACATGTGTTCTATGCAAGGTTCTAGAACATATACTTAGTTTCCTCCTCGATAGTAAAACAGTTCACTAACCACAGTATTCTGTACCATTTGCAGCATGGTTTTAGAGAAAAACGGTCATGCGTGACCCAATTAGTAATGCTAATCAATGACATGGTTACCTCTGTCTACAATAAGCATCAGGTAGATCTCATCCTATTAGACTTCAGTAAGACTTTCGATAAGGTCAATCACGAGAAAGTACTACTAAAAATGCATGACTATGGAGTTAGAGGTCAAACATTAAGGTGGATTAAGAGTTTTCAAGATAATAGACTCCAGTCAGTTGTCCTTAATGGTATTAGTTCAGATGCCATTCCTCTGGAGTCCCACATGGATCCGTACTTGGATCCCTGCTTTTCCTAGCCTATATAAACGACCTCCCACAAAACATCAGTTCCAAAGTCTGTATCTTTGCAGATGATACTGCAGTCTATCTATCATCTGCAGATGAACTCCAAAACGATCTTAAGAGATTAGAAGGGTGGGAGTTGGAGTGGGAAATGGAATTTTACCCCTCCAAATATCAAGTTATCCACGTCACCAGAAGGAAACATCCTATTCCCAGTCAATATGAACTCCACTTGAGTGGGTCACCTCAGCCAACTACCTTGGCGTGGATATCTCAAATAACATGTCGTGGGACACTCTCATAAAAAGGTCAACTAACAAAGCAAACCAAACATTAGGATTCCTACGTAGAAACCTCCAGGTCAAATCCGAACCCCTTAAGTCCATGGCTTACCAGACACTAGTGAGACCCCAGCTTGAATATGGCTCCGAGATCTGGTTGCCCCATACCCACACATTGATAGACCATATGAAGGTGTCCAGCGAAGAGCAGCCCGTTGGATAAAGGCTGACTTCTATCGTACATCTAGTGTTACAGACATGCTACATTCCCCAAATCTATGCAGACTAGATCAACGGCGTATTGACAATAGGTTATCCCTTCTGTATAAATTTCATAATGATCTTGTTGCTATTCCCATTGAAAATTACCTCGTTCCCCTCTCCCGTCCTGCTCGCCATTGCCATTCCATAAGCTATAGGTTAATTACAGCAACTACATACTACTACAGGTCTTCCTTTTCCCCCACGAACAATCTACCATTGGAACCATCTCCCTCCTGACATTGTCCATCTCCCTACCACAGAGAAATTCAATACGACAGTTTGCCATATTGACCATGCCAGTCCCTAGTTGTTCTGCGCAGCTGCTTTTATAAACTTTTACCACAACTTATTTTCATTACTTTCTTAAATTATGCTTTTATAACTATTCATACTTTTAACTTCTTTGTGGGTTTTGACGCGCAACATGTCTACATCCCCGTAAGGGGTTCGACATTAAAGGAAGATAGATAAAGGTAGGTAGATAAGGGTAGGTCGGGTAGGGGGTAGGGTAGGGGTAGGGTAGGTAGGTAGGTATTTTGGTATACGATACTATGTACAGTCCAGCCCCAGCTTTACCATTTTTGCTGAGCTGCTGGCCACTGTACCACTCGGGACTGTTTTTGACCTTAGTATGTGGTTATTTTCAACATTATGTGTCTCAAATGAGATGTTTATCAACGGTCCATGACAAATGCCACCCTGTCATATTCAGTAGTGTGTGCTGGGAGTAACCAGTATATGTGGATGAATAAGTTACTACCCGAAATCATCGTTAGACGAAAGGGTTTTTTAGACGAAACTAGTACGTGAATTCGTGTTTACTCTCGAATATTCACTTCTGTTATCAGTAGTTATATAAATACTAATATAATACAGTTACAAAACAACCTAGCAAAGTAAACAGAGTATGTCGAAGGTAGTATATTGCCAAAATACGCTAAACCGGTGATTTTATAAGGAACGGTTTTAATGTTTGTTTACCTGTTTATAAGAATCTGGGTCAAGACGGTGTCCAAACCGTGTTTCCGTGTATTGATGACGTATCGCGCAACTACCGAGCTCTTTGCTTTTTTGGTATACGCGTCACTATAGAGCATATTGATAATAGCTTTATAAATAGCGATCGCGTACCATTCTATAAATATCGACTACGAACCGATCCATAAATAACGATTACGAACGCTTCTATAAATATAGACCGTTTACAACGGACTTAGGCCTCAATCGTTTCATAAGCTTCACGAACGGGTAAGTTCATTATATTATTCAAACTCGGCGTACGTTTTTATCGCGTAAGAAATCCTAATTATACGCTATATACAAACTTAACCTATGTACTTTAGCGAAAATGAATAATATATATCTTATCTCGTTACGTATAATTCCATAAAAACGCGATAAATTATTACTAATCCGTTTTAGAGGGGCATGTCACTAGACAACTCATAGACATAGCGTATATGATACACGAATAAAGTACACGTATTTTATCGTATAGAGTGATACAACGATTAATATAAATGTCTAATCGTTAATACGTGGTGTTCCATGTCCTTTAACATAATTAACTGAATCCAAGCGGTATGAGGTATGCCTGTCAGGCCTTCCGTATGTTGGCCCTAAATAATCTTAACAATTTATCTGGGAATGCGAGAGAAATTTCTAGCCCAAACTGACACAGGTAATTATAAATATCGCATGGCAAATTGTTTCATGATTCTAAGCAAATTTAAGTAATTAATACGTTTACATACCACGGTTGTCAATGCCAGCCGTTAAAATCTAAAAGTAAGACGGGTAATTAATTACGAATTACTACAAATCGACGCGGAAATCCGTAAATGTAATTAAGAAATGTTAAATGTCAAATAGTTGTTTCGCGATCGTGCTAGCATAAATTTGTATAAACTAATTACATCCCCTGTTCAGTGCGATAATGATAATCACGTGATCGGTGTTACATTGCGCATCCTTTATTAGAGTTGTACATATCCGTTGTAGGATTGCAACATGCGTATGTCTCCCCGTGCTAATAGTCAATGTTGTTATCATAATACGCCTATCAGTTTCATGCATTGCTGCGAAGCCTATTTTATGGCAATAGCGGCTGTAATACATGCGTTATTTGATAGAGGACGTCGCTCGGAGATTAGGGTTCGAACATGGCTTATGAATGTATACGTCCAGACTGGTGTGACAACTGTGTGGTCGCTATATGAAACAGGAAAATGTTGCTTTCCAATAAAATATGCTCATCTGTTAGCCTTCCGTATTTATTTATCATCGACCCCCTTGTTAATCGGGGTGACGCCTCTAAAAGTGCATTCGTTAATTCATTTTTGTTGCAGGATAGTGTAATACGCTCCAATTCCAGAACCATACAGGCGCGTAGCTGCCATTAGGCCAAAAGGCCCGGGCCTGCACATCAGTATTTATACGGATATCCATAATTCGATTATTAGATATAGGGGTAGCGCCGCGTATGAGCACGATCTATGCTGTTTATAATGGAGCTAAAAGACTTGGCCTACGAATCTGAAGTCATCAATGTTTCTACTCGGCGTTAGAGCGTATACATCTGTATAATTCGACGTAGCTCGGCGAGACCGATCCGACGATATATTTCCTTTATTTATACGGCGAGTAGTTTTCGAGATATAGAGGTTTAAAGATTTTATATATCCTTAAAGTCCCGATAATGAAAATGAAAAATATTTAAACGTAAGTAACGTTACTATACGTTAGTTCTAATATACGCGTATCGTCGTCACGAGTCCGACGCTACCCTTCATTTTGATCTATCATTATTCGATATATCTATAATACTGATTATCTCCCTTTAATCGTAAATAAGTTTGAAGAAAAATGAACGTCCTATCTATCAGGGGGTTTCGATAATCTTACTAAACGATTATACGTTCCGCGCCTACGATTTTCAAAATGGAGGATAAAATGGCGGGAAAACACTATCTCTCTTATTAATGGTCCATTCGACTCGGGGTGTGTCGCTCCATTTATGTCCGTATCTACCCTTAGTTCTAATTACGTAGCTAATGTCCGTACACAATTACCCCTCTCTACCCATTCTCATTATACCGATAAAATGATTATATTTATTATCGTCATTTCGATCGTAAGATGTTGATGGCCGCGATACTATTATATAATACGTATAAGTACCTAAATATCCTTACACTTTGGCATCCGATACTTAAGTCGCAAAGGACTGAGCGTGTTTATAGTTTCCGGAATATTGCATCAGTCAGTCGTTGACGTCACGAACTCATGCCTAGACACGTATAGACCTATCCTATAAATGAACTAAGTTACTATAAATAGAAAACTAGTTGGAACAGGCTGTTTATATTCATCCAATCAGAACGTATTGCTATAAATAACAATGACATACGTTACTATAAATAGAAAACTAGTTAGAAACGGTATTGCTATTTTGCACGTAAAAGAACCATATCAGACTCTGGATTGGGTCTCTGTCTGTATCATCGCACTATCCTCCAAATATCTAAAATGACTAATCTCTTCAGGAGGCGTCGCTCATATGGGCAACCGCTGGCGACGATAAATAAACGTAAAGAACACAAAATTAGATATTGTATTCCCGCACACGATGTATGCATATCCTCATCCACAGTACTATATTATAATAGTGCACTGCTTTTAATAATCTGCTTTCTAAATCCTATATATAAATTTACGAAGGTCTCGAATTTATGTATGTTCACCATATCTACATACATTACTACAAGATATACTCACACTATCTCACAATATCTACATACATTGCTACAAGATATACACACTGTCCCACCATATATACATACATTACTACAAGATATACAAACTATCTCACCATATCTACATATATTACAACAATATAAATCCACTATCTCACCATATCTACATACATTACTAATAGATACAGCTACAAGATACAAAATTTATTTTGAGTCGGCATGATTAAACAATGAACATTAGCTATGCATAGCTATTAACCGACATGATAAACATATAGTATAAGTTTAACAAATGTATATATACCTGAAATGAAGAATGTATTTGAGATGTCTAGCATTTTAAACTCAAATGATTAATAAATAACTTGTAAATTAGATTATAACTTAGCGCAAGGCAAGCATGCTCCTGTTTACAAGGGGTAGCAAATATAACTATAAATCAAAGCATAAAAACATAAACAGCTAGGATGCACAAATATGCCATACATATGCAAACCAGGAATTAAAATTGTAATACATGCAGCATATTATATAAGACATTATGACATTAAGCTATACAAGCAACTTAAAACAACAATAAAACTAACCATTATCAATACAGAAGGAGCAGTGGCAGCTATCTCCCCTCCAGGCGCCGACCAGGCTCCGAAACTGATTGAAGTTTGTTTCTTCCCGAAAGTGTTGGGGTAAAGTGTTCCAGAGCTTGGCAGCGCTGTAGCGGAAAGAGCTTAAACCATAGCTACTCGTTCTCACCTGTGGCACTGCTGCAGTGTTGGTATATCTAAAAGAATATGAGCTGTTTTTAATATTTAAAAGATCATGTAGATACGCTGGAGTTTGTTTAAAAATAATGTTATAACTTTCAAGTGCCATGTATCGCATACGACGAACTTTTAGTGTTGGTAATTGAGATTTTTCTAAAAGGGATACATAGCTAGATTTGTAATCATTATATATAAATTTGAGAGCTCTCTCTTGAATTTTTTCTATCTTCTTGGTGTTTACCTCACCACAGAAGTGCCATGTCAGAGGACAATAATTAAAATTGGACATGATAAAAGAGTAATATATATTGAGCTTACCTAGCTTACAAAGATATTTACCTATTCTTTTTAAAACATTCAACTGTCTGGATGCCTTTTTACACACATTGGACACATGGCTATTAAAATTTAACTTAAAATCAAGTGATACGCCTAAAAGCTTCACTTCTTCATCACATAAAACTTCATTATTATCTAAACAAAAAGAAATATTACATTTTCTGGTCTTGGAGCCTATGGCAATGGCTTGAAATTTATCAGATATATACACTATCTCACTATATCTACATTCATTACTACAAGATCTACACACTATTTCACCATATATACATTCATTACTACAAGATCTACACACTATTTCACCATATCTACATACATTACTACAATATATATCCACTATCTCACCATATTTACGTACATTAATACAAGATATACACAGTATCTCACCATATCTACATACATTACTACAACAAATTATTCACTATCTCACCATATCTACATTCATTACTACAAGATATACACAGTATCTCACCATATCTACATACATTACTACAAGAAATTATTCACTATCTCACTATATCTACATTCATTACTACAAGATATACACACTATCGCACCATATCTACATACATTACTACAATAACTACACACTGTCTCACCATATCTACATACATTACTACAAGATATACACACTATCTCACCATATCTACGTACATTACTACAAGATATACACACTATCGCACCATATCTACATACATTACTACAATAACTACACACTCTCTCACCATATCTACCTACATTACTACAAGATATACACACTATCTCACCATATCTACGTACATTACTACAAGATATACACACTATCTCACCATATCTACATATATTACACCAATATATATCCACTATCTCACCATATCTACGTACATTACTACAAGATATACACACTATCTCACAATATCTACATTCATTACTACAAGATCTACACACTATTTCACCATACATACATTCATTACTACAAGATCTACACATTATATCACAATATCTACATACATTACTGCAAGATATATCCACTATCTCACCATATGTACATACATTACTACAAGATATACACAGTATCTCACCATATCTACGTACATTACTACAAGATATACACACTATCGCACCATATCTACGTACATTACAAGATATACACACTATCTCACCATATCTACATACATTACTACAGGAAATACACACGATCTCACCATATCTACGTACATTACAACAATATAAATCCACTATCTCACCATATTTACATATATTACTACAAGATATACACAGTATCTCACCATATCTACATACATTACATTACTACAATAACTACACACTGTCTCACCATATCTACGTATATTACTACAAGATATACACACTATCTCACAATATCTACGTACATTACTACAAGATATACACACTATCTCACCATATCTATATATAGTACTACAATATATATCCACTATCTCACCATATCTACGTACATTACTAATATATATATATACACTATCTCACAATATCTACATTCATTACTACAAGATCTACACACTATTTCACCATATATACATTCATTACTACAAGATCTACACACTATATCACCATATATACATACATTACTACAAGATATATCCACTATCTCACCGTATGTACATACATTACTACAATATAAATCCACTATCTCACCATATCTACATACATTACTAAAATATATATCCACTATCTCACCATATCTACATACATTACTACAATAACTACACACTGTCTCACCATATCTACATACATTACTACAAGATATACACACTATCTCACCATATATACGTACATTACTACAAGATATACACACTATCTCACCATATCTACATATATTACTACAATATATACACACTATCGCACCATATCAGCGTACATTACGATAAGATATATACACTATCTCACTATATCTACATACATTACTACAAGATCTACACACTATTTCACCATATATACATTCATTACTACAAGATCTACACACTATATCACCATATCTACATACATTCCTACAAGATATATCCACTATCTCACCATATTTACATACATTTCTACAAGATATAGACAGTATCTCACCATATCTACATACATTACTACAAGATATACACACTATCGCACCATATCTACATACATTACTACAATAACTACACACTGTTTCACCATATCTACATACATTACTACAATATATACACACTATCTCACCATATCTACATACATTACTACAAGATATACACAGTATCTCACCATATCTACATACATTACTACAAGAAATTAGTCACTATCTCACCATATATACATTCATTACTACATGATATACACACTATCGCACCATATATACATTCATTACTACAAGATATACACACTATGTCACCATATCTACAAACATTGCTACAAAATATACACACTATCGCACCATATCTACTTACATTACTACAATATCTACAAACTATCTCACCATATCTACATACATTACTACAAGATATACACACTATCGCACCATATCTACGTACATTACCACCATATATACACACTATCTCACCATATCTACCTACATTACAATAAGATATAGACAACTATCTCACCATATCTACAAACATTGCTACAAAATATACACACTATGTCACCATATCTACATACATTACTACAAGATATACACACCATATCACCATATCTACATACATTACTACAAGATATACACACTATCTCACCATATCTATATATAGTACTACAATATATATCCACTATCTCACCATATCTACATACATTACTAAAATATATATATATATACACTATCTCACCATATCTACATCCATTACTACAAGATATACACACTATTTCACCATATATACATTCATTACCACATGATATACACACTATATCACCATATCTATATATAGTACTACAATATATATCCACTATCTCACCATATCTGCATACATTTCTAAAATATATATACACTATCTCACCATAATTATCTACATCCATTACTACAAGATATACACACTATTTCACCATATATACATTCATTACCACAAGATATACACACTATATAACCATATCTACATATATTACTACAAAAAATACACACTATCGCACCATATCTGCGTACATTACTATAAGATATACACACTATCTCACCATATCTACGTATATTACAACAATATAAATCCACTATCTCACCATATCTACATACATTACTACAAGATATACACACTATTGCACCATATCTACATACACTACTACAATAACTACACACTGTCTCACCATAGCTACGTACATTACTACAAGATATACACACTATGTCACCATATCTACAAACATTGCTACAAAATATACACACTATCGCACCATATATATTTACATTACTACAATATCTACAAACTATCTCACCATATCTACATACATTACAACAAGATATACACACTATCGCACCATATCTACGTACATTACCACCATATATACACACTATCTCACCATATCTACCTACATTACTATAAGATATAGACACTATCTCACCATATCTACACACATTGCTACAAAATATACACACTATGTCACTATATCTACATACATTACTACAAGATATACACACCATATCACCATATCTACATACATTCCTACAAGATATATCCACTATCTCACCATATTTACATACATTACTACAAGATATACACAGTATCTCACCATATCTACGTACATTACTACAAGATATACATACTATCGCACCATATATACATACATTACCCTAATAACTACACACTGTCTCACCATATCTACATACATTACTACAAGATATACACACTATCTCACCATATCTACATACATTACTACAAGATATACACACTATAAATACATACATTACTACAATATATACACACTGTCTCACCATATCTACATACATTACTACAATATATACACACTATATCACCATATCTACATATATTACAACAATATATATCCACTATCTCACCATATCTACATATATTTCTACAAGATATACACACTATCTCCCCATATATACGTACAGTGCTACTAAATATACACACTATCTCACTAAATCTACATACATTACTACAAGATATATCACTATCTCACAATATCTACATACATTACTACAAGATATACTCACACTATCTCACAATATCTACATACATTGCTACAAGATATACACACTGTCCCACCATATATACATACATTACTACAAGATATACACACTATCTCACCATATCTACGTACATTACTACAAGATATACACACTATAACACCATATCTACATACATTCCTACAAGATATATCAACTATCTCACCATATTTACATACATTACTACAAGATATACACAGTATCTCACCATATCTACGTACATTACTACAAGATATACACACTATCGCACCATATCTACATTCATTACTAAAAAGATATACACACTATCGCACCATATATACATACATTACTACAATAACTACACACTGTATCACCATATCTATGTACATTACTACAAGATATACACACTATCTCACCATATCTACGTACATTACTACAAAATATACACACTATCTCACTATATATACGTACATTAGTACAACATATACACTAGTAATATATGTAGATATGGTGATATAGTGTGTATATCTTGTAGTAATGAATGTATATATGGTGCGATAGTGTGTAGATCTTGTAGTAATGAATGTATATATGGTGAGATAGTGAATAATTTCTTGTAGTAATGTATGTAGATATGGTGAGATACTGTGTATATCTTGTAGTAATGTATGTAGATATTGTGAGATAGTGGATATATCTTGTAGTAATGTATGTAGATTTGGTGAGATAGTGTGTATATTTTGTAGTAATGTACGTAGATATGGTGAGATAGTGTGTATATCTTGTAGTAATGTATGTATATATGGTGAGATAGTGTGTATATATTGTAGTAATATATGTAGATATGGTGATATAGTGTGTATATCTTGTAGTAATGTATGTATATATGGTGCGATAGTGTGTATATCTTGTAGTAATGAATGTATATATGGTGAGATAGTGAATAATTTCTTGTAGTAATGTATGTAGATATGGTGAGATACTGTGTATATCTTGTAGTAATGTACATAAATATTGTGAGATAGTGGATATATCTTGTAGTAATGTATGTAGATTTGGTGAGATAGTGTGTATATTTAGTAGCACTGTACGTATATATGGGGAGATAGTGTGTATATCTTGTAGAAATGTATGTATATATGGTGAGATAGTGGATATATATTATTGTAATATATGTAGATATGGTGATATAGTGTGTATATATTGTAGTAATGTATGTAGATATGGTGAGACAGTGTGTATATATTGTAGTAATGTATGTATATATAGTGAGATAGTGTGTATATCTTGTAGTAATATACGTATATATGGTGAGATAGTGTGTATATCTTGTAGTAATGTACGTAGATATGGTGAGATAGTGTGTATATCTTGTAGTAATGTATGTAGATATGGTGTGACAGTGTGTAGTTATTGTAGTAATGTATGTAGATATGGTGCGATAGTGTGTATATCTTGTAGTAATGTACGTAGATATGGTGAGATACTGTGTATATCTTGTAGTAATGTATGTAGATATGGTGCGATAGTGTGTATATTTTGTAATAATGTATGTAGATATGGTGAGATAGTGGATTTATATTGTTGTAATATACGTAGATATGGTGAGATAGTGTGTATATCTTATAGTAATGTACGCAGATATGGTGCGATAGTGTGTATTTCTTGTAGTAATATATGTAGATATGGTGCGATAGTTTGTATTTCTTGTAGTAATGTATGTAGATATGGTGATATGGTGTGTATATCTTGTAGTAATGTATGTAGATATGGTGAGATAGTGTGTATATCTTGTAGTAATGTATGTAGATATGGTGAGATAGTGTGTATATCTTGTAGTAATGTATGTAGATATGGTGAGATAGTGTGTATATTTAGTAGTAATGTATGTAGATATGGTGAGATAGTGTGTATATCTTGTAGTAATGTATGTAGATATGGTGAGATAGTGTATATATATTGTAGTAATGTATGTAGATATGGTGATATAGTGTGTATATCTTGTAGTAATGAATGTATATATGGTGCGATAGTGTGTAGATCTTGTAGTAATGAATGTATATATGGTGAGATAGTGAATAATTTCTTGTAGTAATGTATGTAGATATGGTGAGATACTGTGTATATCTTGTAGTAATGTACGTAAATATTGTGAGATAGTGGATATATCTTGTAGTAATGTATGTAGATTTGGTGAGATAGTGTGTATATTTAGTAGCAATGTACGTATATATGGGGAGATAGTGTGTATATCTTGTAGAAATGTATGTATATATGGTGAGATAGTGGATATATATTGTTGTAATATATGTAGATATGGTGATATAGTGTGTATATATTGTAGTAATGTATGTAGATATGGTGAGACAGTGTGTATATATTGTAGTAATGTATGTATATATAGTGAGATAGTGTGTATATCTTGTAGTAATGTACGTATATATGGTGAGATAGTGTGTATATCTTGTAGTAATGTACGTAGATATGGTGAGATAGTGTGTATATCTTGTAGTAATGTATGTAGATATGGTGTGACAGTGTGTAGTTATTGTAGTAATGTATGTAGATATGGTGCGATAGTGTGTATATCTTGTAGTAATGTACGTAGATATGGTGAGATACTGTGTATATCTTGTAGTAATGTACGTAGATATGGTGAGACAGTGTGTATATTTTGTAATAATGTATGTAGATATGGTGAGATAGTGGATTTATATTGTTGTAATATACGTAGATATGGTGAGATAGTGTGTATATCTTATAGTAATGTACGCAGATATGGTGCGATAGTGTGTATTTCTTGTAGTAATATATGTAGATATGGTGCGATAGTGTGTATTTCTTGTAGTAATGTATGTAGATATGGTGATATGGTGTGTATATCTTGTAGTAATGTATGTAGATATGGTGACATAGTGTGTATATTTTGTAGCAATGTTTGTAGATATGGTGAGATAGTGTGTATATCTTATAGTAATGTAGGTAGATATGGTGAGATAGTGTGTATATATGGTAGTAATGTACGTAGATATGGTGCGATAGTGTGTATATCTTGTAGTAATGTATGTAGATATGGTGAGAGTTTGTAGATATTGTAGTAATGTAAGTAGATATGGTGCGATAGTGTGTATATTTTGTAGCAATGTTTGTAGATATGGTGACATAGTGTGTATATCTTGTAGTAATGAATGTATATATGGTGAGATAGTGTGTATATCTTGTAGTAATGTATGTATATATGGTGAGATAGTGTGTATATTTTGTAGTAATGTATGTAGATATGGTGAGATAGTGTATATATCTTGTAGTAATGTATGTAGATATGGTGAGATAGTGTGTATATCTTGTAGTAATGTATGTAGATATGGTGAGATAGTGTGTATATCTTGTAGTAATGTATGTAGATATGGTGAGATAGTGTGTATATCTTGTAGTAATGTATGTAGATATGGTGAGATAGTGTGTATATCTTGTAGTAATGTATGTAGATATGGTGAGATAGTGTGTATATCTTGTAGTAATGTATGTAGATATGGTGAGATAGTGTATATATCTTGTAGTAATGTATGTAGATATGGTGAGATAGTGTGTATATTTTGTAGTAATGTACGTATATATGGTGAGATAGTGTGTATATCTTGTAGTAATGTATGTAGATATGGTGAGATAGTGTGTATATATTGTTGTAATGTATGTAGATATGGTGATATAGTGTGTATATCTTGTAGTAATGAATGTAGATATGGTGAGATAGTGTGTAGATCTTGTAGTAATGTATGTATATATGGTGAGATAGTGTATAATTTCTTGTAGTAATGTATGTAGATATGGTGAGATACTGTGTATATCTTGTAGTAATGTATGTAAATATGGTGAGATAGTGGATATATCTTGTAGTAATGTATGTAGATTTGGTGAGATAGTGTGTATATTTAGTAGCAATGTATGTATATATGGTGAGATAGTGTGTATATCTTGTAGTAATGTATGTAGATATGGTGAGATAGTGTATATATATTGTTGTAATATATGTAGATATGGTGATATAGTGTGTATATATTGTAGTAATGTATGTAGATATGGTGAGATAGTGTGTATATCTTGTAGTAATGTATGTATATATGGTGAGATAGTGTGTATATCTTGTAGTAATGTATGTAGATATGGTGAGATAGTGTGTATATCTTGTAGTAATGTATGTAGATATGGTGAGATAGTGTGTATATCTTGTAGTAATGTATGTAGATATGGTGAGATAGTGTGTATATATTGTAGTAATGTATGTAGATATGGTGAGATAGTGTGTATATCTTGTAGTAATGTATGTAGATATGGTGAGATAGTGTGTATATCTTGTAGTAATGTATGTAGATATGGTGAGATAGTGTGTATATATTGTAGTAATGTATGTAGATATGGTGAGATAGTGTGTATATCTTGTAGTAATGTATGTAGATATGGTGAGATAGTGTGTATATCTTGTAGTAATGTAACAGATGGTGAGATAGTGTGTATATCTTGTAGTAATGTATGTAGATATGGTGAGATAGTGTGTATATCTTGTAGTAATGTATGTAGATATGGTGGATATGGTGTGTATATCTTGTAGTAATGTACGTAGATATGGTGAGATAGTGTGTATATTTTGTAGCAATGTTTGTAGATATGGTGAGATAGTGTGTATATCTTATAGTAATGTAGGTAGATATGGTGAGATAGTGTGTATATATGGTAGTAATGTACGTATATATGGTGCGATAGTGTGTATATCTTGTAGTAATGTATGTAGATATGGTGTGATAGTTTGTAGATATTGTAGTAATGTAAGTAGATATGGTGCGATAGTGTGTATATTTTGTAGCAATGTTTGTAGATATGGTGACATCGTGTGTATATCTTGTAGTAATGAATGTATATATGGTGCGATAGTGTGTAGATCTTGTAGTAATGAATGTATATATGGTGAGATAGTGAATAATTTCTTGTAATAATGTATGTAGATATGGTGAGATACTGTGTATATCTTGTAGTAATGTATGTAAATATTGTGAGATAGTGGATATATCTTGTAGTAATGTATGTAGATTTGGTGAGATAGTGTGTATATTTAGAAGCAATGTATGTATATATGGTGAGATAGTGTGTATATCTTGTAGAAATGTATGTAGATATGGTGAGATAGTGTATATATATTGTAGTAATATATGTAGATATGGTGATATAGTGTGTATATATTGTAGTAATGTATGTAGATATGGTGAGACAGTGTGTATATCTTGTAGTAATGTATGTATATATAGTGAGATAGTGTGTATATCTTGTAGTAATGTATGTAGATATGGTGAGATACTGTGTATATCTTGTAGTAATGTATGTAGATATGGTGAGATAGTGTGTATATCTTGTAGTAATGTATGTAGATATGGTGAGATAGTGTGTATATCTTGTAGTAATGTATGTAGATATGGTGAGATAGTGTGTATATCTTGTAGTAATGTATGTAGATATGGTGAGATAGTGTGTATATCTTGTAGTAATTATGTATGTAGATTATGGTGAGATAGTGGATATATATTGTAGTAATGTATGTAGATATGGTGAGATAGTGTGTATATCTTGTAGTAATGTATGTAGATATGGTGAGATAGTGTGTATATCTTGTAGTAATGTATGTAGATATGGTGAGATAGTGTGTATATATTGTAGTAATGTATGTAGATATGGTGCGATAGTGTGTATATCTTGTAGTAATATATGTAGATATGGTGATATAGTGTGTATATCTTGTAGTAATGAATGTATATATGGTGCGATAGTGTGTATATCTTGTAGTAATGAATGTATATATGGTGAGATAGTGAATAATTTCTTGTAGTAATGTATGTAGATATGGTGAGATACTGTGTATATCTTGTAGTAATGTACGTAAATATTGTGAGATAGTGGATATATCTTGTAGTAATGTATGTAGATTTGGTGAGATAGTGTGTATATTTAGTAGCAATGTATGTATATATGGTGAGATAGTGTGTATATCTTGTAGAAATGTATGTAGATATGGTGAGATAGTGGATATATATTGTTGTAATATATGTAGATATGGTGATATAGTGTGTATATATTGTAGTAATGTATGTAGATATGGTGAGACAGTGTGTATATATTGTAGTAATGTATGTATATATAGTGAGATAGTGTGTATATCTTGTAGTAATATACGTATATATGGTGAGATAGTGTGTATATCTTGTAGTAATGTACGTAGATATGGTGAGATAGTGTGTATATCTTGTAGTAATGTATGTAGATATGGTGTGACAGTGTGTAGTTATTGTAGTAATGTATGTAGATATGGTGCGATAGTGTGTATATCTTGTAGTAATGTACGTAGATATGGTGAGATACTGTGTATATCTTGTAGTAATGTATGTAGATATGGTGCGATAGTGTGTATATTTTGTAATAATGTATGTAGATATGGTGAGATAGTGGATTTATATTGTTGTAATATACGTAGATATGGTGTGATAGTGTGTATATCTTATAGTAATGTACGCAGATATGGTGCGATAGTGTGTATTTCTTGTAGTAATATATGTAGATATGGTGCGATAGTTTGTATTTCTTGTGGTAATGTATGTAGATATGGTGATATGGTGTGTATATCTTGTAGTAATGTATGTAGATATGGTGACATAGTGTGTATATTTTGTAGCAATGTTTGTAGATATGGTGAGATAGTGTGTATATCTTATAGTAATGTAGGTAGATATGGTGAGATAGTGTGTATATATGGTAGTAATGTACGTAGATATGGTGCGATAGTGTGTATATCTTGTAGTAATGTATGTAGATATGGTGAGAGTTTGTAGATATTGTAGTAATGTAAGTAGATATGGTGCGATGGTGTGTATATTTTGTAGCAATGTTTGTAGATATGGTGACATAGTGTGTATATCTTGTAGTAATGAATGTATATATGGTGAGATAGTGTGTAGATCTTGTAGTAATTAATGTATATATGGTGAGATAATGAATAATTTCTTGTAGTAATGTATGTAGATATGGTGAGATACTGTGTATATCTTGTAGTAATGTATGTAAATATTGTGAGATAGTGGATATATCTTGTAGTAATGTATGTAGATATGGTGCGATAGTGTGTATATTTTGTAATAATGTATGTAGATATGGTGAGATAGTGGATTTATATTGTTGTAATATACGTAGATATGGTGAGATAGTGTGTATATCTTATAGTAATGTACGCAGATATGGTGCGATAGTGTGTATTTCTTGTAGTAATTATGTAGATATGGTGCATAGTGTGTTATTTCTTGTATAATGTTGTAATATGGTGATATGGTGTGTGTATATCTTGTAGTAATGTATGTAGAATGGTGACTAGTGTGTATATTTTGTAAATGTTTGTAGATATGTGGTGTGATATGGTGTGTATATCTTGTAGTAATGTATGTAGATATGGTGAGATAGTGTGTATATTTTGTAGTAATGTATGTAGATATGGTGAGATAGTGTGTATATCTTGTAGTAATGAATGTAGATATGGTGAGATAGTGTGTATATCTTGTAGTAATGAATGTAGATATGGTGAGATAGTGAATAATTTCTTGTAGTAATGTATGTAGATATGGTGCGATAGTGTGTATATCTTGTAGTAATGTATGTAGATATGGTGAGATAGTGTGTATATCTTGTAGTAATGTATGTAGATATTGTGTGATAGTGTGTATATTTTGTAGCAATGTATGTATATATGGTGAGATAGTGTGTATATCTTGTAGTAATGTATGTAGATATGGTGAGATAGTGTGTATATATTGTAGTAATGTATGTAGATATGGTGAGATAGTGTGTATATATTGTAGTAATGTATGTAGATATGGTGAGACAGTGGTATATCTTGTAGTAATGTATGTAGATATGGTGAGATAGTGTGTATATCTTGTAGTAATTATGTAGATATGGTGAGATATGTGTGAATATCTTGTAGTAATGTATGTAGATATGGTGAGATAGTGTGTAGATCTTGTAGTAATGAATGTATATATGGTGAGATAGTGTGTATATCTTGTAGTAATGTATGTAGATATGGTGAGATAGTGTGTATATCTTGTAGTAATGTATGTAGATATGGTGA
>CM026397.1:45884383-45927753 GCA_014843695.1 Archivesica marissinica
GGCACACTGTACATATAGATATTCGAACTGAAGTAATATATATACTATTAAAAACCAATACAAAAATGTCGAAATATGTATCAACTTAATGTATATGCAATAAAGAAATAAACGAGGTTACCCGGATAGGGGCTTCAAAATGAAAAAAAATAAGAGATAGTGTGTATATCTTGTAGTAATGAATGTAGATATGGTGAGACAGTGTGTATTTATTGTAGTAATGTATGTAGATATGGTGCGATAGTGTGTATATCTTGTAGTAATGAATGTAGATATGGTGAGATAGTGGATATATATTTTAGTAATGTATGTAGATATGGTGAGATGGTGGATATATATTGTAGTAATGTATGTAGATATGGTGAGATAGTGGATATATATTTTAGTAATGTATGTAGATATGGTGAGATAGTGGATTTATATTGTAGTAATGTATGTACATATGGTGAGATAGTGGATATATGTTGTAGTAATGTATGTAGATATGGTGATATAGTGTGTAGATCTTGTAGTAATGAATGTATATATGGTGAAATAGTGTGTAAATCGTGTAGTAATGAATGTAGATATTGTGAGATAGTGTATATATATATATTAGTAATGTACGTAGATATGGTGAGATAGTGGATATATATTGTAGTATTATATATAGATATGGTGAGATAGTGTGTATATCTTGTAGTAATGTACGTAGATATGGTGAGATAGTGTGTATATCTTGTAGTAATATACGTAGATATGGTGAGACAGTGTGTAGTTATTGTAGTAATGTAATGTATGTAGATATCGTGAAATACTGTGTATATCTTGTAGTAATGTATGTAAATATGGTGAGATAGTGGATTTATATTGTTGTAATGTACGTAGATATGGTGAGATAGTGTGTATATCTTGTAGTAATGTATGTAGATATGGTGAGATAGTGTGTATATCTTGTAGTAATGTACGTAGATATGGTGAGATAGTGTGTATATCTTGTAGTAATGTACGTAGATATGGTGAGATACTGTGTATATCTTGTAGTAATGTATGTACATATGGTGAGATAGTGGATATATCTTGTAGTAATGTATGTAGATATGGTGATATAATGTGTAGATCTTGTAGTAATGAATGTATATATGGTGAAATAGTGTGTAGATCTTGTAGTAATGAATGTAGATATTGTGAGATAGTGTATATATATATATATATTAGTAATGTATGTAGATATGGTGAGATAGTGGATTTATATTGGTGTAATATATGTAGATATGGTGAGATAGTGTGTATATCTTGTAGTAATGTACGTAGATATGGTGAGATAGTGTGTATATCTTGTAGTAATGTATGTAGATATGGTGAGACAGTGTGTAGTTATTGTAGTAATGTATGTAGATATGGTGCGATAGTGTGTATATCTTGTAGTAATGTACGTAGATATAGTGAGATAGTGTGTATATCTTGTAGTAATGTATGTAGATATGGTGAGACAGTGTGTAGTTATTGTAGTAATGTATGTAGATATGGTGAGATAGTGTGTATATCTTGTAGTAATGAATGTAGATATGGTGAGATAGTGAATAATTTCTTGTAGTAATGTATGTAGATATGGTGAGATACTGTGTATATCTTGTAGTAATGAATGTAGATATGGTGAGATAGTGAATAATTTGTTGTAGTAATGTATGTAGATATGGTGAGATACTGTGTATATCTTGTATTAATGTACGTAAATATGGTGAGATAGTGGATATATCTTGTAGTAATGTATGTAGATATGGTGATATTGTGTGTAGATCTTGTAGTAATGAATGTAGATATAGTGAGATAGTGTATATATCTATTAGTAATGTATGTAGATATGGTGAGATAGTGGATATATATTGTAGTAATATATGTAGATATGGTGAGATAGTGTGTATATCTTGTAGTAATGTACGTAGATATGGTGCGATAGTGTATATATCTTGTAGTAATGTACGTAGATATGGTGAGATACTGTGTATATCTTGTAGTAATGTATGTAGATATGGTGAGATAGTGGATATATCTTGTAGTAATGTATGTAGATATGGTGATATAGTGTGTAGATCTTGTAGTAATGAATGTATATATGGTGAAATAGTGTGTAGATCTTGTAGTAATGAATGTAGATATTGTGAGATAGTGTATATATATATATATATTAGTAATGTATGTAGATATGGTGAGATAGTGGATATATATTGGTGTAATATATGTAGATATGGTGAGATAGTGTGTATATCTTGTAGTAATGTACGTAGATATGGTGAGATAGTGTGTATATCTTGTAGTAATGTATGTAGATATGGTGAGACAGTGTGTAGTTATTGTAGTAATGTATGTAGATATGGTGCGATATTGTGTATATCTTGTAGTAATGTACGTAGCTATAGTGAGATAGTGTGTATATCTTGTAGTAATGTATGTAGATATGGTGAGACAGTGTGTAGTTATTGTAGTAATGTATGTAGATATGGTGCGATAGTGTGTATATCTTGTAGTAATGATGTAGATATGGTGAGATAGTGAATAATTTCTTGTAGTAATGTATGTAGATATGGTGAGATACTGTGTATATCTTGTAGTAATGAATGTAGATATGGTGAGATAGTGAATAATTTGTTGTAGTAATGTATGTAGATATGGTGAGATACTGTGTATATCTTGTATTAATGTACGTAAATATGGTGAGATAGTGGATATATCTTGTAGTAATGTATGTAGATATGGTGATATAGTGTGTAGATCTTGTAGTAATGAATGTATATATGGTGAAATAGTGTGTAGATCTTGTAGTAATGAATGTAGATATAGTGAGATGGTGTATATATCTATTAGTAATGTATGTAGATATGGTGAGATAGTGGATTTATTGTTGTAATATATGTAGATATGGTGAGATAGTGTGTATATCTTGTAGTAATGTATGTATATATGGTGGGACAGTGTGTGTATATTGTAGCAATGTATGTAGATATTGTGAGATAGTGTGAGTATATCTTGTAGTATTGTATGTAGATATGGTGAACATACATACATTTGAGACCTTCGTAAATTTATATATAGGATTTAGAAAGCAGATTATTAAAAGCAGTGCAATATTATAATATAGTACTGTGGATGAGGATATGCATACATCGTGTGCGGGAATACAATATCTAATGTTATGTTCTTTACGTTTATTTATCGTCGCCAGCGGTTGCCCATATGAGCGACGCCTCCTGAAGAGATTAGTCATTTTAGATATTTGGAGGATAGTGCGATGATACAGACAGAGACCCAATCCAGAGTCTGATATGGTTTTTTTACGTGCAAAATAGCAATACCGTTTCTAACTAGTTTTCTATTTATAGTAACGTATGTCATTGTTATTTATAGCAATACGTTCTGATTGGAAGAATATAAACAGCCTGTTCCAACTAGTTTTCTATTTATAGTAACTTAGTTCATTTATAGGATAGGTCTATACGTGTCTAGGCATGATTTCGTGACGTCAACGACTGACTGATGCGATATTCCGGAAACTATAAACACGCTCAGTCCTTTGCGACTTAAGTATCGGATGCCAAAGTGTAAGGATATTTAGGTACTTATACGTATTATATAATAGTATCGCGGCCATCAACATCTTACGATCGAAATGACGATAATAAATATAATCATTTTATCGGTATAATGAGAATGTGTAGAGGGAGGTAATTGTGTACGGACATTAGCTACGTAATTAGAACTAAGGGTAGATACGGACATAAATGGAGCGACACACCCCGAGTCGAATGGACCATTAATAAGAGAGATAGTGTTTTCCCGCCATTTTTATCCTCCATTTTGAAAATCGTAGGCGCGGAACGTATAATCGTTTAGTACGATTATCGAAACCCCCGGATAGATAGGACCTATAATAAAGCTTATATAACGAATTTATATCGGTACTTACGGTTTTTTGGATCACTACTTCCGGTATGAGGTCGGACCATTAATTGAGTCGCGGATTCGTCATTGTCTCTTCGAGATCTTTCCGACGATACCAAACACGGCCAGTTTCCTCGAACGTTCATTTTTCTTCAAACTTATTTACGATTAAAGGGAGATAATCAGTATTATAGATATATCGAATAATGATAGATCAAAATGAAGGGTAGCGTCGGACTCGTGACGACGATACGCGTATATTAGAACTAACGTATAGTAACGTTACTTACGTTTAAATATTTTTCATTTTCATAAATGGGACTTTAAGGATATATAAAATCTTTAAACCTCTATATCTCGAAAACTACTCGCCGTATAAATAAAGGAAAGATATCGTCGGATCGGTCTCGCCGAGCTACGTCGAATTATACAGATTTATACGCTCTAACGCCGAGTAGAAAAATTGATGACTTCAGATTCGTAGGCCAAGTCTTTTAGCTCCATTATAAACAGCATAGATCGTGCTCATACGCGGCGCTACCCCTATATCTAATAATCGAATTATGGATATCCGTATAAATACTGATGTGCAGGCCCGGGCCTTTTGGCCTAATGGCAGCTACGCGCCTGTATGGTTCTGGAATTGGAGCGTATTACACTATCCTGCAACAAAAATGAATTAACGAATGCACTTTTAGAGGCGTCATCCCGATTAACAAGGGGGTCGATAATAAATAAATACGGAAGGCTAACAGATGAGCATATTTTATTGGAAAGCAACATTTTCCTGTTTCATATAGCGACCACACAGTTGTCACACCAGTCTGGACGTATACATTCATAAGCCATGTTCGAACCCTAATCTCCGAGCGACGTCGTCTATCAAATAACGCATGTATTACAGCCGCTATTGCCATAAAATAGGCTTCGCAGCAATGCATGAAACTGATAGGCGTATTATGATAACAACATTGACTATTAGCACGGGGAGACATACGCATGTTGCAACCCTACAACGGATATGTACAACTCTAATAAAGGATGCGCAATGTAACACCGATCACGTGATTATCATTATCGCACTGAACAGGGGATGTAATTAGTTTATACAAATTTATGTTAGCACGATCGCGAAACAACTATTTGACATTTAACATTTCTTAATTACATTTACGGATTTCCGCGTCGATTTGTAGTAATTCGTAATTAATTACCCGTCTTACCTTTAGATTTTAACGGCTGGCATTGACAAACGTGGTATGTAAACGTATTAATTACTTAAATTTGCTTAGAATCATGAAACAATTTGCCATGCGATGTTTATAATTACGTGTGTCAGTTTGGCCTAGAAATTTCTCTCGCATTCCCAGATAAATTGTTAAGATTATTTAGGGCCAACATACGGAAGGCCTGACAGGCATACCTCATACCGCTTGGATTCAGTTAATTATGTTAAAGGGCATGGAACACCACGTATTAACGATTAGACATTTATATTAATCGTTGTATCACTCTATACGATAAAATACGTGTACTTTATTCGTGTATCATATACGCTATGGCTATGAGTTGTCTAGTGACATGCCCCTCTAAAACGTACATTACGGATTATTAATAATTTATCGCATTTTTATGGAATTATACGTAACGAGGTAAGATATATATTATTCATTTTCGCTAAAGTACATAGGTTAAGTTTGTATATAGCGTATAATTAGGATTTCTTACGCGATAAAAACGTACGCCGAGTTTGAATAATATAATGAACTTACCCGTTGACAGCATGGTTGAAGTTCGTGAAGCTTATGAAACGATTGAGGCCTAAGTCCGTTGTAAACGGTCTATATTTATAGAAGCGTTCGTAATCGTTATTTATGGATCGGTTCGTAGTCGATATTTATAGAATGGTACGCGATCGCTATTTATAAAGCTATTATCAATAGGCTCTATAGTGACGCGTATACTAAAAAAGCAAAGAGCTCGGTAGTTGCGCGATACGTCATCAATAGGCTCTATAGTGACGCGTATACTAAAAAAGCAAAGAGACGACTTTACTACTGTGAGACGCAAAAGTTACATATAATGGCCAGCATCGATTACTGCTAATACAACAAACCTTATCAAATGTAATTGAAGCCACAACGAGCGCTATGACAACATGACTGAAATGACCCAGATAGTGAGTGTAAGCATACATGTTTACAACTGTTTCGACTATATATACAGGATGTCCGATTAGCGCAGTGGGGCTGTCCGATTAGCGCAGTGGTTAGCGCGCTCGCTTCTCACCAATGCAACCCTGGTTCGAGATGTATGTGAGATGGTACGATGGTCGCCATGGTGGGTTTTCTCCGGGTACTCCGGTTTCCTCCCACACGAATGACCACATTTACGCTTCCATCCGCGCCAACGAGAGTGATTAATACAAGTTGTTAAAACTTACCACAAAAAAAAAAAAACAAAAACAAACACCAACACCAAAAGACCATATATTATCATGACTAGGCTAGCCTGGGAACAGGCGTCGATATATGTTGCCTGGTCAGTCAAATACATATATGTTAACACCGATACTATTAATTGGGCCGTATTGAGTTCGGAACAGGGGTCAATATATTTTGCCTGGTCAGTCAAATAAATATATTTTAACACCGATACTATTAATTCGGCCGTATTGAGTTTCTGATTATATTAACGCCTGGGGAAACTGGACGGATTATCCGTGTAATTATTGACTAGCATTAATCCTATTAATAGGCCTATTAGCACGTGACTTAATTAATGACGTACTTGAATCGAAAGCGAGGCACTGGAATGATCGTGTATAATCGTGCCTGTTCGGCGATTTCCGATATAATTCCGTTTCTATATTTAGCGATATTATATTGTAGAGAAGAGTTGTCGTTCTTCAAATACATATAAATGAGGGTGTAAGTAGATGGCGCTACGATCGGAAATCCAGTTTCCCCAGGCTGTCATTTTACCAGAAGTTAAAAAGTCAAAAAACGACAGACTGGCACCCAGGTTATGACTAGACTAACATTGATCTAGTTTTGTGATTTCAATAATCTCAGAAATTGATACATTTCAGGTATGGCAGACCTGTAAATACAAACATCTACGCTCCCCCAGAATTTAAATGAAACTATATTTATATGTCCGTGTATAATTGACCCCACGATATGGTCACATAGATTACATAGCCATAATATATAGTAGTACAAGCTTCCGGTAGTGTCATGGCGTAGTTGTTTATGTTTGTCAGTGGGAATTTCTTGGATTTGACTATGTAAATACTGAGCAAACCTTCTATAAATAAGATATATGTGAACAGGAGAAACTTGTGTACCGGATTGGATACTATGAAGGTGACATTTTGACATTACGTTGATTTAATCAGCACAATTTCTGATATTTTACATGTGCTATGTTCCATTGAACTGATATTGCAGTAGGTAAAATTGAATACCACCCACGCTGCATTTTTCGGACAGTACACTGCACAGAACAAATAACGTTTCGTGTGTATCATGAGCTATGCTCCAGCAAGTGGTGATAAAAAAAGTGAAGCCACATCACCTCTCGATATTAGCGAACTGAAAAAAAATCAATGTTATTATCAACCAACAGTGATCACGAGATGGCAGAAGGCTGCAATAATAACCTTAGCGAGGAACATGTCCTAAACATTGCCGAGATCCTTAAATCAACATTTGATAGCCAAATGACATCAATGGTGAGTAGCATTGTTAGTGGCGCACTCGGCGGTCTAGAACAGAAGGTTGCGACATTAGAAGGAAAAAACAAGGCTGTACATGATTGTGTTTCACAGCTAGAAAAACGTGTCGCCAACCTGGAAAACCAAGGGGACAGATCAAACCAATACAGTCGGCGTAACTCGCTACGTGTCTCAGGTATGAACGAAGACGCAGGTGAATCAGTCGACGATTTGGTCACGACCTTGTTCACGGAACGTCAGCTTGGACGAAATCGATAACATGCACAGGCTTCATAGACCGAACTCTGATGATGGAATGTCAACTCGTCCCAGGGACATTATCATTAAATTCGCGACATACCGCTCCCACCAAAAAGTTTATACATTGCGATAGTCGCTTAAAACAGCAGTATAGCGTGTTCACCAACGAAGAACTAACCAAACGGCGCGGCGAAGTGTTCTTCAACCTACTGCGTCTTGTGAAAGATAACTCCGTCAAAGGAACCTGGACTGCAAATGGGATCATCCTTGTGAAGGACAATAGAGATGTCGTTCACATATGTGATGACCTGGTTAAACTTAAACGTACACCTTAACATTCGGCAGTGAAGTATACATTCACACTAGTCAGTGACTCGGAACAGTAGTACATTGGCCATCGATTTACCTGTCTAGTTATTATGTACAGTATTTGTGCTTGATACAATAATGGCATATGTACAACGTATGCCTTTTGTATGACTCGTCGCAATATGTATGCTTAAAACACGGTCGTAACGTCATACCTTTATACTTGCAGTCCATTATTAATATTGGACTGCTGTCAAAAGGCCAGAGTATTATATTAAATCCTAAGCGTACATGTATGAAATAAACACTTTTAATTAGTAGGATCTTGTTATATAAGTGTGTGTTTTAAGTAAGATATACAGTCAAACCTGTCATAAGCAGCCAGCCAAGGAAATCACAGAAAGTGGCTGCTTAGCACAGGTGGCTGCTTAATAGAGGGCACATGTATAATAAAACAGGATATTGGGAATCTGGAAACTGGCTGCTTAATACAGGTTGGCTGCTTAATAGAGGTGACCACTAACACAGGTTTGAGTGTAAACCTCAAACGGATACAATATGTAAAATATTGGTACTGTCTTCGGCTTATATCCTATACATAAAACGAATCTATTAGTTATTAAGACGTAGTGTGAAACCACTGTTTTCGCGCGTCCGAAAATCACGCATTGATTAACAAAGGCCTGTGCACAGTATTTAGTGTCGAACCACAAGTTCATGTAACACTTACATATCTGCTTAAATATTTTACATTGATACTGCCTGCATAAGGAACTACCAATACTGCCCGGGCCTCGAACCTCATGTACACGTAACACTATATCGATGCTTAACTTATCTCCATTTTCTGTGGGCAAGCATGCATAGCGTACCCAATAATACACACAATGTATTACAATATATGCACGACCTGCGTGGTTGTTGGGAAACAAACACAAAAGCGATTCATTAGAAGGGAGTTAATCGTACTATTCTCCACGCAACTGTAATATTGTTTCAACGTGTCTCGTAATCATAATATAACATAATATGTATTTGCATTAAGCACATTTATGGCCAATACACATTATGAAGTTTGACAAATAGTGAAATACATGATACAGTTTTCTGAGAAGTTTGAATATATCAGTTAATAATTAGTAGATGCAAAAGTACAATAAGTGACACGTGAAATATAACTACTGCACTTAGGTCAAACATACAAGGCCATAATTATGCCAGACGCATGGTAAATTTTGCACTGAAAAGTACAAGTCATGCTCGGTCATTTTTGATGGATATGAAGATGGGCCATCAACGAATGACACTACACACAGGAGACGAATAGGCGGTCAAATTGTGGCTGAAATTAAAATTGAACTGGATATGATAATGAGTTCAAAGAAACAGCAGGTACTTCTAAACAAAAGGAACACAAACAGAAGTTCATAAACTTATTGTCAGGTTATTTGGCGGAAGCTGGGGTGGATGTGAGTAATGCCAAGTCAGATGCTGACTACTTAATAGTGAAATCAGCTCTAGATGCTTCGCTAGACCAGAACACAATTGTCGTTGGTGAAGACACTGATGTATTAGTAATGTTGTGTTACCATGCCAGAAACATAGAGAATAGCATGCATCTCATTTCAGAAGGAAACAAACACAAATGTTGCAGTGTTAGGGGTTCAAGAACATCTTGGCCCTGAACTATGTAACAACATACTTTTTCTGCATGCAAAAATGTGAAAGTGCAAATTGATTTTATTGTGTCATATTACACAGGCTTTTGACATAACAAAACCATTATTCCCATTTCTGTTCAAATTTTCCCTACCCCAATGTCCTATTTGTACTGTACTCTAATGAGCGCTTAGTGAAGGCCTTTTTTTCAAAAGGATTTTGGATAAAGTGATGAAAATTAAACATTTGTTTTACATCACTATTCAATTCTTAAACTAGAAAACATAAACCTTTGGGAAAATAATATGATGTACACCATATCAATTTCATAGAGTTTATCATGCGTGGTGGATTGGTATAAAGGTAATTGTGCAACTCTGAATTTTGTATGTTATAGCACGTTATTACATTGAATCTATTTATAGTGGATAGATCATTATATTTCGTAACCAGTTCTCATCATAGTTGAGACGTGCACATATTCCCAGCTACTGACCTGAAATGACGAAAAATATTTAACAGTTAGAAACCGAAAATGAAGGTGAAGAAACTACAGCGATACAAAGAGAAAACATTAATTGAGAGCAATGTCACTACTGATTTAGATACCAGTCATTCGAGTCCATTCGATATCAAACAGAAACAAAAATAATGTACAACAGAAAAAGAAGAAACTAACCACAAGCATGTAACAGAAATAGTATTAGTAACTGGATTGAAATGATGTTTGTAATATGGATTGGAATGTTCAACTCTTCTTCTGCTATCTTGCTTTCAAGCCGAATTCCTTCTTTCTATACAAACAAATAGTGAATATGTGTTTATACTATACAATGATGTATGGTCTAAAAATATTGTAATTTAACTAATTTATATCATATGTTTACATATGTATATATTAACTATATTATGAACAATAAACGGGCTACTCCTTGTAGCTCAATATTGTAAAAAGGAAAGAAAGGTCGCAAATGATCACAACAGAGGACTAAGAAAACAAACACTATGATGCATAATCAAGGAAACATTCAGTGACTCGGTACATGTGTGCCATAAAACATAAACATAGCATCTTGGAGAGTACCTCTTTGAAAAATAAAAGGAAATCGACAGCATAGAAAGGCAGTTTGGCACATTAGAAGAGCAACTAAAGGAACATGTAATGGACAATGAGAAATTAACACTGAACTTGTAAATATTGAGTGGAGAGCAAATGGTAAAATTAACGGTCTTGAACAATACAGTAAAATATACAACATACGGATATGCGGATTAACAGAATCAAAGCAAGAAACTGTAATCCAAACAGAAAAGAAAGTCGTCAAGAAATTAAAGCTAGCATATCCCAGATGTAATTGAAGTTAATGACATAGAACTTGCTCACAAACTGGGTAACGCAAATTCAAATAGAATACCATGGCAAATAATAGTGAAACTAGTGGATAAGATAGCGATAGTAAATATTATGATGAAATCTATTGGAGAACACGGGGTGTATATTAGCGTAGATATAACAACACTGAACAAACATGTGCTCACAAGAAGCAAACATATGATGCAGATATGTACTGCTTGGTCAATAGACGGGCATTTGTTCTACAAGAATGCAATGCATTGCATATGGGTGATGATTACCAGATATGGATTGCTCTTTCGTGGTCAACATATTGACTAGTCCGAGTGCACAAAAACACCTATTGGTTAATTTAATAACACCAGTAACATCACATGTTGGAAGTTTAACCCTGTAAATGTAATACAAATGTAGTACTATTCCGTTCAGCATTATAGCCATTGTTGGATAAATGCTTCGCTGGACACAGTTTTATTTCATTTAAGCCATGTTGCAATAATGAGGCTAACATATGCACGTCTCTTGATTCTGTTGTTGTTGGTTGATTTTGGTTTACTAAATACTATATGTAAACCGAACCAAATGAGCGTGACTGTATTATTGCAAGATGACTCAAATTATAATTGTTAGTTCATTTAATTTACTATATACATATACCATTTGTAACAACATCAACCAACAATTATATTTTCAAGTCATGTTGCAATAATAATGACATGGATGTCCATGTATGATCATTTGGTTCGGTTACTAATAAAACAAAATCAACTAACAATTATATGCGTGCAACATCACTATGTAAAAGAATATGCATAAGCGCTCGGCTTGTTTTCCAATTCATTTCAAATAGTTTGTGTATTGCAGTTTGTACATAATTATAATGTATGAATTGAATAAAAAATGGTTAAACTACGATTACCTAAATTGAAGTATGGTGTGTGCTATTTCACCAAGCAAAAGATAAAATAGATATCAATCAAGGAAGATATATTTATTTAACATTACACAAGATTTCAAATTTAAATAGCAAAGTTGTTTAGTGTGGCGTCCGTGGTCCAATGGTAGAGCGTCGGATTTGGAATCGAACGGTCCGGGTTCGATACTCAGTCAGGCCACGTATGTAGTGTCAATGAATCAACACCATTAAACACCATGGTATCTTAGACCGAGTAAAATGGCCTCAGTGGTCGAGTGGTTAGGGTCGCTGATTTGTATACCACTGTAACCTGTCATCACTGATTGTCAAGGGTTCGAGCCCCGCTCAGGCCGTGTCTCATTTATATGAAAAATTGTTCTGACGTAGTTGTCGCAATGACGATTTCAGCATGCAAGTATGTCCACATACAAATGTCATGTTATACCAATACTACGCCTGGACAAAATAACCTGAATTACATTATGTTATTATGTCGTATAATATATATTCTTTATGTATCCTCCAATATTGAAGAGCATGCATACATTTTACATATACATTATCAGAACATTTACATCGGTGAAATATTCTACAATTATATACATAAACATTAAGTAACAGAAATAAACATTTATTTTTATATACTTAGTACATAACAAATTATGTATAAGCGCAACCGAGTATGTACAGGTTGTATTATTACAACATTTTGACGTATTTGAAAGAAGTTAATCATTCAAAGTTGATTTTAAATAAGGGCAGTTGTATTATCTAGTAAAACTAGCGCCCGGATATGTAACATACATGTGTGCATAACTATGGGCGCCGGTTTGCTATTTATTCAGTATCCATAATTCGATATATGGATAGTGTGGCGTCCCCCCTCGTGGATAGCCATAATTCCAAGCTATTATGGACAACAAGTATTCAATAAGAGGTCTAATATAAATATAGTACTTATAGAGACCTTCTATTTAATTATGACTTGGGTTTTCGCATGATATGTATTCTCTTCCGGGCCCGCTCTTTAGTTTAAACATTATTTATTTCAGTATGTGTACATGTAATCAAGAAATGAAAAGTTTACATATAATTTAACAGCAGTAGACTGAAAGGGATTAGAACGAAAGAAAACTTATATAGTTCTTCTAATGTTAAAACGTGTAACCCAAACCATTTGTATGTTCATGCTATGTATTGTATCTGTACGTGTATGACATATGTACTATTGGTTTGCAATCATATATGGTTAAATAAATAAATACACAATTCTTGGAATGGTGGTTACCAATATGCTTGTTACAGGTTACTAGAGTAATAGCTTGATCGTGCATAAATAAGTAGAGGTGGGTGGAAAGGTTTACCAGTGTTGAGTGGAATGGTCATAGTTCGATATCTTTTCAATGTGGGAGTGTAGAGTTTCTGCAGCAGAAATAACATGATCAACAATTATATGTAAACTGGCAACGTCAGCAAAGTGGTGCACTTGAGAACCAGTATTGTCGACGATGTCATTGATAAACACCAGGAAATAGAGTGGACCACGAATAGATCATGGGGGGGGGACTCCTGCACTTACTGTTCACCGATTGGGTACCCGGTAGAACAACGGATTGTCGTCTGTTATAGAGAAACCTAGTTAAATAAACAGCCATCCAGTCCAATATTTTTAACTTGAAGATGAGACCTTTATGCCACACTTTACCAAAGGCCTTACTATTATCAAAGAATACAGTTCTCACTTCAGGTCCAGCCTTACATAAGGTATTGAACAGGTAGATGAGCTGATTCACTGATAAGTATCCCGGTCCGAACCCATATTGTGTAGAGAAGAGCATAAGTTATTATCACGAAGAAAGTTAATTATAACTTTATAAACTATAATAAGCTCAAATACCTTCTATATTCAACAGAGCTAAGAAATCGGCCTGTAGTCGTTTGGTAAAGATGGGTCACCCTTTTTAAAGATAGCTCAGACATTAGTATCTTTCCAAGTATGAAGTACCTTACTGCGTTATAGTGAATTGTTGAACAGAGAACAAAGTGAAAATTTAATCACAGTTTCACACAGGATCTGGTTGCTAATTCCATCTGTTCCTGAAGCTTTGTTGAATTTAATAGATTTCAAAACATCTTCGATTTATTGTATGGTAATTGAAATAGAGTCTAGTTTATTTATATGCTCTTGAAATGTTTGTTATGAAGATCCTTATCGGGGTTGTTGAGCGAAGACTGGCTACAACATATGTCATTCAAGAGATCAAACTTCGACATACAATCTAGGACAAGTTCATATGTGACATTGGCTATAAACGGGAGGATGACTTGTTTATTAGAAGCAGAAATGAATGCTTTAATGAGTTTACCCCCAATCTTTTGGCGTTATCGTTGCAGAATTGAGAGAATCAGTCAATTTAACAAACTGATTTAGTTTCGCAGATCGAGCGGATAAATGAGACTATTTCATTTCGGATTGTTCTGAACTTATTCCAGTGAATATGGTTCTGAGAGCGTTTAGCTTTATTTATTTACTACTTAGTTTGTTACTGCCAGTTTGGCCTTATCTTCCATACAGATACGCTCGGGAATATACCATCGTGTAAATAATCTAAGAAGAACTGTGTAAGGTTATATTTTCCTAGAATTCTATATACATCAGGGACAACCCCTTTTGCAATTTTAGGAGACGTAATGAGGTAACTCTGTGTATGAAAACGTCCTTGATATTAAACTTGGTACTGTATGTGAACATTACACTTATCTATACGGGTAGTTTTAATTTAAACTCACAAAAACTCCAAGGCAATATCCTGAAAGCTATGTACATACATTTTATCAGCAATTGATAAGAATGAAGTAGTGGGCACAGTCTTTCTGGATCTTTCCAAAGCCTTTGATCTGGTTGATCATTCTATCTTAATACGTAAATTAGCTTATTATGGTCTTGCTGAATCATCACAAAATTGGTTTTCCTCGTACTTAGCTGACAGGTTCCAACAAACGAATGTTTCTGGTGCTCGTTCTGATACTGGACCTGTTGTTTCTGGTGTTCCTCAGGGGTCTGTCTTAGGTCCCATTCTCTTTATAATTTACATCAATGACTTACCTATGACTCTTACCAGCACAGTTGCAGACATATTTGCTGACGATACAACTATATCTTCCTCCGATCAATCTCTTGACACTCTTACTACTTCTTTATCTACTGATTTGATAAATGTTCAACAGTGGTGTTTAGACAATCGTATGATTCTCAATACTTCTAAGACCAAAATCATGTATATTTCCTCTAAATCAAAAGCTCATAGTATCAGTGAGTCTGCTCTTGAAGTGAAAGTGAACAACACCGTCATACATCCGAGTTCTGCTGAACGACTACTCGGAGTTATGATTGACAATACACTATCCTGGGATAAGCATACTGACAATGTTCTCAAAAAATGTAACTCTTATTTATATTTATTGTCTCGTATAAAAAGGTATCTCTCTATTCCCAATCGCAACCTCTTCTACAATGCTTACATATTGCCTCACTTAGACTTTTGTTGTGTGATATGGGGTAACTGCAACTCATCTTTAGAAGATAAAATAGTTCGGTTACAAAAGAGAGCAGCTAGACTAATTCTAGATCAGGACTTTGACACTCCATCGAAATTATTATTCTCCCAACTAAAATGGATGACCTTTCCAGAACGAGTCATATATCAGAAGGCTATACAAATGTATAAAACATTACATGGAGCTGCTCCAGACTATTTAAAATCATCCTTCACTTTTACTTCTGATATACATCCTAGAATTCTTAGATCAACCTCAGAATATCAATTATACACACCAAGACCAAATTGTGAATTATTTCGTAATACATTTGAATTTTCAGGATCATCTATTTGGAATTCATTGCCTCACTCAGTTCAAAATGCTCCAACTATCCAACAGTTCAAAATTCTCTACTTAAGGTGGCACTATAACAATTCAAACTAATCGCGCACTTCTACTGTTATTATAAACGTGTATTGCGATTGCTATATTTATTAGAATCGTAAATATGACTGTCTTTAAGTTGATTTCATACATATTTTGAAGATACCACTACAAGTCAAATCTGCATATTGTTAGATAAGATCTAGCATCATAAATTGTCTCATTCCCATTTTCTACTCTGCTAGCCAAGTCCATATATCATCATTTTCCATTACATATTAAATATAGTTTCTCTATTTTTCAGCTTTTACATTACTATATTATTCCAATGTGCAGTTCTCACTTATAGTGCTATGTTTTGATTGCATTTGATTGTATATATGTTGAGGGCCTCATGGTAGATTAACTTTTGTTAAATGAGTACTCTCGTTAAATAAAGTCTTTATTATTATTATTATTTTGTATATATTATCAACATGTTATCAACCACACACGCTGATCTTCAAATAAATGAAGTACTTATATTAAATACAGATGTCCAGATTAATTTTAGTAACGAATCGTACCTAGCCTAGTACCATACTAAGCAGAACATTATGAATTGCTGCTACAAAATTAGGGCTATCAGAACATAACTTAATGATTGAAATAGGTAGGTATGGTAGAAATCTGTTTGACCAAAGGAAAGGTTATGTTTATTATGTAATATACACAGAGTGGAAGATGAGCGTTGCGTCGTCGTGTTTAAGTGTATTGTACATTAAGAAACCAGTATATCAAATGTTTGTATTCTAATCGACCGAGTATGTTCAAATCATTGCAATTATTTCGATGCGATAATTCACCAGAGCTGGTTAACCTTAGCAAATACATCCAGGAAGCTTTATCCCTTCGTGTTTAGAATGAATGAGCTGTCAATTGGATACATCCTACATTCTTAATACTGTCATGACCATGGTTCACATGTTCTATATTTCACCACAACAGTGTCATTATTTTCCCATGTATGTTCATACTCATTACATCACTTGTCCATCCTCATCACGATTGTATATCATAGTAGTGTACTATATATTGAAAATATGACTAAATGTTACAGACAAGAAACTGTAACGTCTAAGTCTTAATGATAAACATTATTCTTCTTCATGTCTAACGCCGTAAATGATAATAATCGGACGACAGCTCCCATGTCGGTAAATGTGGAATTCTACTGTCAGTGATGTTCCGTCGGTCGTCCGTATATGCTTGTAATCCATCTCGTGACTGACTTAGACTATATGATCGCTGGTCCTAACAGCTGGATAGCTTCCTCACAATAGAGAATTAGACACCACCAGTGTGAGGGGCAGTGCTTTGGTGTCAACAATCTAGCTCAATCTGCGACGGAAACGCTTATTGTGCTACACGCATACGAGTAACGTGTTAATACTGTCACGCGCCGAGGGATCGTAGGATAATTGGTAGCGTGCTATTCCCTCGACTCACGCCAACTCAGACCGCCTACTAACATAGGGGTCCGTCTGTCAACTTCAAAAGTAAAAATGAACTAAAGTGGACTCTGATTAAGGCCGACTAAAAGATTAATCCAAGGGGAAGCACCCTATCGGTTTGCTGAGATAATAAGAGAAATAGAGATTTAAATGATTCAACACGATTTATTCAACAGAGCTCTACAACAATTTGGTTGCACATCAAGACGGACTAGTAATGTTTTACTATCATGAAATGATTACAATCGTCAGTTTCACATTAACAAATATCTTGCATTTGCACCTTATTATGCATCTCTCAAATATACCCAAAAACAGCTGTATATTGTGCACAGATCTCTATAACATGTAATATGTTACTACTATAATTTATTGTAAGTATTTCTAAAGAAACAAAAGAATAATTTTAACCTAACAAAAAATAGGTCTTATACCTAAGAAATAGAAGTTCAGAGTCCCCTTATGAAACGCTCCCAAGCCTATTTATACTGCGCACCAAATACACTGTGCAGCGCACCAATATTTATGTGCGCTCGAATAGCGCGCAACCTACGCTGTGCGCTATTAAGCATAAACTGCACAAGAAAAGCGCACACAGTGCGCACAATAGCGCGCGTTCGTAACTGTGCGCTGTATCCATGTCAACAATATGGCTACCTGGTTCCAAACACTGCTTCTATGATATAACTGAATGAAAACCTCAAAAATCGTATAATGAGATTAATATATAAACATTATATTGTATTAATGTTACCTTGTGATACGAATCTGGACTGTTTCCAGGGTATAAATACTATTTAAAGTTTGACTCTGATAAGAATCTCTGAGAAATGACAGTTTAAAACTACCCCCAATGCAATGCGATTTCTATCTAAGTACTTCCGAGAAATGGCTGCCGTAGGATACACATGTTTTACTCTGTCATGGATTTAAAGGATTAACTGATAAACACATGCTTTCCAAAGGTAATCATTGCTAGCAAAACTGATTTAAACCAATACTCTAACAAAGTACTGCAATAAACATTGATGACACATCGTAGCTTGGCGTAGAACAAGTGTATAGCCATCAACATTATGTAATCAAAAATGTACATGTATGTCACACGTCACTGATAAACCTGGGGCATTACACTACCCCCCGCTAACTAGTTAAAGGTCCCTCTTTAACATATCCTTAGCACTGTACTGAGATAATCCTCCGTTAGAACCACCTTAACAACAGTCACATTGTGTTCCAATGTATAATTTTCTCTATCACATTAACAATATATATATATAATAATTGCAAAGTTTAACAGCAACTCGTAACATTCATAGAATTCCAACTGGTTAACAAACAACACTGTAACAACCTCATAAATTATATTCCCCTCACTATCACTTTATCATTCTGCCTAATGTTAGTGAAAAATAAAACGAAAATACATATACGACTTATTGTCGGTAATATACGGTACTGAGATCAGTTAATTGCACAACACAAGGATTTCTGTAATAAAGCTGTGACAGATATTTGACTGACTAGAATAAACATAAATGCGTATAACACAGTTATTTAAGCAAAACGTATACTGCCTAGGTGGGCTTACACCAGTTCAATAATGGCATGGGTGTACCCGCTAGTGTCACTTAATTACTAGTAGTCAAATAAAGTAAAAATAAAAACATTTAATTAAAACTGTTCCGTAATAATTCTTATAACTTTATAATCTGGCAAGACGAAGAAATTGAATGGAGTAGTACTGTGCCCAGGTCAAAACTGTCCTGTGATAGCTATGATAATTACTTTAGACAAAAACATATAAAATATAACAAATACCGGCATATGTAATGCTTAAAACTAGGTAACACCTAAATATAGCCTAACGTCTGTGTGTCATGACCCGTCGCCTGTCTCGTGCCCTAATCCTGTATGCCGGGCTATGCTTCTGTGGTCTGACGTTTTCTTTGTCTCTTCGGCGGTAGTCACCGTGCATAATATTCCTTTGTAGGGGCGACCTGTCTCTGTTATATTGTCTGTCTGAAGTCGTCTGGGTTGGGATTTGTCTTGGTGAATCTGGAACAGGGGGACATACATGGGGAGGGGGTACTGAGGTAATGAATGGGGGCTGGGGTACTACTACTGGTAGAGCTCTCGCCAGTGTACTGTTCATTTCCAGCACACACCTGGCCAGGTACTCTGTGCTTTCATACTGCTTTGTGAGTATAGACTGCACTGTCTGAACTGTGTTGTTCAGTCCCTTGATGGATTTCATCAGCTCTCCATGTCTCTCTCCTGGCCATCACTCGAATCCGAGCTGGTGTTGCTGGAGGATGATGCTACTGAGGGAGTTGCGGATTTCCTTCCGATGGCATGACACTCTTCTCTAGTCGGTAGGGAGTTCAAGAAGTCACCCCTCTCCGAGTCCAGATGGGATGCTACGCTGGGAGCTGTGCTTGCTACTGTAACAACAATGGGGGCAACTGTTGCCGGTTGCGCTGTATAATGACTCACATACGGCACTGAACTATTGGGCTGCCTGGTAGAAGCCGGAACCACCACCTCCGTTGCAGCTGCTGGAACAGTTGATGCTCCCAATAAGTTCACCAGCTGTTGTAGCGGATTAATATACTGTGATATGTCTATAACCTGCTGGATAGACGGGCTCAGAGCAGCCAGATCCTGAAGTGGCGACATGCCCTGGACACCTGGAGGATAAATCACCAGTCCCATGGGCTCTGATACTGTGGGTTGCATCAATGCCTGGTCTGGCAATGGTGACGTGATGCTCAGGGCTGACGCTGGTCGAGCTGGAATAAATGTTGCCTCCGCCAAACCTTGCGGGAAATTCATCTCCATGGCACTTCGTAATGCATCCTTCTTGGCAGGTGTTCTGCTCTCCCAGTGTCTCCTGCTCTCCTCACCAGACAGCGTGGCGATGTCCCTCTCTGTTATCCGGTAAGGGCTCGGATTTTCCACCAGCATGTCAGCCGAGTCCACGACACCCTTTTCCCTCAATATAAGCCTGTGCCTTTGATACGCCGTCACATGCTTGTCCAGTTCCTCCCTCTTGAATGACCGGAAAAGGCACAATTTACAGTAGAAGGGCGCATCATCCAGGCTCAGATGCTCCCTCAAGTAGTGGTCATAAACCCGGTACCGTGCTTCTATGAACGCCTTGTTGTTTTTGTGCAGGCACTTCAGGCACTGGTATGCCTTTCGCCTGTGGCCTGCGGATGAACTACGTTGGACATTGCTGACGTTTCTGTTGGCTGAAATGATACAAAATATCTATCCTGAATACAAACCCAAATAAACCCCATGTCGACTTATGTTAACCTATGCGGTCGGTTGCTGTCAATTCTGTTTCCTGAACTGCCACCGCACCTCTGTGGCAAAGTGTGCTTCTCTTTCCCGTACACATGTCAGTTTCCCCTTTCCACCGTGTAGTTACTGCATCCCTTCATTGGATACCGCTACAATTCTTACTCTCCGTTGTTAGACTTATAAACCCGTCCTATGCGCATACTTCTGCATCGTTCCATACTTTACCGGCTCATTGCCCCTCACCAAAGTGATTCGATCCCGACCAACCATGTGGACAAACCTTTCTCTTAACCTCTGCTTAACCCGTGCGATACTTTTTCACTACTCTCTAACCACCTTTTCCTATCCTCTGTTTTCTATGTATCAAAAATGTACATGTATGTCACACGTCACTGATAAACCTGGGGCATTACAATACATATGCCAATGTTTCTTATGGCCTCGGTTTTGGAGAATTCGTGACATTTTCGATCAGTAGTTTCGTCGAGTTTAAATATTTCTGTTTGTATATATGACCCATTGGACTACATCGATAGGAGCATAAATAAATTGAAACACTAAGTACTACTATTCATTAGCGATTCCGTATAATGTTTACACGGTCTCAACCAAATGACACACTAGTATCTATGTATGCTATGCACGTTTGTTGGCGTAGTAATGTCTGATTCGTGTGACGACCATTTGCATACTCTTTTCACAAAAACAAACATGTTGTCAGTACAATTTCAGTAGTCTGGCTACCACTGGTACTAACAGCATCGTAAATGCTCAATGCCCGGAGTGCCATTTTAGAAATTGTAAAATTCTGTGATTCTATTATACTAAAGATCTCAAGCTACAGTATTATTCTATATCTTCTCCGATATTGTTACTTCATATAGCACATCCGTTTGGCGCAATGTGTATACGATAGATATATAGAATTGACCACGATATTACCGAAACATGCTACGAAAAACAATTGCCTTAACTCTTTCACCGCCAATGTCGCATAAAAGCGACTTTGCAAAAAGCCGAGAACCCGATCAGACAGAACAGAACGTGTCGTCTGATCAGGCTGTATGTTGATTGCTCTTCAGACAGTGGAGCTGAAGCACCTATCCGAATAGCAAACAACATAGATCCTGACCAGACGCGGCGTTACGCCGCGGCTGATCTGGATCTATGTTGCTTGCACATGCTCTCAATTTAGTCGGCGCTGAAAGAGTTAAGCATACGTTATTTATGCGCATTTTATTGTTTTTCAATCGAATGTTATTGTTTTGTTCTTGAAGCGCGTACTACACTGTATGACATGACACCATGGCGCTGAAATTTGGATTGCCACGGCATATCAGTATATTGCAATATGTTGCTACAGTGTACCGCGAAATAGTTCACTATCTATGCTAATCGTACCTTATCTACCTAGTTGGGTCTATTAAGTATTATAAAACATTTTACCCAAACTATTTTCAGATCATGATGGCATGGATACAAAACTGGACATTGTGCTGGACAAACTTGACCGTTTAGATTCACGTTTACCAAAAGACTCATCACCAGATACACCCGGTAACGATATTGTATTCTCGCACACTAGGACACGTGTTTCCAGCTAGTCCGCCGATGCAGACTTTCGTTATCCTTTACTCCACGTGTCGTTAACTCTCACGTGCTGTAGTGATATTGGTACTTTGATTATCACATCTGCTTGGCCAGGGCGTTCATTTGACCCGAGCTCCCGGGTTTTGACGCACGAAAATTGATAAAGACGCTTTTTGACTCTTGGTGAAAATGCCCTGAGAGTCAACTTGACCCGGGGCGTTGATCGGCCATGCGTCATCAAATATTTTCTCAGCAGAGTAATTATCAAAATATGTCTGTCTACGAGGTCGAAGACCGTAATCGTTCATATATAAAACGCAGTTATTTTCATCAAAAGTCTGCTGCATTTCATTATGAACACGATCGTGATTTACGAGGGACTCACAATCGGACAAAAATGTAATGGCGTCTAGGCAAACTTTACGTAAAATCTTTATCTCAACCAGACGATCAGAATATAGTATCAACCACGCATAAAGCGCCTTCATCACTTGCGCCGCCCAGGGTTATGTTCAAAACGCGTGGTTGATGTCATTATTCAGTTGGGTGGTTGAGAAAAACGGCTTACCCAAACTTTAGTATCAAAGGGAAATAAATCTTTAATAACGTTTCTCTAATACCTGTATGGCTCGGTATTTTTCCGGTAAAAATTAGTTTTTATCAAAAGACAATTATTATTGAGTGTCACAATAAACACCTGTAGCAAGTTTTGCAAACAACCAATTACCGTTTGTGTTGTTTGCCATCATATGTGCTGCTAATCATGAGAACTGAGAAGTTTAAGTAGGTGTTGACATTATGTGTATTGTCAATGTACAATCGGCATAGATAAAACGGTGTTTTTGTAACACATGTATTGTCAATAATAAGTTGTCTGCTATTTGAGAAGCTTATAGTGGGCCACTGATATAGAAATTATACGCCGGAATCGTTTGATGATGACTTTTGCTATTGTTTGTTACAGATTTCTATGGGGTATTCATTGTGTGCACCACCCATTAATCATTTCATTGTTTCTACATTATTCCTTCATTTTCTGGAGAATATTCCTAAATCATTCTTAGTTATATTTTCAATCAGATCGGAGATAAAAAATTAAAGAGTATCAGTTTTAGAAATTAAATCTTAAATATGGTTCAGAAAAGCCTTAGTCACTTCGGAATTGGCACACCCAGCAAACGTAAGCTGAGTGATAGTGTTAGTGAAACTGGGACACCTAAACGCCATAAAGTAGACTGTGACACTCGTAAGTCTAAAGTGAAAAGAAAATTCAGGTCTGAGTGGCTTAATGAATTTGAGTGGCTGGAAATGAAACAAACTGATGATCAGATTCTGTTGTATTGTACTTGGTGTAGAGATGCTAAAAAGAAAAATCCCTTCGCTAACAGTGGTAGCGCGAACCTACAAAAATTACATGTACGTAAAGTACCAACATGCATATATTTGACTCTTGAAAATTCCATCTTGACTCTTGAAAATTCCTGTTTGACTCTTGAGATTTTGACCTCAAGGGTCATTGACTCTTGAGTTTCAAAGTCTAGTGAACGCCCTGGGCTTGGCGCTATCATTAATGATAGCGTCTCGGAATAATTCTGTTTGTTAACATCAAAATGTAGTTAATATGTAAGACTGAACATATTTCAAGTTTATACCAGTTGTGTCCGTATACATCTGCATACCCGTGAATCGGTTGGATGACGTAATTAAACAGATTCCTTAAATTGTCTATGTCTTTTGTGTACTTTACGTTTATTTATCGTCGCTACCGGTTGCCCATATGAGCGACGTCTCCTGAAAAGATTAGTCATTTTAGATTTTTGGAGGATAGTGCAATGATACAGACAGAAACCCATTCCAGAGTCTCCACTGGTTCTTTTAAGTGCATGGTGTAAAGCATCGACACGAGACATCGGTTTAATGTTCCACCTGAGAAACTGTTAATTTTATTAGGTCAGACCGGGGATCGAACCTGCGATCCCTGGATTATCAGTCCAGCGTGTTAACCACTGGAGTACAGCTCCGTCTGCTTCTGATTGTCTGTGTGTCTGAGCGTATTAAAGTTGAACAGAAATACGTAATTAAGCATGTAGATTAGTTCAGAGTTTATTTTTCGGGTGTTTCGGGTTTGCTAGCACTGTCGATTAAATGAAACAAAGATTCGTCCAGCAGGAATAACGTTGAAATGTTCACATCATTTCAAAAATTAACCGTTTGTTAATATTGGCAATACAACGAGTGTCCTGGCCAGTATCGCGAGAAAATATGTCCATCGGTATGCACTTGTGCGGGACAAGGATATTTCACAATCGTTGTCATAATATGTCGTCAGACATATTCGGACCACTCGGGTGGAATATCCTTGACTCACACCAATGCATATGAAGGTACTCTTATTTCCCTTTGACATATTTAAATTGTTATGTACCCATAACTTCAGTAAAATTGTGCCAAAGTGTTCACTAGCTCAGGCATGCAATAGTTTCACGTCAGACGACATTTTATAATTATTGTATAAATTCAGGTATTGGCATTACCCTAGAGGTGAGAAAATGCACTTCAGAAAAAGAGAAAGATGTTTGCGACCTTCTAATAATGATCTTCAACGACATTATTGAAAACAGAGATTCATCTCTAAAAGACGAATTATCAAACAGTGTCTTAGATAAGATAAGAAAGGCAGTAGAGCAGACATTCAAACAATTATTTACCACCGGAAGACGTCTAGAGAGCATAAAGCAAAAATGTATTGTATTGACAATAGCATTCGGATCACTTAGCTCCCTTATTGGTCTATTACGAGATTATAGGAACGACAATCTCACGAGGCATATGAATATGCTACAACAGGCCATAAGAAATATCGATGGTTGCGCTGATGTAGAGCTTGAAGTGATTATCTACAAAGATGAAATCTACAGAGTACTGGACAAGTTGGGTGAGAAAACATTGTGTACATTTAAATTTCATTTAATATTTCATTATATTTTAGATATTATGGATATAATGCATACCAAATAACAATTCAGGTGTTCATGTATATTTGTATATCTTGAGATAGACTGATGAATGTCACTGTATATGATCACATCTTGCTAAGCTAACAAACCATACGGTAAAGCCATTGATAGATTAAACACGATCTGTAAAAAACTGTTTTCATCATTTTTTATTTTTGTGTTTATTTATCTCATCCATGTACATCATATTTACAGCAACATATAGCAGTGACCACAGTCATTCTCTATTTAATTATAAGAGACTATAGCCATATGTATACAATGATAAAACTATGCTTACGTTACAAATCGTCAGCTAAGAGTATTAAGAAACGCTATATTTAAAATCCTGAATTTGTAAAATCGCATTATTGTGCATTGTTTAATAAATGTCCTAAGAAACCGGTTATCACCTTTGATCAGATCGAAAATGAACTGATTTGCAACATTAACATAGAACATTCACCGAGAATAGTTTACATGCATATGGTATTGTCCTAAAATAGATTAACGTTGTAAAACCCTTGTAAGTCCACTTAGTGGTAAATTCCATTCCACTGTATGTGCCCCAAACCAACCTATTGGCACGATATTTTACATATAAACAAAGTTTGCTCGTCTTTGTAAACTATCGAAGCAGGCTTAGGCAATATACAGCAAGTATGCATCCTGGTTGGAAAACAAATACATACATTTCTCAATATATAGATATGACGTATAGAATGACAAAGGTGTATTTATTTTGCACAATTCTTTCGAAAAAGTTGTCGGATATCGCTATTCACTGAACAACCCACAATGATATGTTTTACGTTTAAGTTTACGCAAACTGGGTATAGCCTTTCCAATTCTTGCAAACGCTCATATCTATACGAATATGTGATGTATCACACAACAATGCGAACCTTACAAAGGATGATTTATGTGTGTAAGATATAACAACATTGTAATACGATTCTACGCAATCATTAGTTTAAAGAAACATGCATGTTCGTACTTTATTACTTCCATGACACTGTACAACATGCCTGTGGTGGATACTATTATGTCACGCCTCCAAATATGTATCTAGACCATTTGTCACAACTGTATCAACAACATGTTTTATGATAATCATTATTTACATCATTACGTTCTTGACAGTTATGTTTGTTCATGAATTCAGAACCAACTTCTACAAATTCTAATACCTTTGGCTAAGCAATACATGCATATATTTTTGATTCACTCTCTCCATAGCCATGTGATTTAGACTATTCCAATATATACAAGTGAACAGGATTCCCGCCAGTGTTTTGATTCACTCTCTCCATAGCCATGTGATTTAGACTATTCCAATATATACAAGTGAACAGGATTCCCGCCAGTGTCGCAAGCAATAGCAACATTGAGTGCACTACGTATTAACCCAAGGACAAATCGTAGCGCTCCAGTTTGTAGATTTTGTACTGCATTGAGACATAGAAAGGACGTCTTGCATTATTTTTACGTAATGCATATACTTATATGGAATTTTATTTTATACACTCGACAATAAACATAACTTTAATGCGCGCTACATAACCTTAGATGTCGATGCGCGTAAAACACCATTCATTCATTCATTAGAAAGGACTGAGTCCCCAAATTGCCGTACACTATGCTATAACCGACCACACTGTGGCAATGAACAATGGATTGAAGACAATTCAACGGGATATTACCTATTGATTTACTCTTAGCTATTAGCAAGCCGAGAGCCCTATTAGCAAGCCGAGAGCCCTATTAGCAGACGGAAATACATGATTTGCTTAAACCTGATAATCCTAATGTTCGTTCAAAGACAGATCCAGATAAAATATATTTCAGTAGCACCTATAATAGCATTGCCGCATTTACATTCAACATTTGTTCGGATGTGACTCTTCATTCAAAATTGAATAACATTTATTTACTTACGTCAGGGTTCACTGACATATAATTACTAATACACATCTAATATAAGTTGCACACAGGGAACCAGTCTGTAAACTTGTCAATTAATGGTATCGGTGTTAAAACTATATTTATATCACTGACAAGGCACACTATATCAACGCCTGTTTCCAGGCTAAGCCAACCGCATAACGCACTTCATTGCTAATAACTGAAGCACAGGTACATAAAACATTTTCAATTCAGTGCGGGTTTCCTGGACGATTATGTTATAAATAGGATCTATTATTAGTGTCCATTTGTTCTTGACTTGATTTAACTCGTCTTTTATAAACGATAAAACTCGCCAGAAAACTCGTTAAATAAATTCATCAACAAATGATCACGCATTTAATATCCTATGTATATCAGCTGACTTGACTGATTAAACCTACTAGTATTCACGTGCTCCAGATTGCTCATTATGACAAACTGATTTCATCACCTTAGCGTAGTGGTCTCTATAGTTTCATTTCTGTTTCTTTCATTAGTGTGCGCTTTCCCACGAATGTCCCCTTAGTGTTCCTCGGTTTAATGGAATATTAAGTGGTCGTGTAAATGATCATGGACTATAAATTAAGATCCCGTATTGCAAGTTGAAAACATAGATATGGTAATAAACGAGGGTGTTTTCGAATATTAGTCAGTAGTACATATCTGTTATAACACGTGATATAATTCAAATCGCACACTTTTGTTTCAGTTCTAGCTCTTGAAGAATGTGTTCCACCCAGAGAATACGTGATACAGCCATATATTGCACATAGTGACCAAGCTAGTAGTTCAACTACATTAGGCAAACTGAGAACAAACGGAGTAGAAGATATTCGCATCGCTGGAATTGAACTTCCAAGCACAACTTCAGATTCAAATAAGTTACGGTTAACACTTCAAACTGACAGTCATGCAATTCACAAACAAGTCCAAGACTGCTTTAAAAAGGGTGGGATGATTGAAAATGGAATGAAGTATTTGCAAATGGAAATTGGAAACTATTTGCAAATACCATCGTTGTCTATTACTGCTCATCTTGATGGAGAAGGTAAATATAAGCATATTTGTTTTAATATATTTAGTTTTTCTTTGATACATATCTTATAATGCTATCCTTTTTTAAAATTTAAGTTAGCATTGTAGTTAGCATGCTCATTGTTTCATCTCTTTAATCTATGAGGTATACATGTTACTCTCATATCTGAGTGTGGCCCAATGGATTCGTTAATGCTGTTGTGTGTCCTTGTAAAATCATTATCTTACAGTTGAGTCTGGTGGTTATACTGATGAAAACAATACTCATGCTTGTCAGAGCACAGACACAACAACTGGTGAAGATTTAGATGATATCGATGGGACCAAAACAGATCTACATTTAAAGAGTAGTATGCAAACTGAGACACCAGACACCAAAGTAATTGTACTTATACAATATCACAATTTAATGAGGTATCGAGAGCGATTAAACTACGTTGTCGATGACTTGTATACCACTGTAAGCTATCATCACTGATGGTCAATGGTTCGAGCCCCGCTCAGACCGTGTCTCCTTATATTGAAACGTCGGCAGTTTCTTACGGAGGTTGGTGCACCAAGTACTGGTTAACCGCTAGAACCCGTGTCACGGTAAACTGCCCATCTGTTATAAACAATTTAGTTTGAACATATTTATTTTCTGTTGATACATGATTATTTCCAACAACTGATATAAGGAATTGGACAGAAAGCTGTATAGCTTATGATCTTATAAACAATTTAATTACAAGTTTTAAAGCAACTTGGTCGTATAATAGTTCAGACACAGGACACAGAAATATATTTATGATTGCCATTTTATAATTCATCTGTCTTTGCCGTGTCGTATACATCTACATTACATGAACTATTTTCTTTGCTATTTATGATTAAAATAAATATGATGTTGTTCCTGCTTAGGATGAGATTTCTGAATCAATAGAAGGAGCATATGATTCGCTGTACAGTGGCAATGTTGAAGAAGCTAAACGTTTAGCCTTACTTGCTATGGAGAGGTCCAATCAAGAGAAGGAACGTATTGTGACAGTTCCTCACACTACAACAGTTACGGAACAGCAGTTAGCAGACTGGTATGATGATTGCGCGTTCATCTTAAATCAGGTATGTTAGTATATAAAACATATTATTCTAACGACATCTCCTGACTACGGCTACGAATGACTATCTTAATAAAATACTGACTGTATTAGTAAACTACTGACTACCTTAGTACAATACTACTTGTATTAGTAAACTACTGACTATCTTAGTAAAATACTGACTACCTTAGTACAATACTACTTGTATTAGTAAACTACTGACTATCTTAGTAAACTACTGACTACCTTAGTACAATACTACTTGTATTAGTAAACTACTGACTATCTTAGTACAATACTACTTGTATTAGTAAACTACTGACTATCTTAGTAAAATACTGACTACCTTAGTACAATACTACTTGTATTAGTAAACTACTGACTATCTTAGTAAACTACTGACTATCTTAGTAAACTACTGACTACCTTAGTACAATACTACTTGTATTGGTAAACTACTGACTACCTTAGTACAATACTACTTGTATTAGTAAACTACTGACTACCTTAGTACAATGCTACTTGTATTGGTAAACTACTGACTACCTTAGTACAATACTACTTGTATTAATAAACTACTGACTATCTTAGTAAACTACTGACTACCTTAGTACAATACTACTTGTATTAGTAAACTACTGACTACCTTAGTACAATACTACTTGTATTGGTAAACTACTGACTACCTTAGTACAATACTACTTGTATTAGTAAACTACTGACTACCTTAGTAAACTACTGACTACCTTAGTACAATACTACTTGTATTAGTAAACTACTGACTACCTTAGTACAATACTACTTGTATTAGTAAACTACTGACTACCTTAGTACAATGCTACTTGTATTGGTAAACTACTGATTACCTTAGTACAATACTACTTGTATTAGTAAACTACTGACTATCTTAGTAAACTACTGACTACCTTAGTACAATACTACTTGTATTGGTAAACTACTGACTACCTTAGTACAATACTACTTGTATTGGTAAACTACTGACTACCTTAGTACAATACTACTTGTATTGGTAAACTACTGACTACCTTAGTACAATACTACTTGTATTGGTAAACTACTGACTACCTTAGTACAATACTACTTGTATTAGTAAACTACTGACTACCTTAGTACAATACTACTTGTATTAGTAAACTACTGACTACCTTAGTACAATACTACTTGTATTAGTAAACTACTGACTACCTTAGTACAATACTACTTGTATTAGTAAACTACTGACTGTATTGGTAAACTACTGACTATCTTAGTAAAATACTGACTATCTAGTAAAATATTAACTATCTTAGTAAAATACTGACTATCTTAGTAAAATACTGACTATCTTAGTAAATACTGACTATCTTAGTAAAATACTGACTATCTTAGTAAAATATTGACTGTATTGGTAAACTACTGACTATCTTAGTAAAATACTGACTATCTTAGTAAAATACTGACTACCTTAGTAAAATACTGACTATCTTAGTAAACTACTGACTATCTTAGTAAACTACTGACTACCTTAGTAAAATACTGACTATCTTAGTACAATACTACTTGTATTAGTAAACTACTGACTATCTTAGTAAAATACTGACTACCTTAGTACAATACTACTTGTATTAGTAAACTACTGACTATCTTAGTAAAATACTGACTACCTTAGTACAATACTACTTGTATTGGTAAACTACTGACTACCTTAGTACAATACTACTTGTATTAGTAAACTACTGACTACCTTAGTACAATGCTACTTGTATTGGTAAACTACTGACTACCTTAGTACAATACTACTTGTATTAATAAACTACTGACTATCTTAGTAAACTACTGACTACCTTAGTACAATACTACTTGTATTGGTAAACTACTGACTACCTTAGTACAATACTACTTGTATTGGTAAACTACTGACTACCTTAGTACAATACTACTTGTATTAGTAAACTACTGACTACCTTAGTACAATACTACTTGTATTAGTAAACTACTGACTACCTTAGTACAATACTACTTGTATTAGTAAACTACTGACTACCTTAGTACAATACTACTTGTATTAGTAAACTACTGACTACCTTAGTACAATACTACTTGTATTAGTAAACTACTGACTACCTTAGTACAATACTACTTGTATTAGTAAACTACTGACTATCTTAGTAAACTACTGACTACCTTAGTACAATACTACTTGTATTGGTAAACTACTGACTACCTTAGTACAATACTACTTGTATTGGTAAACTACTGACTACCTTAGTACAATACTACTTGTATTAGTAAACTACTGACTACCTTAGTACAATACTACTTGTATTAGTAAACTACTGACTACCTTAGTACAATACTACCTGTATTAGTAAACTACTGACTACCTTAGTACAATACTACTTGTATTAGTAAACTACTGAATACCTTAGTACAATACTACTTGTATTAGTAAACTACTGACTACCTTAGTACAATACTACTTGTATTAGTAAACTACAGACTACCTTAGTACAATACTACTTGTATTAGTAAACTACTGACTATCTTAGTAAACTACTGACTATCTTAGTAAACTACTGACTATCTTAGTAAAATACTGACTATCTTAGTAAAATATTGACTATCTTAGTAAAATACTGACTACCTTAGTACAATACTACTTGTATTAGTAAACTACTGACTGTATTGGTAAACTACTGACTATCTTAGTAAAATACTGACTATCTTAGTAAAATATACACTTAGTAAAATACTGACTATCTTAGTAAAATACTGACTATCTTAGTAAAATACTGACTATCTTAGTAAAATACTGACTATCTTAGTAAAATACTGACTATCTTAGTAAAATATTGACTGTATTGGTAAACTACTGACTATCTTAGTAAAATACTGACTATCTTAGTAAAATACTGACTATCTTAGTAAAATACTGACTGTATTAGTAAAATATAGACTACATTAGTAAAATACTGACTATCTTAGTACACTACTGACTGTATTAGTAAAATACTGACTGTATTAGTAAAATACTGACTGTATTAGTATTTTGACTGTATTAGTAAAACACTGACTGTATTAGTAAAATACTGACTGTATTTGTAAAATACTGACTGTATTAGTAAAATACTGACTATCTTAGTAAAATACTGACTATCTTAGTACAACAATGATTGTATTCGTAAACTTCTGACTATCTTAGTAAAATACTGACTGTATTGGTAAACTACTGACTATCTTAGTAAAATAATGACTGTATTGGTAAACTACTGACTATCTTAGTTAACTACTGACTATCTTAGTAAAATACTGATTATCTTAGTAAAATACTGACTATCTTAGTAAAATACTGACTATCTTAGTAAAATACTGACTGTATTAGTAAAATATAGACTACATTAGTAAAATACTGACTATCTTAGTACAATACTGACTGTATTAGTAAAATACTGACTGTATTAGTAAAATACTGACTGTATTAGTAAAATACTGACTGTATTAGTAAAATACTGACTACCTTAGTAAAATACTGACTGTATTAGTAAAATACTGACTGTATTAGTAAAATACTGACTGTATTAGTAAAATACTGACTGTATTAGTAAAATACTGACTACCTTAGTAAAATACTGACTGTATTTGTAAAATACTGACTGTATTAGTAAAATACTGACTATCTTAGTAAAATACTGACTATCTTAGTAAAATACTGACTATCTTAGTACAACACTGATTGTATTAGTAAACTTCTGACTATCTTAGTAAAATACTGACTGTATTGGTAAACTACTGACTATCTTAGTTAACTACTGACTATCTTAGTAAAATACTGACTATCTTAGTAAAATACTGACTATCTTAGTAAAATACTGACTATCTTAGTAAAATACTGACTGTATTAGTAAAATATAGACTACATTAGTAAAATACTGACTATCTTAGTACAATACTGACTGTATTAGTAAAATACTGACTGTATTAGTAAAATACTGACTGTATTAGTAAAATACTGACTACCTTAGTAAAATACTGACTGTATTAGTAAAATACTGACTGTATTAGTAAAATACTGACTGTATTAGTAAAACACTGACTACCTTAGTACAATACTGACCTTATTAGTATTTTGACTGTATTAGTAAAACACTGACTGTATTAGTAAAATACTGACTGTATTGTAAAATACTGACTGTATTTGTAAAATACTGACTGTATTTGTAAAATACTGACTGTATTAGTAAAATACTGACTGTATTAGTAAAATACTGACTGTATTTGTAAAATACTGACTGTATTAGTAAAATACTGACTACCTTAGTAAAATACTGACTGTATTAGTAAAATACTGACTGTATTAGTAAAATACTGACTATCTTAGTAATATACTGACTATCTTAGTACAATACTGACTATCTTAGTAAAATACTGACTATCTTAGTAAAATACTGACTATCTTAGTAAAATACTGACTGTATTAGTAAAATACTGACTATCTTAGTAAAATACTGACTATCTTAGTAAAATACTACTATCTTAGTAAAATACTGACTGTATTGGTAAACTACTGACTATCTTAGTAAAATACTGACTATCTTAGTAAAATACTGACTATCTTAGTACAACACTGACTGTATTAGTAAACTTCTGACTAGCTTAGTAAAATACTGACTGTATTTGTAAAATACTGACTGTATTAGTAAAATACTGACTACCTTAGTAAAATACTGACTGTATTAGTAAAATACTGACTGTATTAGTAAAATACTGACTATCTTAGTAAAATACTGACTATCTTAGTAAAATACTGACTGTATTAGTAAAATACTGACTGTATTAGTAAAATACTGACTATCTTAGTAAAATACTGACTATCTTAGTAAAATACTGACTATCTTAGTAAAATACTGACTATCTTAGTAAAATACTGACTATCTTAGTACAACACTGACTGTATTAGTAAACTTCTGACTATCTTAGTAAAATACTGACTGTATTGGTAAACTACTGACTATCTTAGTAAAATACTGACTGTATTGGTAAACTACTGACTATCTTAGTAAAATACTGACTATCTTAGTAAAATACTGACTATCTTAGTAAAATACTGACTATATTAGTAAATTACTGACTATCTTAGTAAAATACTGACTGTATTGGTAAACTACTGACTATCTTAGTAAAATACTGACTATCTTAGTAAAATACTGACTATCTTAGTAAAATACTGACTATCTTAGTACAATACTGACTATCTTAATAAAATACTGAATATCTTAATAAAATACTGACCATCTTAGTAAAGTACTGACTGTTTTAGTAAAATACTAACTACATGTATATTGGTTAAATACTAATGACTGTATTATCGTGTGGCTTCTGTGGTTCAGTGGTAGAGCGTCGGATATGGGATCGAACAGTCCAGGGTTCGATACTCGGTCAGGCCACGTATGTAATGTCATTGAGCAAGCCACCTAACACACATTGCCTAGTACTTGTTAATCAAGTCGGCTAAGCATGCCCAGGAAGACATGTCTAGGTTTGACATTAATGGAACATAAGTAAATGATCACAATGTTGATTATCTAAGTAAAATACTGACTAAATTAGTAAAATAATGAATATATTGGTAAAATACTGATTATATTAGTCAAATACTGACTGACGGTATTAGTAACATACTGACTATTAGTTAAACAATTAATGCTTATCGTAGAAAAATACTGACTATATTAGTAAAACCGACTATTTTAGTCAAATACTGACTATAATTATTAGTAAAACTGACTATTTTAGTCAAATACTGACTATATTAGTAAAATATTAACTGACTGTAATAGTAAAATACTTACTGACTATTAATCACATACTGACTGTAAAATTCTGATTATCTTAGTAAAATATTGACTATATTAATTATTTAGTAAAATAAATATTAATAAAATACTGACAATGTTTGTAAACTACTAACTACCTTGCCAATACAATCTAACTCTGCACTCACACACGTGTGTAATGATTTCTGGAACAATGTACAACATAATTTACGTCCTTTGAAAATGTATTGTGATACATGTGGATTAAAGATTAACAACTCCAAAACTAACTAGGTTTGAAATTATCTGTTCATTCCTTAAGGATCCAATAATTCGCGACGTAGCCGGTAAGTGGCTAGACAAGTTGTAGACATATGAGAGTGAATGGCTGTGTGTACTATCTGCTCACATTCAGTACACACACGTGCTTCAGTATTTAGATTTGAAATGGAAATGTTAGGTCTATTGTCGTGTCAGCTGCTGTCCATAAAATGGTTGGGCGTCCTTGTATGTTTAGTTCGCGAATACGGATCAAATCGCTATCATAAATTGTTCGTTCCTGCCAATCTGTGAGTGTACGGTCAGTTGTATGTTTGGATTTCCATGCGTATTTACCCGGGAACTGCTTATCCCGGACGTAAGTTTGTCTTATATTTATTTAAAAGTTTAATTATATCCAATGTGAAACCCAGACCAACGCTGGGGTTGGCTAGGTGTGAAGTTTAAATATGAATAGCTATTTAGGTGACATAGTGGCTACGTTTTTGTAGAAAAACTAGTTTGCGTTTATTAATTTCGGATGCAATTGTTGGGATATTCAGCATAGCTTCTGTCATGTCTGATCTCGTACGTATTGAATGGCCTTGAATTGTTTTGGAAACCAAATGCTGGAACTTGCTGATTAGTTCATATCGTTTATTAGAAATGTTTAGCCATGTTTCGCATCCGTATAAAGCAGATTGTAACACAATTCTCCTATATAGGTTAGCAATTGTTAATGGATTTAGACCAAATGTGCGTACTCCCACTCCAGCTAGTGAGTAGAAAGACTTTCTGTCGCGTTCATTTATGAATGCAAGATACACGTAACCGGAGCTGACACCACATTGTCTTACTCCTTGGCGTATGGGAACCCATTTTGATTTACAGCCATTTATACGACAGAGCTTTGCATATCCTTGTAGCAAAGCAATACATGTCTCCAAAGTTTACCGGTAATGCCCATTCCATAAAGTTTGGTGAACAAGCAGTCATGTCTGACTGTATTGTATGTGGCTTTCGCATCAAGGAATACTGCGTGGGTATCACTACCCCCAGCTAAATTGTGATCAATGGTTTCCTGTAGACAATAGGAAGCCGTTATGCAACTGAGACCAGGTTGAAACCCATGCTGGTATGGATGTGACCTTTGGGTGTAAGCATGGCAATGTTCTAAGACGTCGTTCACAGACGCGCTCACAGAGTTTATACACAGTATTTAGTATGGACACGGAGCGATAATGATTCATATCATAATTATGAACATTTAACCTTGCCTTTGAATATTTGTATAAGGAGACCAGTGTGCCAGTCCTTTGGAATATATTCCACTGTCAGTACAGCATTAAATAGCTTTGTAAGAAAAGATTCAAGCATGTGACCTTCGTATATTGATAACATTACTCATTTTGAATAATATCAGTACCCGCTGCTTTGCGTATTTTTAATAATTTAATGGCGCTCTTTATTTGGCATTCAGTAACTGGAGGGTCAAGCAGTCCGTTGTCGGCGTTATGTTTCGACGTTTCGATATACATATTTAGTTTACGTGCGATCGACTCTTTGCATGTCTGTCTGTTCAATAAGTTTGTCATCTGGTGTGTACAAGTTTTCATAATGTTTTCACATGCGTCTGTAACTTCTTTAGGTGTCGCAACAACACCATCGTTAACCATTTGTTTTGTGTCCCTTTTGCGTATTTTAACAAGGTGTCAGAATAACCTTATATCTATTTCGGCTGTAGATTCTAGTTCGTTAATACATTTTTCGGATGCTTGCATTTGACGTGAATGAAATGACTTTTTACATTCTTTGTAAAACCGATAGCTTTCATTATCGGTGTAATATGACATGCCCGCTCATATCCATGGCGACCGAGCGTGACGTGAACGTGCGTGTGCTTCTTTGACTTGTTTCGTCCAGTAGGGTATAGTATGTTTGTTATATTTTGTTTTGGGAATGGACTGATTTGCTGCATTCTTCAATGACAATATCATAGAGAGATATGCAGTCTCAATGTCACTGGCGGTCATTATGACCATATTGGTCAGCTGTTCTAATTTACTGTCCATATTTGAACCGCAAGACATCAACATCTGGTCACTGGCTATATGCCATTTAACGTAGCCCGCGTGGTCTGGAGGTTTTGGAGTGTTCGGTCGTGTGTCATTATATTGTATTATTACATGTATTGGAAAGTGATCCGATGTCGAGAGTATTGCAACCCCATCTTCTTGGAAATGCTTCCCCATACCAGCAGCAGTAGATGCCGGATCAATATTACATACATAATACTATATAATACGTTTCTTTCTCACACCAATGAAAACATCACTGTCTTGGGCTATAAGTTCACTATCGTTGCCGATTGCTATACGTTCATTGTTTTTGTTGTGTTATCACCACTAGTGTGTGGTGCACCTGCACGTATTACCAGTATTATCCGACTGATTATACTCAGTTCTCGTCAGGTTGTTTGCACTGTGTGCTTTACTGTTCGACAAATATACATGTCCTATACTTGCATTGTCTATAAGTTGCTCACCATTTCTGTCATCTGTGCTTTGGGTATGTCAATACCGGTGCTTGTTTGATTGCATTGTGTGTTTCTGAGTCGCCGTATTTGTGTTTTGTTCGGTTGCATTCGATGATGTTTGATTATGTTTATGTGTCGTTAGTTGTGCGTATGATCGTGCAGTAGATAGTATATTTGTACGAGCATCAATTCGACGTTCATATTGCCTTCTTATAAATTCGGGAATAAAATCGTTACCTGACTGTGTTGTATGTGTATGGGTAGGTTTTAAGTTTCATCATTTACATGTGTGGTTGAGTGTTGTCTCTGAGTATTCTCGTTGTTACACTGCACATTGTCGTCATTGAATCTTTTATTGTTTTAATCATTGAATGTCTCTCCCATAATTGTTGTTGAGATTAGTGACCATACCCATATTACCAACATGTTTCACTTTGTAATGTTTTGTATTGATGCTTTATACATGGACCAGACATGGCTCATTACGAAATAAAGATATATCTATGTATTAAAAACTATATATATATATACACGTGATGATCATATATCCCTATGTGGGATGATTAAAACAAAGTGCAGCGGAGTTCTATGTTTTTGCTAATATTACATTATGTATCTAAATTTTAGATCGGGGAAGACATTACCGCAATTAGATGTTGTTACACAGGTAATATATTTCACAGATAGAAGTATTTGTGCACATCGATATAGTACATTGGTAAATATTATTGTTATGTTACTTTTTCATACTTGACGGTGATTCAGATTCTTTTTCGAGTACAACGACAAAACAATAACGTTAAGTAATCGTTTTCTTTTCTGTTCTGAACATATTCCCGCTGCAATCTTTCTTGTGACGTCGCAGCCGGTGAACTCGCATCTAAAAATATACACTGCTGGAATCATTGTTATGACTAGGTTTTAGTTACAGTACATGATATTTGAGGTCTGTATAATTTGACTCTGGTATGGGTTTCTGTCTGTATCATTGCACTATCCTCCAAAAATCTAAAATTACTAATCTCTTCAGGAGGCGTCGCTCATATGGGCAACCGGTAGCGACGATAAATGAACGTAAAACACACACACACACACACACACACACACACACAATATGTGTTACACTTTGTAAAGTAAAGTAATCTTTCTAAAGAAAAGTAGTCTGGCTACAGCTATGATACGGGTTCTGAAAACGCCCAATGTGATACAATATATTGTACATTACTGAAGGATACAACAGGTATATAAGGTGTATAACTGAGATTATTCTGAAGGTTCTTAAAATAACCATGTGATGGTTTTTATTTCATCACTTTAAATTGTACTTATTTCAACAATAATCTAAAATTGGATTCATTGATTACTCTTTTGATACTTAATTTCGTATTGGACTTTCGTGGCACTTAGACATAACTGAGAGGTAATTAGTATTTGGATATTGACTACACCTATTAATGTATCTTTATGAAATTTGTAATTATATAACGTTTGTGTTAAGCTGTTTCACATATCTTCATACCATTAAGATCATGGCAATGCAGTACATTAAAGTGCGCTAACTAATTATATTAAACAATTAATTAATTCTCTTTAATATTTCACTCAAGATTAATGATATTATGTGCACTTTTTCCATTTAGCTTAGCACCACTAATAGCAAGCACCGTTGTCTTCTTGGTACACTGACTATTTAAATATATATACGATTTATATGACGATTGTTTTAAAATAATATTTTATTGCATTTTTTCATACAATACATTACATATATACATACAATACTAAGAACTAATCAGAGATTACTATGTAATTATATGATTGCAGTATACGATACATTTGTTTTGTCAAGGGGAAAAAAGCAAATGGGTTGGGCTACAAGTTATAACAACATTATTTACAGCCTCCCCTTGTTATGATAGATATAAATAAAGAAACAAACTTCTCTGGAACATATATAAAACACCACATGTGGAATCAAACTATGGTGCAAGGATATATATAATACACGTGCAAAGATTTCAATGATTCGCGGAATTAGATCTAAACAAGACACTGATACATGTATGTCTAATTTTCAGCTGCGGTATTCGATACACGATGGAATTACGGAAGACACAAGTTTTTGTCAGATTTATTTTGGGGTTTATTGTTCCAGAAAAGATTTGGACCCGACTACCAGGTATTTTATCTTATATATAATATCATAGTTTAATTATGCACTTAAGGGGCATTGTCATCTTCAATGTGCTAGGCAAATACTTCGAAAATAAACAACATAAAGCTCTATCACCAGGTTCATTTTCAATAAATGAAATATTTCCCCAACTGTGATGTTTATAAAGTGAAACTTTAGTTTGAAAATAAATGGTTAATTAATGAATCTCTAGAACAATAGAACAGTTTATGTCAATATGTTACGCAGCTATGCTATGGGTAACTATCTAGAGTTTATAGAGAGATTTTTCAAGATTTATTGTATCTATTGTAACCTGTTTGCCCCCCAAAACATGTGTCGCCTAATTTCGCGACCAAAACAAACCAAGTCAAGTCAAACATGTCCTCAGTGAGTGTGCTCTTCTTTCTGCATAGCATATGTGCATGTTCAACTCTGTAAACCCTAGAACTCGTAGCATAACTCTGTACACTATTTACATAAACAGTTAATTTCTTATGGACGTTATGACGCCCAATACATACTCTATTGTTTTAGAGATTCATTAATTAACCATACATTTTCAAATTCAACTTAATATGTGTAGAAATCATAGTTGGACCAATAATTTAATAAAAAAGAAGCATATGGTGACAGTGCTCGTTTATTTTCAAAGTATTTGTTTGGTTCAATATCTAGCACATTGAAGGTGACATAGCCCCTTAAAGAAATCAATTCATGAACAAATATTATTGAATCATTCAATCATAAATATTTATGAATGAATGAATGAATATTTCTTTAATATGTAAAATATATCATATATGTAGCTCTTCCGGTACCATGATACGGTCAGCAATTATTCGTCGCTATCGTCGGAACCCTGTATGTGCCATGTATAAATCGTTTTATGAATACAAGTTAACAGGTTATCTGTGTAGCAAATTACTTTTATATGGGCGTTTTTCAAAAAAGTGGCAGATTTCAACTACCCTTTTTCATAAAAAACAACTTCAGATTTTTTAAACATTGTTTAATCAACTGAACACAACATCATTTAGGAACACAAAAAGGTGCATGAGGGAGCTCAGGCTAGTATTTCATAAATATTAAGTCATAGGAAAAGTGACATAGTGAAAACATTTTTTGTCTCCTGTTACGTGTTTTAAAAACATGATTAAAGTTTAATTAAATATAAAATGTTACAAAATGATTTGTTTGTTTCGTTAAACAAATTGTTAAATTGATTACAAACTGTTTTTTTTCATAACTTAACATTACGAAATTATATTTTAATGGTCGATTCCTCAGAAGTTTTAGAAAAATGTGATATTTTCTTTGACTTATGTAAAATTATTAGGAACCTCACTACTTCATGGTAATTATGTAAAAACATAAATTTAATGGACCTAAGGTATTAGTATTTTTTTTTTTTACCAGTTCCATATACAGTACATATGGTGAGTTTCAGTCTATATTTGTATTTGTAATACATGTGTGTATGTGTATCTAGCAGAGTATAATGCAGCATATGAGAAATGCATTTAAAAATAAAATAAATTCAAAGGTGCCGGACAAGAATCTGCCACTGTTTTGAAAAACGCCCATATATACAATCGATATCATGTTTATATTGTATATAGTATCATACAAAAACATGTTGAGAGCGTATATGTTAATATATTTGATCATGTACCAATAAAAAAAAATTGAATATTGAATCTTTATAAATAAATGTTTACATATCTCAGAAACAATTTATGGTTGGCTCACATTTTCACATCGTCCAAACGTAGATATCTCGACGTGAACAATTACTCTAGCATAACCCTGATAAACATTTACCATTTATTTACCAAGTTTCATTACAACCTTGGTTGCTTGGTTACATACCGACAGCATCTGACCTCACAAAGGATGAGAATGCAATGTAATACAACTGTGCACTTTGCCTAAGAGGTCAAAGTTATATCATTTTAGACAACAACATAGGCAAATTTGGTATCAAAATGTGCGAAATATTGGGTAAAATTAATTAAATTAGTGTAATGTGTGATGGATTATTTTCTTCACCCATGATAGTAAAATCCATAATTATAAAATTTATAACAAAAAGTAATGCTCAATGTAAAAATGCACAGTTTTGTTATGGTGTCAGTATATTGCATGCACTAACACACCCACATTATAGACACTGATATTCATGACATATTAATAAACACACCCACATTATAGACACTGATATTCATGACATATTAATAAACCCACCCACATTATAGACTCTGATATTCATGACATATTAATAAACACACCCACATTATAGACACTGATATTCATGACATATTAATAAACACACCCACATTATAGACTCTGATATTCATGACATATTAATAAACACACCCACATTATAGACACTGATATTCATGACATATTAATAAACACACCCACATTATAGACTCTGATATTCATGACATATTAATAAACACACCCACATTATAGACACTGATATTCATGACATATTAATAAACACACCCACATTATAGACTCTGATATTCATGACATATTAATAAACACACCCACATTATAGACACTGATATTCATGACATATTAATAAACACACCCACATTATAGACTCTGATATTCATGACATATTAATAAACACACCCACATTATAGACACTGATATTCATGACATATTAATAAACACACCCACATTATAGACTCTGATATTCATGACATATTAATAAACACACCCACATTATAGACACTGATATTCATGACATATTAATAAACACACCCACATTATAGACTCTGATATTCATGACATATTAATAAACACACCCACATTATAGACTCTGATATTCATGACATATTAATAAACACACCCACATTATAGACTCTGATATTCATGACATATTAATAAACACACCCACATTATAGACTCTGATATTCATGACGTATTAATAAACACACCCACATTATAGACTCTGATATTCATGACGTATTAATAAACACACCCACATTATAGACTCTGATATTCATGACGTATTAATAAACACACCCACATTATAGACACTAATATTCATGACGTATTAATAAACACA
>CM026397.1:45928753-45973077 GCA_014843695.1 Archivesica marissinica
GGCACACTGTACATATAGATATTCGAACTGAAGTAATATATATACTATTAAAAACCAATACAAAAATGTCGAAATATGTATCAACTTAATGTATATGCAATAAAGAAATAAACGAGGTTACCCGGATAGGGGCTTCAAAATGAAAAAAAATAAGAGATAGTGTGTATATCTTGTAGTAATGAATGTAGATATGGTGAGACAGTGTGTATTTATTGTAGTAATGTATGTAGATATGGTGCGATAGTGTGTATATCTTGTAGTAATGAATGTAGATATGGTGAGATAGTGGATATATATTTTAGTAATGTATGTAGATATGGTGAGATGGTGGATATATATTGTAGTAATGTATGTAGATATGGTGAGATAGTGGATATATATTTTAGTAATGTATGTAGATATGGTGAGATAGTGGATTTATATTGTAGTAATGTATGTACATATGGTGAGATAGTGGATATATGTTGTAGTAATGTATGTAGATATGGTGATATAGTGTGTAGATCTTGTAGTAATGAATGTATATATGGTGAAATAGTGTGTAAATCGTGTAGTAATGAATGTAGATATTGTGAGATAGTGTATATATATATATTAGTAATGTACGTAGATATGGTGAGATAGTGGATATATATTGTAGTATTATATATAGATATGGTGAGATAGTGTGTATATCTTGTAGTAATGTACGTAGATATGGTGAGATAGTGTGTATATCTTGTAGTAATATACGTAGATATGGTGAGACAGTGTGTAGTTATTGTAGTAATGTAATGTATGTAGATATCGTGAAATACTGTGTATATCTTGTAGTAATGTATGTAAATATGGTGAGATAGTGGATTTATATTGTTGTAATGTACGTAGATATGGTGAGATAGTGTGTATATCTTGTAGTAATGTATGTAGATATGGTGAGATAGTGTGTATATCTTGTAGTAATGTACGTAGATATGGTGAGATAGTGTGTATATCTTGTAGTAATGTACGTAGATATGGTGAGATACTGTGTATATCTTGTAGTAATGTATGTACATATGGTGAGATAGTGGATATATCTTGTAGTAATGTATGTAGATATGGTGATATAATGTGTAGATCTTGTAGTAATGAATGTATATATGGTGAAATAGTGTGTAGATCTTGTAGTAATGAATGTAGATATTGTGAGATAGTGTATATATATATATATATTAGTAATGTATGTAGATATGGTGAGATAGTGGATTTATATTGGTGTAATATATGTAGATATGGTGAGATAGTGTGTATATCTTGTAGTAATGTACGTAGATATGGTGAGATAGTGTGTATATCTTGTAGTAATGTATGTAGATATGGTGAGACAGTGTGTAGTTATTGTAGTAATGTATGTAGATATGGTGCGATAGTGTGTATATCTTGTAGTAATGTACGTAGATATAGTGAGATAGTGTGTATATCTTGTAGTAATGTATGTAGATATGGTGAGACAGTGTGTAGTTATTGTAGTAATGTATGTAGATATGGTGAGATAGTGTGTATATCTTGTAGTAATGAATGTAGATATGGTGAGATAGTGAATAATTTCTTGTAGTAATGTATGTAGATATGGTGAGATACTGTGTATATCTTGTAGTAATGAATGTAGATATGGTGAGATAGTGAATAATTTGTTGTAGTAATGTATGTAGATATGGTGAGATACTGTGTATATCTTGTATTAATGTACGTAAATATGGTGAGATAGTGGATATATCTTGTAGTAATGTATGTAGATATGGTGATATTGTGTGTAGATCTTGTAGTAATGAATGTAGATATAGTGAGATAGTGTATATATCTATTAGTAATGTATGTAGATATGGTGAGATAGTGGATATATATTGTAGTAATATATGTAGATATGGTGAGATAGTGTGTATATCTTGTAGTAATGTACGTAGATATGGTGCGATAGTGTATATATCTTGTAGTAATGTACGTAGATATGGTGAGATACTGTGTATATCTTGTAGTAATGTATGTAGATATGGTGAGATAGTGGATATATCTTGTAGTAATGTATGTAGATATGGTGATATAGTGTGTAGATCTTGTAGTAATGAATGTATATATGGTGAAATAGTGTGTAGATCTTGTAGTAATGAATGTAGATATTGTGAGATAGTGTATATATATATATATATTAGTAATGTATGTAGATATGGTGAGATAGTGGATATATATTGGTGTAATATATGTAGATATGGTGAGATAGTGTGTATATCTTGTAGTAATGTACGTAGATATGGTGAGATAGTGTGTATATCTTGTAGTAATGTATGTAGATATGGTGAGACAGTGTGTAGTTATTGTAGTAATGTATGTAGATATGGTGCGATATTGTGTATATCTTGTAGTAATGTACGTAGCTATAGTGAGATAGTGTGTATATCTTGTAGTAATGTATGTAGATATGGTGAGACAGTGTGTAGTTATTGTAGTAATGTATGTAGATATGGTGCGATAGTGTGTATATCTTGTAGTAATGATGTAGATATGGTGAGATAGTGAATAATTTCTTGTAGTAATGTATGTAGATATGGTGAGATACTGTGTATATCTTGTAGTAATGAATGTAGATATGGTGAGATAGTGAATAATTTGTTGTAGTAATGTATGTAGATATGGTGAGATACTGTGTATATCTTGTATTAATGTACGTAAATATGGTGAGATAGTGGATATATCTTGTAGTAATGTATGTAGATATGGTGATATAGTGTGTAGATCTTGTAGTAATGAATGTATATATGGTGAAATAGTGTGTAGATCTTGTAGTAATGAATGTAGATATAGTGAGATGGTGTATATATCTATTAGTAATGTATGTAGATATGGTGAGATAGTGGATTTATTGTTGTAATATATGTAGATATGGTGAGATAGTGTGTATATCTTGTAGTAATGTATGTATATATGGTGGGACAGTGTGTGTATATTGTAGCAATGTATGTAGATATTGTGAGATAGTGTGAGTATATCTTGTAGTATTGTATGTAGATATGGTGAACATACATACATTTGAGACCTTCGTAAATTTATATATAGGATTTAGAAAGCAGATTATTAAAAGCAGTGCAATATTATAATATAGTACTGTGGATGAGGATATGCATACATCGTGTGCGGGAATACAATATCTAATGTTATGTTCTTTACGTTTATTTATCGTCGCCAGCGGTTGCCCATATGAGCGACGCCTCCTGAAGAGATTAGTCATTTTAGATATTTGGAGGATAGTGCGATGATACAGACAGAGACCCAATCCAGAGTCTGATATGGTTTTTTTACGTGCAAAATAGCAATACCGTTTCTAACTAGTTTTCTATTTATAGTAACGTATGTCATTGTTATTTATAGCAATACGTTCTGATTGGAAGAATATAAACAGCCTGTTCCAACTAGTTTTCTATTTATAGTAACTTAGTTCATTTATAGGATAGGTCTATACGTGTCTAGGCATGATTTCGTGACGTCAACGACTGACTGATGCGATATTCCGGAAACTATAAACACGCTCAGTCCTTTGCGACTTAAGTATCGGATGCCAAAGTGTAAGGATATTTAGGTACTTATACGTATTATATAATAGTATCGCGGCCATCAACATCTTACGATCGAAATGACGATAATAAATATAATCATTTTATCGGTATAATGAGAATGTGTAGAGGGAGGTAATTGTGTACGGACATTAGCTACGTAATTAGAACTAAGGGTAGATACGGACATAAATGGAGCGACACACCCCGAGTCGAATGGACCATTAATAAGAGAGATAGTGTTTTCCCGCCATTTTTATCCTCCATTTTGAAAATCGTAGGCGCGGAACGTATAATCGTTTAGTACGATTATCGAAACCCCCGGATAGATAGGACCTATAATAAAGCTTATATAACGAATTTATATCGGTACTTACGGTTTTTTGGATCACTACTTCCGGTATGAGGTCGGACCATTAATTGAGTCGCGGATTCGTCATTGTCTCTTCGAGATCTTTCCGACGATACCAAACACGGCCAGTTTCCTCGAACGTTCATTTTTCTTCAAACTTATTTACGATTAAAGGGAGATAATCAGTATTATAGATATATCGAATAATGATAGATCAAAATGAAGGGTAGCGTCGGACTCGTGACGACGATACGCGTATATTAGAACTAACGTATAGTAACGTTACTTACGTTTAAATATTTTTCATTTTCATAAATGGGACTTTAAGGATATATAAAATCTTTAAACCTCTATATCTCGAAAACTACTCGCCGTATAAATAAAGGAAAGATATCGTCGGATCGGTCTCGCCGAGCTACGTCGAATTATACAGATTTATACGCTCTAACGCCGAGTAGAAAAATTGATGACTTCAGATTCGTAGGCCAAGTCTTTTAGCTCCATTATAAACAGCATAGATCGTGCTCATACGCGGCGCTACCCCTATATCTAATAATCGAATTATGGATATCCGTATAAATACTGATGTGCAGGCCCGGGCCTTTTGGCCTAATGGCAGCTACGCGCCTGTATGGTTCTGGAATTGGAGCGTATTACACTATCCTGCAACAAAAATGAATTAACGAATGCACTTTTAGAGGCGTCATCCCGATTAACAAGGGGGTCGATAATAAATAAATACGGAAGGCTAACAGATGAGCATATTTTATTGGAAAGCAACATTTTCCTGTTTCATATAGCGACCACACAGTTGTCACACCAGTCTGGACGTATACATTCATAAGCCATGTTCGAACCCTAATCTCCGAGCGACGTCGTCTATCAAATAACGCATGTATTACAGCCGCTATTGCCATAAAATAGGCTTCGCAGCAATGCATGAAACTGATAGGCGTATTATGATAACAACATTGACTATTAGCACGGGGAGACATACGCATGTTGCAACCCTACAACGGATATGTACAACTCTAATAAAGGATGCGCAATGTAACACCGATCACGTGATTATCATTATCGCACTGAACAGGGGATGTAATTAGTTTATACAAATTTATGTTAGCACGATCGCGAAACAACTATTTGACATTTAACATTTCTTAATTACATTTACGGATTTCCGCGTCGATTTGTAGTAATTCGTAATTAATTACCCGTCTTACCTTTAGATTTTAACGGCTGGCATTGACAAACGTGGTATGTAAACGTATTAATTACTTAAATTTGCTTAGAATCATGAAACAATTTGCCATGCGATGTTTATAATTACGTGTGTCAGTTTGGCCTAGAAATTTCTCTCGCATTCCCAGATAAATTGTTAAGATTATTTAGGGCCAACATACGGAAGGCCTGACAGGCATACCTCATACCGCTTGGATTCAGTTAATTATGTTAAAGGGCATGGAACACCACGTATTAACGATTAGACATTTATATTAATCGTTGTATCACTCTATACGATAAAATACGTGTACTTTATTCGTGTATCATATACGCTATGGCTATGAGTTGTCTAGTGACATGCCCCTCTAAAACGTACATTACGGATTATTAATAATTTATCGCATTTTTATGGAATTATACGTAACGAGGTAAGATATATATTATTCATTTTCGCTAAAGTACATAGGTTAAGTTTGTATATAGCGTATAATTAGGATTTCTTACGCGATAAAAACGTACGCCGAGTTTGAATAATATAATGAACTTACCCGTTGACAGCATGGTTGAAGTTCGTGAAGCTTATGAAACGATTGAGGCCTAAGTCCGTTGTAAACGGTCTATATTTATAGAAGCGTTCGTAATCGTTATTTATGGATCGGTTCGTAGTCGATATTTATAGAATGGTACGCGATCGCTATTTATAAAGCTATTATCAATAGGCTCTATAGTGACGCGTATACTAAAAAAGCAAAGAGCTCGGTAGTTGCGCGATACGTCATCAATAGGCTCTATAGTGACGCGTATACTAAAAAAGCAAAGAGACGACTTTACTACTGTGAGACGCAAAAGTTACATATAATGGCCAGCATCGATTACTGCTAATACAACAAACCTTATCAAATGTAATTGAAGCCACAACGAGCGCTATGACAACATGACTGAAATGACCCAGATAGTGAGTGTAAGCATACATGTTTACAACTGTTTCGACTATATATACAGGATGTCCGATTAGCGCAGTGGGGCTGTCCGATTAGCGCAGTGGTTAGCGCGCTCGCTTCTCACCAATGCAACCCTGGTTCGAGATGTATGTGAGATGGTACGATGGTCGCCATGGTGGGTTTTCTCCGGGTACTCCGGTTTCCTCCCACACGAATGACCACATTTACGCTTCCATCCGCGCCAACGAGAGTGATTAATACAAGTTGTTAAAACTTACCACAAAAAAAAAAAAACAAAAACAAACACCAACACCAAAAGACCATATATTATCATGACTAGGCTAGCCTGGGAACAGGCGTCGATATATGTTGCCTGGTCAGTCAAATACATATATGTTAACACCGATACTATTAATTGGGCCGTATTGAGTTCGGAACAGGGGTCAATATATTTTGCCTGGTCAGTCAAATAAATATATTTTAACACCGATACTATTAATTCGGCCGTATTGAGTTTCTGATTATATTAACGCCTGGGGAAACTGGACGGATTATCCGTGTAATTATTGACTAGCATTAATCCTATTAATAGGCCTATTAGCACGTGACTTAATTAATGACGTACTTGAATCGAAAGCGAGGCACTGGAATGATCGTGTATAATCGTGCCTGTTCGGCGATTTCCGATATAATTCCGTTTCTATATTTAGCGATATTATATTGTAGAGAAGAGTTGTCGTTCTTCAAATACATATAAATGAGGGTGTAAGTAGATGGCGCTACGATCGGAAATCCAGTTTCCCCAGGCTGTCATTTTACCAGAAGTTAAAAAGTCAAAAAACGACAGACTGGCACCCAGGTTATGACTAGACTAACATTGATCTAGTTTTGTGATTTCAATAATCTCAGAAATTGATACATTTCAGGTATGGCAGACCTGTAAATACAAACATCTACGCTCCCCCAGAATTTAAATGAAACTATATTTATATGTCCGTGTATAATTGACCCCACGATATGGTCACATAGATTACATAGCCATAATATATAGTAGTACAAGCTTCCGGTAGTGTCATGGCGTAGTTGTTTATGTTTGTCAGTGGGAATTTCTTGGATTTGACTATGTAAATACTGAGCAAACCTTCTATAAATAAGATATATGTGAACAGGAGAAACTTGTGTACCGGATTGGATACTATGAAGGTGACATTTTGACATTACGTTGATTTAATCAGCACAATTTCTGATATTTTACATGTGCTATGTTCCATTGAACTGATATTGCAGTAGGTAAAATTGAATACCACCCACGCTGCATTTTTCGGACAGTACACTGCACAGAACAAATAACGTTTCGTGTGTATCATGAGCTATGCTCCAGCAAGTGGTGATAAAAAAAGTGAAGCCACATCACCTCTCGATATTAGCGAACTGAAAAAAAATCAATGTTATTATCAACCAACAGTGATCACGAGATGGCAGAAGGCTGCAATAATAACCTTAGCGAGGAACATGTCCTAAACATTGCCGAGATCCTTAAATCAACATTTGATAGCCAAATGACATCAATGGTGAGTAGCATTGTTAGTGGCGCACTCGGCGGTCTAGAACAGAAGGTTGCGACATTAGAAGGAAAAAACAAGGCTGTACATGATTGTGTTTCACAGCTAGAAAAACGTGTCGCCAACCTGGAAAACCAAGGGGACAGATCAAACCAATACAGTCGGCGTAACTCGCTACGTGTCTCAGGTATGAACGAAGACGCAGGTGAATCAGTCGACGATTTGGTCACGACCTTGTTCACGGAACGTCAGCTTGGACGAAATCGATAACATGCACAGGCTTCATAGACCGAACTCTGATGATGGAATGTCAACTCGTCCCAGGGACATTATCATTAAATTCGCGACATACCGCTCCCACCAAAAAGTTTATACATTGCGATAGTCGCTTAAAACAGCAGTATAGCGTGTTCACCAACGAAGAACTAACCAAACGGCGCGGCGAAGTGTTCTTCAACCTACTGCGTCTTGTGAAAGATAACTCCGTCAAAGGAACCTGGACTGCAAATGGGATCATCCTTGTGAAGGACAATAGAGATGTCGTTCACATATGTGATGACCTGGTTAAACTTAAACGTACACCTTAACATTCGGCAGTGAAGTATACATTCACACTAGTCAGTGACTCGGAACAGTAGTACATTGGCCATCGATTTACCTGTCTAGTTATTATGTACAGTATTTGTGCTTGATACAATAATGGCATATGTACAACGTATGCCTTTTGTATGACTCGTCGCAATATGTATGCTTAAAACACGGTCGTAACGTCATACCTTTATACTTGCAGTCCATTATTAATATTGGACTGCTGTCAAAAGGCCAGAGTATTATATTAAATCCTAAGCGTACATGTATGAAATAAACACTTTTAATTAGTAGGATCTTGTTATATAAGTGTGTGTTTTAAGTAAGATATACAGTCAAACCTGTCATAAGCAGCCAGCCAAGGAAATCACAGAAAGTGGCTGCTTAGCACAGGTGGCTGCTTAATAGAGGGCACATGTATAATAAAACAGGATATTGGGAATCTGGAAACTGGCTGCTTAATACAGGTTGGCTGCTTAATAGAGGTGACCACTAACACAGGTTTGAGTGTAAACCTCAAACGGATACAATATGTAAAATATTGGTACTGTCTTCGGCTTATATCCTATACATAAAACGAATCTATTAGTTATTAAGACGTAGTGTGAAACCACTGTTTTCGCGCGTCCGAAAATCACGCATTGATTAACAAAGGCCTGTGCACAGTATTTAGTGTCGAACCACAAGTTCATGTAACACTTACATATCTGCTTAAATATTTTACATTGATACTGCCTGCATAAGGAACTACCAATACTGCCCGGGCCTCGAACCTCATGTACACGTAACACTATATCGATGCTTAACTTATCTCCATTTTCTGTGGGCAAGCATGCATAGCGTACCCAATAATACACACAATGTATTACAATATATGCACGACCTGCGTGGTTGTTGGGAAACAAACACAAAAGCGATTCATTAGAAGGGAGTTAATCGTACTATTCTCCACGCAACTGTAATATTGTTTCAACGTGTCTCGTAATCATAATATAACATAATATGTATTTGCATTAAGCACATTTATGGCCAATACACATTATGAAGTTTGACAAATAGTGAAATACATGATACAGTTTTCTGAGAAGTTTGAATATATCAGTTAATAATTAGTAGATGCAAAAGTACAATAAGTGACACGTGAAATATAACTACTGCACTTAGGTCAAACATACAAGGCCATAATTATGCCAGACGCATGGTAAATTTTGCACTGAAAAGTACAAGTCATGCTCGGTCATTTTTGATGGATATGAAGATGGGCCATCAACGAATGACACTACACACAGGAGACGAATAGGCGGTCAAATTGTGGCTGAAATTAAAATTGAACTGGATATGATAATGAGTTCAAAGAAACAGCAGGTACTTCTAAACAAAAGGAACACAAACAGAAGTTCATAAACTTATTGTCAGGTTATTTGGCGGAAGCTGGGGTGGATGTGAGTAATGCCAAGTCAGATGCTGACTACTTAATAGTGAAATCAGCTCTAGATGCTTCGCTAGACCAGAACACAATTGTCGTTGGTGAAGACACTGATGTATTAGTAATGTTGTGTTACCATGCCAGAAACATAGAGAATAGCATGCATCTCATTTCAGAAGGAAACAAACACAAATGTTGCAGTGTTAGGGGTTCAAGAACATCTTGGCCCTGAACTATGTAACAACATACTTTTTCTGCATGCAAAAATGTGAAAGTGCAAATTGATTTTATTGTGTCATATTACACAGGCTTTTGACATAACAAAACCATTATTCCCATTTCTGTTCAAATTTTCCCTACCCCAATGTCCTATTTGTACTGTACTCTAATGAGCGCTTAGTGAAGGCCTTTTTTTCAAAAGGATTTTGGATAAAGTGATGAAAATTAAACATTTGTTTTACATCACTATTCAATTCTTAAACTAGAAAACATAAACCTTTGGGAAAATAATATGATGTACACCATATCAATTTCATAGAGTTTATCATGCGTGGTGGATTGGTATAAAGGTAATTGTGCAACTCTGAATTTTGTATGTTATAGCACGTTATTACATTGAATCTATTTATAGTGGATAGATCATTATATTTCGTAACCAGTTCTCATCATAGTTGAGACGTGCACATATTCCCAGCTACTGACCTGAAATGACGAAAAATATTTAACAGTTAGAAACCGAAAATGAAGGTGAAGAAACTACAGCGATACAAAGAGAAAACATTAATTGAGAGCAATGTCACTACTGATTTAGATACCAGTCATTCGAGTCCATTCGATATCAAACAGAAACAAAAATAATGTACAACAGAAAAAGAAGAAACTAACCACAAGCATGTAACAGAAATAGTATTAGTAACTGGATTGAAATGATGTTTGTAATATGGATTGGAATGTTCAACTCTTCTTCTGCTATCTTGCTTTCAAGCCGAATTCCTTCTTTCTATACAAACAAATAGTGAATATGTGTTTATACTATACAATGATGTATGGTCTAAAAATATTGTAATTTAACTAATTTATATCATATGTTTACATATGTATATATTAACTATATTATGAACAATAAACGGGCTACTCCTTGTAGCTCAATATTGTAAAAAGGAAAGAAAGGTCGCAAATGATCACAACAGAGGACTAAGAAAACAAACACTATGATGCATAATCAAGGAAACATTCAGTGACTCGGTACATGTGTGCCATAAAACATAAACATAGCATCTTGGAGAGTACCTCTTTGAAAAATAAAAGGAAATCGACAGCATAGAAAGGCAGTTTGGCACATTAGAAGAGCAACTAAAGGAACATGTAATGGACAATGAGAAATTAACACTGAACTTGTAAATATTGAGTGGAGAGCAAATGGTAAAATTAACGGTCTTGAACAATACAGTAAAATATACAACATACGGATATGCGGATTAACAGAATCAAAGCAAGAAACTGTAATCCAAACAGAAAAGAAAGTCGTCAAGAAATTAAAGCTAGCATATCCCAGATGTAATTGAAGTTAATGACATAGAACTTGCTCACAAACTGGGTAACGCAAATTCAAATAGAATACCATGGCAAATAATAGTGAAACTAGTGGATAAGATAGCGATAGTAAATATTATGATGAAATCTATTGGAGAACACGGGGTGTATATTAGCGTAGATATAACAACACTGAACAAACATGTGCTCACAAGAAGCAAACATATGATGCAGATATGTACTGCTTGGTCAATAGACGGGCATTTGTTCTACAAGAATGCAATGCATTGCATATGGGTGATGATTACCAGATATGGATTGCTCTTTCGTGGTCAACATATTGACTAGTCCGAGTGCACAAAAACACCTATTGGTTAATTTAATAACACCAGTAACATCACATGTTGGAAGTTTAACCCTGTAAATGTAATACAAATGTAGTACTATTCCGTTCAGCATTATAGCCATTGTTGGATAAATGCTTCGCTGGACACAGTTTTATTTCATTTAAGCCATGTTGCAATAATGAGGCTAACATATGCACGTCTCTTGATTCTGTTGTTGTTGGTTGATTTTGGTTTACTAAATACTATATGTAAACCGAACCAAATGAGCGTGACTGTATTATTGCAAGATGACTCAAATTATAATTGTTAGTTCATTTAATTTACTATATACATATACCATTTGTAACAACATCAACCAACAATTATATTTTCAAGTCATGTTGCAATAATAATGACATGGATGTCCATGTATGATCATTTGGTTCGGTTACTAATAAAACAAAATCAACTAACAATTATATGCGTGCAACATCACTATGTAAAAGAATATGCATAAGCGCTCGGCTTGTTTTCCAATTCATTTCAAATAGTTTGTGTATTGCAGTTTGTACATAATTATAATGTATGAATTGAATAAAAAATGGTTAAACTACGATTACCTAAATTGAAGTATGGTGTGTGCTATTTCACCAAGCAAAAGATAAAATAGATATCAATCAAGGAAGATATATTTATTTAACATTACACAAGATTTCAAATTTAAATAGCAAAGTTGTTTAGTGTGGCGTCCGTGGTCCAATGGTAGAGCGTCGGATTTGGAATCGAACGGTCCGGGTTCGATACTCAGTCAGGCCACGTATGTAGTGTCAATGAATCAACACCATTAAACACCATGGTATCTTAGACCGAGTAAAATGGCCTCAGTGGTCGAGTGGTTAGGGTCGCTGATTTGTATACCACTGTAACCTGTCATCACTGATTGTCAAGGGTTCGAGCCCCGCTCAGGCCGTGTCTCATTTATATGAAAAATTGTTCTGACGTAGTTGTCGCAATGACGATTTCAGCATGCAAGTATGTCCACATACAAATGTCATGTTATACCAATACTACGCCTGGACAAAATAACCTGAATTACATTATGTTATTATGTCGTATAATATATATTCTTTATGTATCCTCCAATATTGAAGAGCATGCATACATTTTACATATACATTATCAGAACATTTACATCGGTGAAATATTCTACAATTATATACATAAACATTAAGTAACAGAAATAAACATTTATTTTTATATACTTAGTACATAACAAATTATGTATAAGCGCAACCGAGTATGTACAGGTTGTATTATTACAACATTTTGACGTATTTGAAAGAAGTTAATCATTCAAAGTTGATTTTAAATAAGGGCAGTTGTATTATCTAGTAAAACTAGCGCCCGGATATGTAACATACATGTGTGCATAACTATGGGCGCCGGTTTGCTATTTATTCAGTATCCATAATTCGATATATGGATAGTGTGGCGTCCCCCCTCGTGGATAGCCATAATTCCAAGCTATTATGGACAACAAGTATTCAATAAGAGGTCTAATATAAATATAGTACTTATAGAGACCTTCTATTTAATTATGACTTGGGTTTTCGCATGATATGTATTCTCTTCCGGGCCCGCTCTTTAGTTTAAACATTATTTATTTCAGTATGTGTACATGTAATCAAGAAATGAAAAGTTTACATATAATTTAACAGCAGTAGACTGAAAGGGATTAGAACGAAAGAAAACTTATATAGTTCTTCTAATGTTAAAACGTGTAACCCAAACCATTTGTATGTTCATGCTATGTATTGTATCTGTACGTGTATGACATATGTACTATTGGTTTGCAATCATATATGGTTAAATAAATAAATACACAATTCTTGGAATGGTGGTTACCAATATGCTTGTTACAGGTTACTAGAGTAATAGCTTGATCGTGCATAAATAAGTAGAGGTGGGTGGAAAGGTTTACCAGTGTTGAGTGGAATGGTCATAGTTCGATATCTTTTCAATGTGGGAGTGTAGAGTTTCTGCAGCAGAAATAACATGATCAACAATTATATGTAAACTGGCAACGTCAGCAAAGTGGTGCACTTGAGAACCAGTATTGTCGACGATGTCATTGATAAACACCAGGAAATAGAGTGGACCACGAATAGATCATGGGGGGGGGACTCCTGCACTTACTGTTCACCGATTGGGTACCCGGTAGAACAACGGATTGTCGTCTGTTATAGAGAAACCTAGTTAAATAAACAGCCATCCAGTCCAATATTTTTAACTTGAAGATGAGACCTTTATGCCACACTTTACCAAAGGCCTTACTATTATCAAAGAATACAGTTCTCACTTCAGGTCCAGCCTTACATAAGGTATTGAACAGGTATGTTCTGCCTTATGCATACAGTTTTAACCAATGCATACAGTTTTAACCAATGAAGAATAAAGACACACGTCGTCACTTCTAGCTTTTATTCTCCCAGCGGTAAAACACTGAAAGTACACAATATGTAACAATCATAAGTAATTACCAAATAACTGAACATTCATGTACAAAACAAAGTTGTTTTACATTATAACAAATTATTAACTATTATACCCATAAAACATAACAAGTATGCACCCCATATTCCTATATAGAGACCTTTTAATAATATAAACTTTTAGAATTGAGTACGAAATTATCCAAAAATATGACGCGTAGCGAGGGCGAAACATCGTGCTCAAAAGTTAATCTCAAATTCTATTTCAATGCCACAAAATACAAAGTTCATAGCTTACACATTAAAAGACTAGATATATTCGATATAATATACATCAACTTACACGCTGTAATAAGACCGCATTAATTGAATGTTTTCGTAAGAAAACAAAGAAACGCTGTTCGTCCCGGAAGTTTCGATATGAGAGCGGAAAATAACGAAAAGTGAAATGTGACGGAAATAATCAAACTAACGAAAAGGAAAAACGGTAATCGGAGTGCCATTTTAGAAATTGTAAAATTCTGTGATTCTATTATACTAAAGATCTCAAGCTACAGTATTATTCTATATCTTCTCCGATATTGTTACTTCATATAGCACATCCGTTTGGCGCAATGTGTATACGATAGATATATAGAATTGACCACGATATTACCGAAACATGCTACGAAAAACAATTGCCTTAACTCTTTCACCGCCAATGTCGCATAAAAGCGACTTTGCAAAAAGCCGAGAACCCGATCAGACAGAACAGAACGTGTCGTCTGATCAGGCTGTATGTTGATTGCTCTTCAGACAGTGGAGCTGAAGCACCTATCCGAATAGCAAACAACATAGATCCTGACCAGACGCGGCGTTACGCCGCGGCTGATCTGGATCTATGTTGCTTGCACATGCTCTCAATTTAGTCGGCGCTGAAAGAGTTAAGCATACGTTATTTATGCGCATTTTATTGTTTTTCAATCGAATGTTATTGTTTTGTTCTTGAAGCGCGTACTACACTGTATGACATGACACCATGGCGCTGCAATTTGGATTGCCACGGCATATCAGTATATTGCAATATGTTGCTACAGTGTACCGCAAAATAGTTCACTATCTATGCTAATCGTACCTTATCTACCTAGTTGGGTCTATTAAGTATTATAAAACATTTTACCCAAACTATTTTCAGATCATGATGGCATGGATACAAAACTGGACATTGTGCTGGACAAACTTGACCGTTTAGATTCATGTTTACCAAAAGACTCATCACCAGATATACCCGGTAACGATATTGTATTCTCGCACACTAGGACACATGTTTCCAGCTAGTCCGCCGATGCAGACTTTCGTTATCCTTTACTCCACGTGTCGTTAACTCTCACGTGCTGTAGTGATATTGGTACTTTGATTATCACATCTGCTTGGCGCTATCATTAATGATAGCGTCTCGGAATAATTCTGTTTGTTAACATCAAAATGTAGTTAATATGTAAGACTGAACATATTTCAAGTTTATACCAGTTGTGTCCGTATACATCCGCATACCCGTGAATCGGTTGGATGACGTAATTAAACAGATTCCTTAAATTGTCTATGTCTTTTGTGTACTTTACGTTTATTTATCGTCGCTACCGGTTACCCATATGAGCGACGTCTCCTGAAAAGATTAGTCATTTTAGATTTTTGGAGGATAGTGCAATGATACAGACAGACACCCATTCCAGAGTCTCCACTGGTTCTTTTAAGTGCATGGTATAAAGCAACGACACGAGACATCGGTTTAATGTCCCACCTGAAAGACTGTTAATTTTATTAGGTCAGACGGGGGATCGAACCTGCGATCCATGGATTATCAGTCCAGCGTGTTAACCACTGGAGTACAGATCCGTCTGCTTCTGATTGTCTGTGTGTCTGAGCGTATTAAAGTTGAACAGAAATACGTAATTAAGCATGTAGATTAGTTCAGAGTTTATTTTTCGGGTGTTTCGGGTTTGCTAGCACTGTCGATTAAATGAAACAAAGATTCGTCCAGCAGGAATAACGTTGAAATGTTCACATCACTTTCAAAGATTAACCGTTTGTTAATATTGGCAATACAGCGAGTGTCCTGGCCAGTATCGCGAGAGAATGTGTCCATCGGTATGCATTTGTGCGGGACAAGGATATTTCACACTCGTTGTCATAATATGTCGTCAGACATATTCGGACCACTCGGGTGGAATATCCTTGACTCACCAATGCATATGAAGGTACTCTTATTTCCCTTTGACATATTTAAATTGTTATGTACACATAACTTCAGTAACGTTGTGCCAAAGTGTTCACTAGCTCAGGCATGCAATAGTTTCACGTCAGACGACATTTTATAATTATTGTATAAATTCAGGTATTAGCATTACCCTAGAGATGAGAAACTGCACTTCAGAAAAAGTGAAAGAGGTTTGCGACCTTCTAATGAGGAACTTCAATGACATTATTGAAAACAGAGATTCATCTCTAAAAGACGAATTACCAAACAGTGTCTTAGATAAGATAAGAAAGGCAGTAGAGCAGACATTCAAACAATTATTTACCACCGGAAGACGTCTAGTCAGCATAAAGCCAAAATGTATTGTATTGACAATATAATTCGAATCACTTAGCTCCCTTATTGGTCTATTACGAGATTATAGGAACGACAATCTCACGAGGCATATGAATATGCTACAACAGGCCATAAGAAATATCGATGGTTGCGCTGATGTAGAGCTTGAAGTGATTATCTACAAAGATGAAATCTACAGAGTACTGGACACGTTGGGTGAGAAAACATTGTGTACATTTAAATTTCATCATTATATTTTAGATATTATGGATATAATGCATACCAAATAACAATTCATGTGTTCATGTATATCTTGAGATAGACTGATGAATGTCACTGTATATGATCACATCTTGCTAAGCTAACAAACCAATACGGTAAAGCCATTGATAGATTAAACACGATCTGTAAAAAACTGTTTTCATCATTTTTTATTTTTGTGTTTATTTATCTCATCCATGTACATCATATTTACAGCAACATATAGCAGTGACCACAGTCATTCTCTATTTAATTATAAGAGACTATAGCCATATGTATACAATGATAAAACTATGCTTACGTTACAAATCTTCAGCTAAGAGTATTAAGAAACGCTATATTTAAAATCCTGAATTTGTAAAATCGCATTATTGTGCATTGTTTAATAAATGTCCTAAGAAACCAGTTATCACCTTTGATCAGATCGAAAATGAACTGATTTGCAACATTAACATAGAACATTCACCGAGAATAGTTTACATGCATATGGTATTGTCCTAAAATAGATTAACGTTGTAAAACCCTTGTAAGTCCACTTAGTGGTAAATTCCATTCCACTGTATGTGCCCCAAACCAACCTATTGGCACGATATTTTACATATAAACAAAGTTTGCTCGTCTTTGTAAACTATCGAAGCAGGCTTAGGCAACATACAGCAAGTATGCATCCTGGTTGGAAAACAAATACATACATTTCTCAATATATAGATATGACGTATAGAATGACAAAGGTGTATTTATTTTGCACAATTCTTTCGTTGTCGGATATCGCTATTCACTGAACAACCCACAATGATATGTTTTACGTTTAAGTTTACGCAAAATGGGTATAGCCTTTCCAATTCTTGCAAACGCTCATATCTATACGAATATGTGATGTATCACACAACAATGCGAACCTTACAAAGGATGATTTATGTGTGTAAGATATAATAACATTGTAATACGATTCTACGCAATCATTAGTTTAAAGAAACATGCATGTTCGTACTTTATTACTTCCATGACAATGTACAACATGCCTGTGGTGGATACTATTATGTCACGCCTCCAAATATGTATCTAGCCCATTTGTCACAACTGTATCAACAACATGTTTTATGATAATCATTATTTACATCATTACGTTCTTGACAATTATGTTTGTTCATGAATTCAGAACCAACTTCTACAAGTTCTAATACCTTTGGCTAAGCAATACATGCATATAGTTTTGATTCACTCTCTCCATAGCCATGTGATTTAGACTATTCCAATATATACAAGTGAACAGGATTCCCGCCAGTGTCGCAAGCAATAGCAACATTGAGTGCACTACGTATTAACCCTGTCCGCCTTCGTGGTCGAGTGGTTACGGCGCTGACTTGTATACCACTGTAACCTATCATCACTGATGGTCACGGTTTCGAGCCCCGCTCAGGCCGTGTCTCATTTATATGAAAAGGTTGGCAGTTTCTTACGGAGGTTGGTGCACCCAAGTACTGGTTAACCGCTGGAGCCTGCCCAGGAAATGTGTTGTTAGGTAAACTGCCCGCCGGCGATATAGCCCAAAATGGTGCTGATGCAGGCGTAAAACCCGAAATATAACATATAACATATTAACCCAAGGAAAAATCGTAGCGCTCCAGTTTGTAGATTTTGTACTGCATTGAGACATAGAAAGGACTGAGTCCCCAAATTGCCGTACACTGTGCTATAACCGACCGCACTGTGGCTATAAACAATGGATTGAAGACAATTCAACGGGATATTACCTATTGATTTACTCTTAGCTATTAGCAAGCCGAGAGCCCTATTAGCAAGCCGAGAGCCCTATTAGCAAGCCGAGAGCCCTATTAGCAAGCCGAGAGCCCTATTAGCAAGCCGAGAGCCCTATTAGCAGACGGAAATACATGATTTGCTTAAACCTGATAATCCTAATGTTCGTTCAAAGACAGATCCAGATAAAATATATTTCAGTAGCACCTATAATAGCATTGCCGCATTTACATTCAACATTTGTTCGGATGTGACTCTTCATTCAAAATTGAATAACATTTATTTACTTACGTCAGGGTTCACTGATACACATCTAACATAAGTTGCAGACACAGTGAACCAGTCTGTAAACTTGTCAATTAATGGTATCGGTGTTAAAACTATATTTATATCACTGACAAGGCACACTATATCAACGCCTGTTTCCAGGCTAAGCTAACCGTATAAGGCACTTCATTGCTAATAACTGAAGCACAGGTACATACAACATTTTCAATTCAGTGAATTTACCGGGTTTCCTGGACGATTATGTTATAAATAGGATCTACTATTAGTGTCCATTTGTTCTTGACTTGATTTAACTCGTCTTTTATAAACGATAACACTCCCAGAAAACTCATTAAATAAATTCATTAACAAATGATCACGCATTTAATATCCTATGTATATCAGCTGACTTGACTGATTAAACCTACTAGTATTCACGTGCTCCAGATTGCTCATTATGACAAACTGATTTCATCACCTTAGCGTAGTGGTCTCTATAGTTTCATTTCCGTTTCTTTCATTAGTGTGCGCTTTCCCACGAATGTCCCCTTGGTGTTCCTCGGTTTAATGGAATATTAAGTGGTCGTGTAAATGATCATGGACTATAAATTAAGATCCCGTATTGCAAGTTGAAAACATAGATATGGTAATAAACGAGGGTGTTTTCGAATATTAGTCAGTAGTACATATCTGTTATATAATTCAAATCGCACACTTTTGTTTCAGTTCTAGCTCTTGAAGAATGTGTTCCACCCAGAGAATACGTGATACAGCCATATATTGCACATAGTGACCAAGCTAGTAGTTCAGCTACATTAGGCAAACTGAGAACAAACGGAGTAGAAGATATTCGCATCGCTGGAATTGAACTTCCAAGCACAACTTCAGATTCAAATAAGTTACGGTTAACACTTCAAACTGACAGTCATGCAATTCACAAACAAGTCCAAGACTGCTTTAAAAAGGGTGGGATGATTGAAAATGGAATGAAGTATTTGCAAATGGAAATTGGAAACTATTTGCAAATACCATCGTTGTCTATTACTGCTCATCTTGATGGAGAAGGTAAATATAAGCATATTTGTTTTAATATATTTAGTTTTTTTTTGATACATATCTTATAATGCTATCCTTTTTTAAAATTTAAGTTAGCATTGTAGTTAGCATGCTCATTGTTTCATCTCTTTAATCTATGAGGTATACATGTTACTCTCATATCTGAGTGTGGCCCAATGGATTCGTTAATGCTGTTGTGTGTCCTTGTAAAATCATTATCTTACAGTTGAGTCTGGTGGTTATACTGATGAAAACAATACTCATGCTTGTCAGAGCACAGACACAGCAACTGGTGAAGATTTAGATGATATCGATGTGACCAAAACAGATCTACATTTAAAGAGTAGTATGCAAACTGAGACACCAGACACCAAAGTAATTGTACTTATACAATATCACAATTTAATGAGGTATCGAGAGCGATTAAACTACGTTGTCGATGACTTGTATACCACTGTAAGCTATCATCACTGATGGTCAATGGTTCGAGCCCCGCTCAGACCGTGTCTCCTTATATTGAAACGTCGGCAGTTTCTTACGGAGGTTGGTGCACCAAGTACTGGGTAACCGCTAGAACCCGTGTCACGGTAAACTGCCCATCTGTTATAAACAATTTAGTTTGAACATATTTATTTTCTGTCGATACATGATTATTTCCAACAACTGATATAAGGAATTGGACAGAAAGCTGTATAGCTTATGATTGTCCTCTCTTATAAACAATTTAATTACAAGTTTTAAAGCAACTTGTACACACGTCGTATAATAGTTCAGACACAGGACACAGAAATATATTTATGATTGCCATTTTATAATTCATCTGTCTTTGCCGTGTCGTATACATCTACATTACATGAACTATTTTCTTTGCTATTTATGATTAAAATAAATATGATGTTGTTCCTGCTTAGGATGAGATTTCTGAATCAATAGAAGGAGCATATGATTCGCTGTACAGTGGCAATGTTGAAGAAGCTAAACGTTTAGCCTTACTTGCTATGGAGAGGTGCAATCAAGAGAAGGAACGTATTGTGACAGTTCCTCACACTACAACAGATACGGAACAGCAGTTAGCAGACTGGTATGATGATTGCGCGTTCATCTTAAATCAGGTATGTTAGTATATAAAACACATTATTCTAACGGCATCTCCTGACTACGGCTACGAATGACTATCTTAATAAAATACTGACTGTATTAGTAAACTACTGACTATCTTAGTAAAATACTGACTACCTTAAGTTAGTAAAACACTGACTGTATTAGTAAACTACTGACTGTATTGGTAAACTACTGACTACCTTAGTACAATACTACTTGTATTAGTAAACTACTGACTATCTTAGTAAAATACTGACTATCTTAGTAAAATACTGACTGTATTAGTAAACTACTGACTATCTTAGTAAAATACTAACTACCTTAGTACACTACTGAGGGTATTAGTAAACTACTGACTATATCTTAGTAAAATACTTACTATCTTAGTAAAATACTGACTATTAGTAAAATACTGACTATCTTAGTAAAATACTGACTGTATTAGTAAAATACTGACTATCTTAGTAAAATACTGACTATCTTAGTAAAATACTGACTATCTTAGTAAAATACTGACGGTATTGGTAAACTACTGACTATCTTAGTAAAACACTGATTATCTTAGTAAAATACTGACTATCTTAGTACAACACTGACTGTATTAGTAAACTTCTGACTATCTTAGTAAAATACTGACTGTATTGGTAAACTACTGACTATCTTAGTAAAATACTGACTGTATTGGTAAACTACTGACTATCTTAGTACAATACTGACTATCTTAGTAAAACACTGACTGTATTAGAAAACTACTGAGTATCTTAGTAAAATACTGACTGTATTGGTAAACTACTGACTATCTTAGTAAAATACTGACTGTATTGGTAAAGTACTGACTATCTTAGTAAAATACTGACTATCTTAGTACAATACTGACTATCTTAGTAAAATATTGACTGTATTGGTAAACTACTGACTATCTTAGTAAAATACTGACTATCTTAGTAAAATATTGACTATCTTAGTAAAATACTGACTATGTTAGTACAATACTGACTATCTTAGTAAAATACTGACTATCTTAGTAAAATATTGACTGTATTGGTAAACTACTGACTATCTTAGTAAAATACTGATTATCTTAGTAATATATTGACTGTATTGGTAAACTACTGACTATCTTAGTAAAATACTGACTATCTTAGTAAAATACTGACTATCTTAGTACAATACTGACTGTATTGGTAAACTACTGACTATCTTAGTAAAATACTGACTGTATTGGTAAACTACTGACTATCTTAGTAAAATACTGACTATCTTAGTAAACTACTGACTATCTTAGTACAATACTGACTGTATTGGTAAACTACTGACTATCTTAGTAACATACTGACTGTATTGGTAAACTACTGAATATCTTAGTTAACTACTGACTATCTTAGTAAAATACTGATTATCTTAGTAAAATACTGACTATCTTAGTAAAATACTGACTATCTTAGTAAAATACTGACTGTTTTAGTTAACTACTGACTATCTTAGTAAAATACTGACTATCTTAGTAAAATACTGACTGTATTAGTAAAATACTGACTGTATTAGTTAACTACTGACTATCTTAGTAAAATACTGACTGTATTAGTAAAATACTGACTGTATTAGTAAAATACTGACTACTTTAGTAAAATACTGACTGTATTAGTAAAATACTGACTATCTTAGTAAAATACTGACTGTATTAGTAAAATACTGACTATCTTAGTACAATACTGACTGTATTAGTTAACTACTGACTACTTTAGTAAAATACTGACTGTATTAGTAAAATACTGACTATCTTAGTACAATACTGACTATCTTAGTACAATACTGACTATCTTAGTAAAATACTGACTATCTTAGTAAAATACTAACCATCTTAGTAAAATACTGATTATCCTAGTAAAATACTGTCTATCTTAGTAAAATACTGACTATCTTAGTAAAATACTGACTGTATTAGTAAAATACTGACTATCTTAGTAAAATACTGACTATCTTAGTACAATACTGACTATCTTAGTAAAATACTGACTATCTTAGTAAAATACTGACTATCTTAGTAAAATACTGACTATCCTAGTAAAATACTGACTATCTTAGTAAAATACTGACTATCTTAGTAAAATACTGACTATCTTAGTAAAATACTGACTGTATTAGTAAAATACTGACTATCTTAGTAAAATACTGACTATCTTAGTAAAATACTGACTATCTTAGTACAATACTGACTGTATTAGTAAACTACTGACTGTATTAGTAAAATACTGACTATCTTAGTAAAATACTGACTATCTTAGTAAAATACTGACTATCTTAGTAAAATACTGACTATCTTAGTAAAATACTGACTATCTTAGTAAAATACTGACTATCTTAGTAAAATACTGACTATCTTAGTAAAATACTGACTATCTTAGTAAAACACTACTGACTATCTTAGTAAAATACTGACTATCTTAGTAAAATACTGACTATCTTAGTAAAATACTGACTGTATTAGTAAAATACTGACTATCTTAGTAAAATACTGACTATCTTAGTAAAATACTGACTATCTTAGTAAAATACTGACTATCTTAGTAAAATACTGACTATCTTAGTAAAATACTGACTATCTTAGTAAAATACTGACTATATTAGTAAACTACTGACTATCTTAGTAAAATACTGACTATCTTAGTAAAATACTGACTATCTTAGTAAAATACTGACTGTATTAGTAAAATACTGACTATCTTAGTAAAATACTGACTATCTTAGTAAATACTGACTATCTTAGTACAATACTGACTATCTTAGTGAAATATTGACTGTATTGGTAAACTACTGACTATCTTAGTAAAATACTGACTATCTTAGTAAAATATTGACTATCTTAGTAAAATACTGACTATCTTAGTACAATACTGACTATCTTAGTAAAATATTGACTATCTTAGTACAATACTGACTATCTTAGTAAAATATTGACTATCTTAGTAAAATATTGACTGTATTGGTAAACTACTGACTATCTTAGTAAAATACTGACTATCTTAGTAAAATACTGACTATCTTAGTACAATACTGACTGTATTGGTAAACTACTGACTATCTTAGTAAAATACTGACTGTATTGGTAAACTACTGACTATCTTAGTAAAATACTGACTATCTTAGTAAACTACTGACTGTATTAGTAAAATACTGTCTGTATTAGTTAACTACTGACTATCTTAGTAAAATACTGACTGTATTAGTAAAATACTGACTGTATTAGTAAAATACTGACTACCTTAGTAAAATACTGACTGTATTAGTAAAATACTGACTATCTTAGTACAATACTGACTGTATTAGTTAACTACTGACTGCCTTAGTAAAATACTGACTGTATTAGTAAAATACTGACTATCTTAGTAAAATACTGACTGTATTAGTAAAATACTGACTGTATTAGTTAACTACTGACTGTATTAGTAAAATACTGACTATCTTAGTACAATACTGACTATCTTAGTAAAATACTGACTATCTTAGTAAAATACTGACTATCTTAGTAAAATACTGACTATCTTAGTAAAATACTGACTATCTTAGTAAAAATACTGACTATCTTAGTAAAATACTGACTATCTTAGTAAAATACTGACTATCTTAGTAAAATATTGACTGTATTGGTAAACTACTGACTATCTTAGTAAAATACTGACTATCTTAGTAAAATATTGACTATCTTAGTAAAATACTGACTATCTTAGTACAATACTGACTATCTTAGTAAAATATTGACTATCTTAGTACAATACTGACTATCTTAGTAAAATACTGACTATCTTAGTAAAATATTGACTGTATTGGTAAACTACTGACTATCTTAGTAAAATACTGACTATCTTAGTAAAATACTGACTATCTTAGTAAAATATTGACTATCTTAGTAAAATACTGACTATCTTAGTACAATACTGACTATCTTAGTAAAATATTGACTATCTTAGTACAATACTGACTATCTTAGTAAAATATTGACTATCTTAGTAAAATATTGACTGTATTGGTAAACTACTGACTATCTTAGTAAAATACTGACTATCTTAGTAAAATACTGACTATCTTAGTACAATACTGACTGTATTGGTAAACTACTGACTATCTTAGTAAAATACTGACTGTATTGGTAAACTACTGACTATCTTAGTAAAATACTGACTATCTTAGTAAACTACTGACTGTATTAGTAAAATACTGTCTGTATTAGTTAACTACTGACTATCTTAGTAAAATACTGACTGTATTAGTAAAATACTGACTGTATTAGTAAAATACTGACTACCTTAGTAAAATACTGACTGTATTAGTAAAATACTGACTATCTTAGTACAATACTGACTGTATTAGTTAACTACTGACTGCCTTAGTAAAATACTGACTGTATTAGTAAAATACTGACTATCTTAGTAAAATACTGACTGTATTAGTAAAATACTGACTGTATTAGTTAACTACTGACTGTATTAGAAAATACTGACTATCTTAGTACAATACTGACTATCTTAGTAAAATACTGACTATCTTAGTAAAATACTGACTATCTTAGTAAAATACTGACTATCCTAGTAAAATACTGACTATCTTAGTAAAATACTGACTATCTTAGTAAAATACTGACTATCTTAGTAAAACATTTTACTACTGACTATCTTAGTAAAATACTGACTATCTTAGTACAATACTGACTATCTTAGTGAAATATTGACTGTATTGGTAAACTACTGACTATCTTAGTAAAATACTGACTATCTTAGTAAAATATTGACTATCTTAGTAAAATACTGACTATCTTAGTACAATACTGACTATCTTAGTAAAATATTGACTATCTTAGTAAAATACTGACTATCTTAGTAAAATACTGACTATCTTAGTAAAATATGACTTTTGTAAATACTGACTATCTTAGTAAAATACTGACTATCTTAGTAAAATATTGACTATCTTAGTAAAATATTGACTGTATTGGTAAACTACTGACTATCTTAGTAAAATACTGACTATCTTAGTAAAATACTGACTATCTTAGTACAATACTGACTGTATTGGTAAACTACTGACTATCTTAGTAAAATACTGACTGTATTGGTAAACTACTGACTATCTTAGTAAAATACTGACTATCTTAGTAAACTACTGACTGTATTAGTAAAATACTGTCTGTATTAGTTAACTACTGAATATCTTAGTAAAATACTGACTGTATTAGTAAAATACTGACTGTATTAGTAAAATACTGACTACCTTAGTAAAATACTGACTGTATTAGTAAAATACTGACTATCTTAGTAAAATACTGACTGTATTAGTAAAATACTGACTGTATTAGTTAACTACTGACTGTATTAGTTAACTACTGACTGCCTTAGTAAAATACTGACTGTATTAGTAAAATACTGACTATCTTAGTAAAATACTGACTGTATTGGTAAAGTACTGACTATCTTAGTAAAATACTGACTATCTTAGTGAACTACTGACTATCTTAGTACAATACTGACTATCTTAGTGAAATATTGACTGTATTGGTAAACTACTGACTATCTTAGTAAAATACTGACTATCTTAGTAAAATATTGACTATCTTAGTAAAATACTGACTATCTTAGTACAATACTGACTATCTTAGTAAAATATTGACTATCTTAGTAAAATACTGACTATCTTAGTACAATACTGACTATCTTAGTAAAATATTGACTGTATTGGTAAACTACTGACTATCTTAGTAAAATACTGACTATCTTAGTAAAATACTGACTATCTTAGTAAAATACTGACTATCTTAGTAAAATACTGACTATCTTAGTAAAATACTGACTGTATTGGTAAACTACTGACTATCTTAGTAAAATACTGACTATCTTAGTAAACTACTGACTGTATTAGTAAAATACTGACTGTATTAGTAAACTACTGACTATCTTAGTAAAATACTGACTGTATTAGTAAAATACTGACTGTATTAGTAAAATACTGACTACCTTAGTAAAATACTACTTATTAGTATATGACTGTATTAGTAAAATACTGACTATCTTAGTAAAATACTGACTATCTTAGTAAAATACTGACTGTATTAGTAAAATACTGACTGTATTAGTAAAATACTGACTATCTTAGTAAAATACTGACTATCTTAGTAAAATACTGACTATCTTAGTAAAATACTGACTATCTTAGTAAAATACTGACTATCTTAGTACAATACTGACTGTATTAGTAAAATACTGACTATCTTAGTAAAATACTGACTATCTTAGTAAAATATTGACTGTATTGGTAAACTACTGACTATCTTAGTAAAATACTGACTATCTTAGTAAAATACTGACTACCTTAGTAAAATACTGACTATCTTAGTAAACTACTGACTATCTTAGTAAACTACTGACTACCTTAGTAAAATACTGACTATCTTAGTACAATACTACTTGTATTAGTAAACTACTGACTATCTTAGTAAAATACTGACTACCTTAGTACAATACTACTTGTATTAGTAAACTACTGACTATCTTAGTAAAATACTGACTACCTTAGTACAATACTACTTGTATTGGTAAACTACTGACTACCTTAGTACAATACTACTTGTATTAGTAAACTACTGACTACCTTAGTACAATGCTACTTGTATTGGTAAACTACTGACTACCTTAGTACAATACTACTTGTATTAATAAACTACTGACTATCTTAGTAAACTACTGACTACCTTAGTACAATACTACTTGTATTGGTAAACTACTGACTACCTTAGTACAATACTACTTGTATTGGTAAACTACTGACTACCTTAGTACAATACTACTTGTATTAGTAAACTACTGACTACCTTAGTACAATACTACCTGTATTAGTAAACTACTGACTACCTTAGTACAATACTACTTGTATTAGTAAACTACTGACTTCCTTAGTACAATACTACTTGTATTAGTAAACTACTGACTACCTTAGTACAATACTACTTGTATTAGTAAACTACTGACTACCTTAGTACAATACTACTTGTATTAGTAAACTACTGACTATCTTAGTAAACTACTGACTACCTTAGTACAATACTACTTGTATTGGTAAACTACTGACTACCTTAGTACAATACTACTTGTATTGGTAAACTACTGACTACCTTAGTACAATACTACTTGTATTAGTAAACTACTGACTACCTTAGTACAATACTACTTGTATTAGTAAACTACTGACTACCTTAGTACAATACTGCCTGTATTAGTAAACTACTTACTACCTTAGTACAATACTACTTGTATTAGTAAACTACTGACTACCTTAGTACAATACTACTTGTATTAGTAAACTACTGACTACCTTAGTACAATACTACTTGTATTAGTAAACTACTGACTACCTTAGTACAATACTACCTGTATTAGTAAACTACTGACTACCTTAGTACAATACTACTTGTATTAGTAAACTACTGACTACCTTAGTACAATACTACTTGTATTAGTAAACTACTGACTACCTTAGTACAATACTACTTGTATTAGTAAACTACTGACTACCTTAGTACAATACTACTTGTATTAGTAAACTACTGACTGTATTGGTAAACTACTGACTATCTTAGTAAAATACTGACTATCTTAGTAAAATATTGACTATCTTAGTAAAATACTGACTATCTTAGTAAAATACTGACTATCTTAGTAAAATACTGACTATCTTAGTACAATACTGACTATCTTAGTAAAATATTGACTGTATTGGTAAACTACTGACTATCTTAGTAAAATACTGACTATCTTAGTAAAATACTGACTATCTTAGTAAAATACTGACTGTATTAGTAAAATATAGACTACATTAGTAAAATACTGACTATCTTAGTACACTACTGACTGTATTAGTAAAATACTGACTGTATTAGTAAAATACTGACTGTATTAGTATTTTGACTGTATTAGTAAAACACTGACTGTATTAGTAAAATACTGACTGTATTTGTAAAATACTGACTGTATTAGTAAAATACTGACTATCTTAGTAAAATACTGACTATCTTAGTACAACAATGATTGTATTCGTAAACCTCTGACTATCTTAGTAAAATACTGACTGTATTGGTAAACTACTGACTATCTTAGTAAAATAATGACTGTATTGGTAAACTACTGACTATCTTAGTTAACTACTGACTATCTTAGTAAAATACTGATTATCTTAGTAAAATACTGACTATCTTAGTAAAATACTGACTATCTTAGTAAAATACTGACTGTATTAGTAAAATATAGACTACATTAGTAAAATACTGACTATCTTAGTACAATACTGACTGTATTAGTAAAATACTGACTGTATTAGTAAAATACTGACTGTATTAGTAAAATACTGACTGTATTAGTAAAATACTGACTACCTTAGTAAAATACTGACTGTATTAGTAAAATACTGACTGTATTAGTAAAATACTGACTGTATTAGTAAAATACTGACTGTATTAGTAAAATACTGACTACCTTAGTAAAATACTGACTGTATTTGTAAAATACTGACTGTATTAGTAAAATACTGACTATCTTAGTAAAATACTGACTATCTTAGTAAAATACTGACTATCTTAGTACAACACTGATTGTATTAGTAAACTTCTGACTATCTTAGTAAAATACTGACTGTATTGGTAAACTACTGACTATCTTAGTTAACTACTGACTATCTTAGTAAAATACTGATTATCTTAGTAAAATACTGACTATCTTAGTAAAATACTGACTATCTTAGTAAAATACTGACTGTATTAGTAAAATATAGACTACATTAGTAAAATACTGACTATCTTAGTACAATACTGACTGTATTAGTAAAATACTGACTGTATTAGTAAAATACTGACTGTATTAGTAAAATACTGACTACCTTAGTAAAATACTGACTGTATTAGTAAAATACTGACTGTATTAGTAAAATACTGACTGTATTAGTAAAACACTGACTACCTTAGTACAATACTGACCTTATTAGTATTTTGACTGTATTAGTAAAACACTGACTGTATTAGTAAAATACTGACTGTATTTGTAAAATACTGACTGTATTTGTAAAATACTGACTGTATTTGTAAAATACTGACTGTATTAGTAAAATACTGACTGTATTAGTAAAATACTGACTGTATTTGTAAAATACTGACTGTATTAGTAAAATACTGACTACCTTAGTAAAATACTGACTGTATTAGTAAAATACTGACTGTATTAGTAAAATACTGACTATCTTAGTAATATACTGACTATCTTAGTACAATACTGACTATCTTAGTAAAATACTGACTATCTTAGTAAAATACTGACTATCTTAGTAAAATACTGACTGTATTAGTAAAATACTGACTATCTTAGTAAAATACTGACTATCTTAGTAAAATACTACTATCTTAGTAAAATACTGACTGTATTGGTAAACTACTGACTATCTTAGTAAAATACTGACTATCTTAGTAAAATACTGACTATCTTAGTACAACACTGACTGTATTAGTAAACTTCTGACTAGCTTAGTAAAATACTGACTGTATTTGTAAAATACTGACTGTATTAGTAAAATACTGACTACCTTAGTAAAATACTGACTGTATTAGTAAAATACTGACTGTATTAGTAAAATACTGACTATCTTAGTAAAATACTGACTATCTTAGTAAAATACTGACTGTATTAGTAAAATACTGACTGTATTAGTAAAATACTGACTATCTTAGTAAAATACTGACTATCTTAGTAAAATACTGACTATCTTAGTAAAATACTGACTATCTTAGTAAAATACTGACTATCTTAGTACAACACTGACTGTATTAGTAAACGTCTGACTATCTTAGTAAAATACTGACTGTATTGGTAAACTACTGACTATCTTAGTAAAATACTGACTGTATTGGTAAACTACTGACTATCTTAGTAAAATACTGACTATCTTAGTAAAATACTGACTATCTTAGTAAAATACTGACTGTATTGGTAAATGACTGACTATCTTAGTAAAATACTGACTGTATTGGTAAACTACTGACTATCTTAGTAAAATACTGACTATCTTAGTAAAATACTGACTATCTTAGTAAAATACTGACTATCTTAGTACAATACTGACTATCTTAATAAAATACTGAATATCTTAATAAAATACTGACCATCTTAGTAAAGTACTGACTGTTTTAGTAAAATACTAACTACATGTATATTGGTTAAATACTAATGACTGTATTATCGTGTGGCTTCTGTGGTTCAGTGGTAGAGCGTCGGATATGGGATCGAACAGTCCAGGGTTCGATACTCGGTCAGGCCACGTATGTAATGTCATTGAGCAAGCCACCTAACACACATTGCCTAGTACTTGTTAATCAAGTCGGCTAAGCATGCCCAGGAAGACATGTCTAGGTTTGACATTAATGGAACATAAGTAAATGATCACAATGTTGATTATCTAAGTAAAATACTGACTAAATTAGTAAAATAATGAATATATTGGTAAAATACTGATTATATTAGTCAAATACTGACTGACGGTATTAGTAACATACTGACTATTAGTTAAACAATTAATGCTTATCGTAGAAAAATACTGACTATATTAGTAAAACCGACTATTTTAGTCAAATACTGACTATAATTATTAGTAAAACTGACTATTTTAGTCAAATACTGACTATATTAGTAAAATATTAACTGACTGTAATAGTAAAATACTTACTGACTATTAATCACATACTGACTGTAAAATTCTGATTATCTTAGTAAAATATTGACTATATTAATTATTTAGTAAAATAAATATTAATAAAATACTGACAATGTTTGTAAACTACTAACTACCTTGCCAATACAATCTAACTCTGCACTCACACACGTGTGTAATGATTTCTGGAACAATGTACAACATAATTTACGTCCTTTGAAAATGTATTGTGATACATGTGGATTAAAGATTAACAACTCCAAAACTAACTAGGTTTGAAATTATCTGTTCATTCCTTAAGGATCCAATAATTCGCGACGTAGCCGGTAAGTGGCTAGACAAGTTGTAGACATATGAGAGTGAATGGCTGTGTGTACTATCTGCTCACATTCAGTACACACACGTGCTTCAGTATTTAGATTTGAAATGGAAATGTTAGGTCTATTGTCGTGTCAGCTGCTGTCCATAAAATGGTTGGGCGTCCTTGTATGTTTAGTTCGCGAATACGGATCAAATCGCTATCATAAATTGTTCGTTCCTGCCAATCTGTGAGTGTACGGTCAGTTGTATGTTTGGATTTCCATGCGTATTTACCCGGGAACTGCTTATCCCGGACGTAAGTTTGTCTTATATTTATTTAAAAGTTTAATTATATCCAATGTGAAACCCAGACCAACGCTGGGGTTGGCTAGGTGTGAAGTTTAAATATGAATAGCTATTTAGGTGACATAGTGGCTACGTTTTTGTAGAAAAACTAGTTTGCGTTTATTAATTTCGGATGCAATTGTTGGGATATTCAGCATAGCTTCTGTCATGTCTGATCTCGTACGTATTGAATGGCCTTGAATTGTTTTGGAAACCAAATGCTGGAACTTGCTGATTAGTTCATATCGTTTATTAGAAATGTTTAGCCATGTTTCGCATCCGTATAAAGCAGATTGTAACACAATTCTCCTATATAGGTTAGCAATTGTTAATGGATTTAGACCAAATGTGCGTACTCCCACTCCAGCTAGTGAGTAGAAAGACTTTCTGTCGCGTTCATTTATGAATGCAAGATACACGTAACCGGAGCTGACACCACATTGTCTTACTCCTTGGCGTATGGGAACCCATTTTGATTTACAGCCATTTATACGACAGAGCTTTGCATATCCTTGTAGCAAAGCAATACATGTCTCCAAAGTTTACCGGTAATGCCCATTCCATAAAGTTTGGTGAACAAGCAGTCATGTCTGACTGTATTGTATGTGGCTTTCGCATCAAGGAATACTGCGTGGGTATCACTACCCCCAGCTAAATTGTGATCAATGGTTTCCTGTAGACAATAGGAAGCCGTTATGCAACTGAGACCAGGTTGAAACCCATGCTGGTATGGATGTGACCTTTGGGTGTAAGCATGGCAATGTTCTAAGACGTCGTTCACAGACGCGCTCACAGAGTTTATACACAGTATTTAGTATGGACACGGAGCGATAATGATTCATATCATAATTATGAACATTTAACCTTGCCTTTGAATATTTGTATAAGGAGACCAGTGTGCCAGTCCTTTGGAATATATTCCACTGTCAGTACAGCATTAAATAGCTTTGTAAGAAAAGATTCAAGCATGTGACCTTCGTATATTGATAACATTACTCATTTTGAATAATATCAGTACCCGCTGGTTTGCGTATTTTTAATAATTTAATGGCGCTCTTTATTTGGCATTCAGTAACTGGAGGGTCAAGCAGTCCGTTGTCGGCGTTATGTTTCGACGTTTCGATATACATATTTAGTTTACGTGCGATCGACTCTTTGCATGTCTGTCTGTTCAATAAGTTTGTCATCTGGTGTGTACAAGTTTTCATAATGTTTTCACATGCGTCTGTAACTTCTTTAGGTGTCGCAACAACACCATCGTTAACCATTTGTTTTGTGTCCCTTTTGCGTATTTTAACAAGGTGTCAGAATAACCTTATATCTATTTCGGCTGTAGATTCTAGTTCGTTAATACATTTTTCGGATGCTTGCATTTGACGTGAATGAAATGACTTTTTACATTCTTTGTAAAACCGATAGCTTTCATTATCGGTGTAATATGACATGCCCGCTCATATCCATGGCGACCGAGCGTGACGTGAACGTGCGTGTGCTTCTTTGACTTGTTTCGTCCAGTAGGGTATAGTATGTTTGTTATATTTTGTTTTGGGAATGGACTGATTTGCTGCATTCTTCAATGACAATATCATAGAGAGATATGCAGTCTCAATGTCACTGGCGGTCATTATGACCATATTGGTCAGCTGTTCTAATTTACTGTCCATATTTGAACCGCAAGACATCAACATCTGGTCACTGGCTATATGCCATTTAACGTAGCCCGCGTGGTCTGGAGGTTTTGGAGTGTTCGGTCGTGTGTCATTATATTGTATTATTACATGTATTGGAAAGTGATCCGATGTCGAGAGTATTGCAACCCCATCTTCTTGGAAATGCTTCCCCATACCAGCAGCAGTAGATGCCGGATCAATATTACATACATAATACTATATAATACGTTTCTTTCTCACACCAATGAAAACATCACTGTCTTGGGCTATAAGTTCACTATCGTTGCCGATTGCTATACGTTCATTGTTTTTGTTGTGTTATCACCACTAGTGTGTGGTGCACCTGCACGTATTACCAGTATTATCCGACTGATTATACTCAGTTCTCGTCAGGTTGTTTGCACTGTGTGCTTTACTGTTCGACAAATATACATGTCCTATACTTGCATTGTCTATAAGTTGCTCACCATTTCTGTCATCTGTGCTTTGGGTATGTCAATACCGGTGCTTGTTTGATTGCATTGTGTGTTTCTGAGTCGCCGTATTTGTGTTTTGTTCGGTTGCATTCGATGATGTTTGATTATGTTTATGTGTCGTTAGTTGTGCGTATGATCGTGCAGTAGATAGTATATTTGTACGAGCATCAATTCGACGTTCATATTGCCTTCTTATAAATTCGGGAATAAAATCGTTACCTGACTGTGTTGTATGTGTATGGGTAGGTTTTAAGTTTCATCATTTACATGTGTGGTTGAGTGTTGTCTCTGAGTATTCTCGTTGTTACACTGCACATTGTCGTCATTGAATCTTTTATTGTTTTAATCATTGAATGTCTCTCCCATAATTGTTGTTGAGATTAGTGACCATACCCATATTACCAACATGTTTCACTTTGTAATGTTTTGTATTGATGCTTTATACATGGACCAGACATGGCTCATTACGAAATAAAGATATATCTATGTATTAAAAACTATATATATATATACACGTGATGATCATATATCCCTATGTGGGATGATTAAAACAAAGTGCAGCGGAGTTCTATGTTTTTGCTAATATTACATTATGTATCTAAATTTTAGATCGGGGAAGACATTACCGCAATTAGATGTTGTTACACAGGTAATATATTTCACAGATAGAAGTATTTGTGCACATCGATATAGTACATTGGTAAATATTATTGTTATGTTACTTTTTCATACTTGACGGTGATTCAGATTCTTTTTCGAGTACAACGACAAAACAATAACGTTAAGTAATCGTTTTCTTTTCTGTTCTGAACATATTCCCGCTGCAATCTTTCTTGTGACGTCGCAGCCGGTGAACTCGCATCTAAAAATATACACTGCTGGAATCATTGTTATGACTAGGTTTTAGTTACAGTACATGATATTTGAGGTCTGTATAATTTGACTCTGGTATGGGTTTCTGTCTGTATCATTGCACTATCCTCCAAAAATCTAAAATTACTAATCTCTTCAGGAGGCGTCGCTCATATGGGCAACCGGTAGCGACGATAAATGAACGTAAAACACACACACACACACACACACACACACACACAATATGTGTTACACTTTGTAAAGTAAAGTAATCTTTCTAAAGAAAAGTAGTCTGGCTACAGCTATGATACGGGTTCTGAAAACGCCCAATGTGATACAATATATTGTACATTACTGAAGGATACAACAGGTATATAAGGTGTATAACTGAGATTATTCTGAAGGTTCTTAAAATAACCATGTGATGGTTTTTATTTCATCACTTTAAATTGTACTTATTTCAACAATAATCTAAAATTGGATTCATTGATTACTCTTTTGATACTTAATTTCGTATTGGACTTTCGTGGCACTTAGACATAACTGAGAGGTAATTAGTATTTGGATATTGACTACACCTATTAATGTATCTTTATGAAATTTGTAATTATATAACGTTTGTGTTAAGCTGTTTCACATATCTTCATACCATTAAGATCATGGCAATGCAGTACATTAAAGTGCGCTAACTAATTATATTAAACAATTAATTAATTCTCTTTAATATTTCACTCAAGATTAATGATATTATGTGCACTTTTTCCATTTAGCTTAGCACCACTAATAGCAAGCACCGTTGTCTTCTTGGTACACTGACTATTTAAATATATATACGATTTATATGACGATTGTTTTAAAATAATATTTTATTGCATTTTTTCATACAATACATTACATATATACATACAATACTAAGAACTAATCAGAGATTACTATGTAATTATATGATTGCAGTATACGATACATTTGTTTTGTCAAGGGGAAAAAAGCAAATGGGTTGGGCTACAAGTTATAACAACATTATTTACAGCCTCCCCTTGTTATGATAGATATAAATAAAGAAACAAACTTCTCTGGAACATCTATAAAACACCACATGTGGAATCAAACTATGGTGCAAGGATATATATAATACACGTGCAAAGATTTCAATGATTCGCGGAATTAGATCTAAACAAGACACTGATACATGTATGTCTAATTTTCAGCTGCGGTATTCGATACACGATGGAATTACGGAAGACACAAGTTTTTGTCAGATTTATTTTGGGGTTTATTGTTCCAGAAAAGATTTGGACCCGACTACCAGGTATTTTATCTTATATATAATATCATAGTTTAATTATGCACTTAAGGGGCATTGTCATCTTCAATGTGCTAGGCAAATACTTCGAAAATAAACAACATAAAGCTCTATCACCAGGTTCATTTTCAATAAATGAAATATTTCCCCAACTGTGATGTTTATAAAGTGAAACTTTAGTTTGAAAATAAATGGTTAATTAATGAATCTCTAGAACAATTGAACAGTTTATGTCAATATGTTACGCAGCTATGCTATGGGTAACTATCTAGAGTTTATAGAGAGATTTTTCAAGATTTATTGTATCTATTGTAACCTGTTTGCCCCCCAAAACATGTGTCGCCTAATTTCGCGACCAAAACAAACCAAGTCAAGTCAAACATGTCCTCAGTGAGTGTGCTCTTCTTTCTGCATAGCATATGTGCATGTTCAACTCTGTAAACCCTAGAACTCGTAGCATAACTCTGTACACTATTTACATAAACAGTTAATTTCTTATGGACGTTATGACGCCCAATACATACTCTATTGTTTTAGAGATTCATTAATTAACCATACATTTTCAAATTCAACTTAATATGTGTAGAAATCATAGTTGGACCAATAATTTAATAAAAAAGAAGCATATGGTGACAGTGCTCGTTTATTTTCAAAGTATTTGTTTGGTTCAATATCTAGCACATTGAAGGTGACATAGCCCCTTAAAGAAATCAATTCATGAACAAATATTATTGAATCATTCAATCATAAATATTTATGAATGAATGAATGAATATTTCTTTAATATGTAAAATATATCATATATGTAGCTCTTCCGGTACCATGATACGGTCAGCAATTATTCGTCGCTATCGTCGGAACCCTGTATGTGCCATGTATAAATCGTTTTATGAATACAAGTTAACAGGTTATCTGTGTAGCAAATTACTTTTATATGGGCGTTTTTCAAAAAAGTGGCAGATTTCAACTACCCTTTTTCATAAAAAACAACTTCAGATTTTTTAAACATTGTTTAATCAACTGAACACAACATCATTTAGGAACACAAAAAGGTGCATGAGGGAGCTCAGGCTAGTATTTCATAAATATTAAGTCATAGGAAAAGTGACATAGTGAAAACATTTTTTGTCTCCTGTTACGTGTTTTAAAAACATGATTAAAGTTTAATTAAATATAAAATGTTACAAAATGATTTGTTTGTTTCGTTAAACAAATTGTTAAATTGATTACAAACTGTTTTTTTTCATAACTTAACATTACGAAATTATATTTTAATGGTCGATTCCTCAGAAGTTTTAGAAAAATGTGATATTTTCTTTGACTTATGTAAAATTATTAGGAACCTCACTACTTCATGGTAATTATGTAAAAACATAAATTTAATGGACCTAAGGTATTAGTATTTTTTTTTTTACCAGTTCCATATACAGTACATATGGTGAGTTTCAGTCTATATTTGTATTTGTAATACATGTGTGTATGTGTATCTAGCAGAGTATAATGCAGCATATGAGAAATGCATTTAAAAATAAAATAAATTCAAAGGTGCCGGACAAGAATCTGCCACTGTTTTGAAAAACGCCCATATATACAATCGATATCATGTTTATATTGTATATAGTATCATACAAAAACATGTTGAGAGCGTATATGTTAATATATTTGATCATGTAACAATAAAAAAAAATTGAATATTGAATCTTTATAAATAAATGTTTACATATCTCAGAAACAATTTATGGTTGGCTCACATTTTCACATCGTCCAAACGTAGATATCTCGACGTGAACAATTACTCTAGCATAACCCTGATAAACATTTACCATTTATTTACCAAGTTTCATTACAACCTTGGTTGCTTGGTTACATACCGACAGCATCTGACCTCACAAAGGATGAGAATGCAATGTAATACAACTGTGCACTTTGCCTAAGAGGTCAAAGTTATATCATTTTAGACAAAAACATAGGCAAATTTGGTATCAAAATGTGCGAAATATTGGGTAAAATTAATTAAATTAGTGTAATGTGTGATGGATTATTTTCTTCACCCATGATAGTAAAATCCATAATTATAAAATTTATAACAAAAAGTAATGCTCAATGTAAAAATGCACAGTTTTGTTATGGTGTCAGTATATTGCATGCACTAACACACCCACATTATAGACACTGATATTCATGACATATTAATAAACACACCCACATTATAGACACTGATATTCATGACATATTAATAAACCCACCCACATTATAGACTCTGATATTCATGACATATTAATAAACACACCCACATTATAGACACTGATATTCATGACATATTAATAAACACACCCACATTATAGACACTGATATTCATGACATATTAATAAACACACCCACATTATAGACACTGATATTCATGACATATTAATAAACACACCCACATTATAGACTCTGATATTCATGACATATTAATAAACACACCCACATTATAGACACTGATATTCATGACATATTAATAAACACACCCACATTATAGACTCTGATATTCATGACATATTAATAAACACACCCACATTATAGACACTGATATTCATGACATATTAATAAACACACCCACATTATAGACTCTGATATTCATGACATATTAATAAACACACCCACATTATAGACACTGATATTCATGACATATTAATAAACACACCCACATTATAGACTCTGATATTCATGACATATTAATAAACACACCCACATTATAGACACTGATATTCATGACGTATTAATAAACACACCCACATTATAGACTCTGATATTCATGACATATTAATAAACACACCCACATTATAGACTCTGATATTCATGACGTATTAATAAACACACCCACATTATAGACACTGATATTCATGACGTATTAATAAACACACCCACATTATAGACTCTGATATTCATGACATATTAATAAACACACCCACATTATAGACTCTGATAGTCATGGCGTATTAATAAACACACCCACATTATAGACACTGATATTCATGATGTATTAATAAACACACCCACATTATAGACTCTGATATTCATGACATATTAATAAACACACCCACATTATAGACTCTGATATTCATGACATATTAATAAACACACCCACATTATAGACTCTGATATTCATGACGTATTAATAAACACACATTGTCTTGTTATGCCTCAGCAGAGATGTAGTGTCCTTGAGCTAGGTACCTCACACATTGCGTAGTACTTAGGTCGACTGAATCTGACCAGGAAAACATGTCAGTATCCCCGCAAGGGTTTTGACATATTTGGAACATACATGTATATAATAATATTTTCTATTATTAAATATGTAATGTGTTAACCTATTCATTTAATCAGTGTGGCAAATTATTTGTGAGATGCAATATAACCAACAAGTTAGAGTGAATAAAAAGAAAGTGTATGCTGTCCAATGAATGCTGTTTGTAACAGTGAAAGATGGCACTTTCTCTGTCACTGCTTGAGTTCGTATTCCTCCGCGGTTGGGTGTACTTTTATATTTTAGCTATTTTCTGACAATCATGAATAGTTAATTATAAAGTAATATATTCTAATGAATGTTGCTTGGTCTGTAGTTTTAATGTTTGGCAGCAAACAAAAACTAACTTGCAAATTATACCGGAACTATTTCCTATTACGGCCGTTCACACTAACATAAGTGGTTTTGCGGTTGTGGAATGTAGTGAAATGAGACTGCCGACAGAGGCAGCTAAAATGAATTAAATTTGATAACAACTATTATATTAGACAAAATCATTGCAAATCATAAAGGAAAAAGAAGTTTTGTGTTTATTAGTGTAAGATAACGCCACGAGTGGAAATACATATTTCGATGATCACGAGATGAAATAAAATCCTATTTTACACTAATAAACACAAATATCCTCTATATCTACTTAAATGTGACGTTCAAGTCTTTTAAAATATACAAGGGCCTTCGTGACCAAGTGGTTAAGGTCGTTGACTTAAAATCACTTGCCCCTCAAGTATGTAGATTCGAATCCCACAAGGGTTGTCCAATTATGTCATGTGAGGAAGCTATCCAGCAGGCTTGTGGACGGCCTGTGAGTCTATCCAGATGCCCGTCCGTGCCTGAAATACTGCTTGGAGGGGCACCCGGGGTTTTCCTCAAACAATACTAGCTGGAGAGTCACTATATGACATAAGCTGTTGGTGCAATGATACATCTCCCAAACAAATATATTTAGATCAACTGAGGTTGGTATGTGTATGCTCAAATACCTGATAGGCGTATGGCCAGCGTGTAGCATCCTGCTGCGTGTAGGACATTATCCCCCGGACACTATCCTCTATATATGTTAGCACATGTCACAATGATAGGTAGGACATTATCCCCCACCCACTATTGAAATCACTTGTAAGAGAATGAGTGATGTATGTTATATATCATCTCGTAATTACATCATTTATTTAAACAACAATGTTATTATGAAATATAATTACTTGAATTATGACAGGAGGTAGTGCCCTCCCCTATTAATATATATATATACATAGGGATAATGTCCAGAAGGAAAATGTCCCTTCCACATCCTGCTTATGCATACACCCGACTTGCTTCAGAAACATTTTATTGTGAACTGTATTTATTAAATACCACTTCCAGATAACAAAGATATTTTATTGAGCATCAATCTCCGGATGACCAGTTCAGGTATAGATGTAGGTAATACCTAGTTACCAACGCATTGGATATACGGTCGGGTATAGATGTAGGTAATACCTAGTTACCAACGCATTGGATATAAGGTCGGGTATAGATGTATGTAATACCTAGTTACCAACGCATTGGATATAAGTTCGGGTATAGATGTAGGTAGTACCTAATTACCAACGCATTGGAGAGTGTGTGTGTCTTACATTTATTTATCGTCGCTACCAGTTGCCCATATGAGCGACGCATCCTGAATAGATTGGTCATTTTAGATTTTTGGAGGATAGTACAATGATACAGATAGAGACCCATTCCAGAATCTCCTCTGGTTCTTTTACGTGCACGGTGTACAACACCTACACGATACCTCTTTTTAAAGTCCCATCTGAAAGACTGTTAATTATTAGGGTCAGACGGGGGATCGAACCTGCGATCCCTGGAGTCCTAGTCCAACGTGTTAACCTTTACAGTTCCGTCTGCATTGGAGAGTTCGGGCACCCTTTTTACATTTATGTTTAATGGTCTTTCAGAAGAAGCTGAAACATTTGCTGACAGAAGTAAGCACATTAGCAAAACTTGCTGAGCGACGCACGAAATGGAAAGTCGCTGCTGCTATAGATGAAGATCTGAATGAAGTCTTCAGGTTTATTGGGCATAGATTTCGTATAATTCCCAATGAACTCGGGCGGAAGAAATCCTTCAAGCGTTTGGCAAAATGCTACTTAAAGATGGTAATCTTTTGAAAATAACATGAGCCATGTAATTATTCAATAGTTAAATACCTTTATTACATATTTCGCTGTATATATATTTGAAATTATTTTCCTTGCAGAAAGAATGGCAATGAATATTTGTGTTGGCTTTGCTTTCTACAATTTATACTGGGCGTGACCCCAGTACTATTTGTCGTATCATATATCATAATTTGTATAAGATTATAAATAGAACACTTGAACGTGTTTCATGATACAAATTCTGTAATATAATAATGTATTAATGTCATAGATTGAATGCACTAAAATATTATTAAACTAAACTATTAATGTCATAAATAACGTGGCATCCTGGGGGTGTTTATTTCAAGATAGTACCAAACAAGTAACGGTGTACGGAACGTGTCAAGCTATATTCTAATACTAATAATTATTACATAACGGTGCTTGTATTCAGTTTCATACAGCATGTGATATGCATAATTCTTATTGGTTGAGAGAATACTCCTTATAATTTGTAAATAACAGTTTCAATTATGCATATTTCTATTGGTGCATAACTTTAATGATAAGACATACGACGATTTATCGACGAATTTATTACATTGTTGTTTCGTAGTCATTTCCATATTATCATACCAGTTAGTTGTTCAGTCAGATATGCATTTTTCGGATGCTTGCCTTTGACATGAACGAAATTACTTTTTACATTATTTTTTTTAATGTAGCATATACATAGTCATATATATCACATTCAACACATCGCAATTATACACAATGACCTTGATTTAACATAGTAGTCTATTTAATTTGAAAATGCAAAGGGTTAATGAGTTACCAGTAAAGAGATAAAAACCAAATCGTTTGTAATATTTTGATTTAAAATTTATAGAATATTTAAGTATTGTATGTAATATATCTAAAACAAAGATAAGTCTTCTAGAAACAGAAGTCTTGTTCGAAAGAAAAGACAAGACTATAATTTAGGTTTTATATTCTGAAGTACAATAGCATAATTTTTAAGAGACACATGTAAATTAAATAATATATCAAACGCTGTAAGTTTTCATTTAAGAGCATGTATCAATACTACATATAAATGATTATTGAATTATACAATAACAGTATGATTCTGAGGTCAAAAGTTTACCTGGGTATACATTATTCCTGCTCGGAAATATAAACAGTATATTGATTGTAATGAATGTGAAATCAACAATAAGTCATGAATTGCTGTAATACAGAAAGAAAACAACAAGCTCATTCTCGAGAGACGAGGTCACTCTCGAAACAGTACAAATGTACTTTAGATAAACTGGAATGTGAAAAAAGAAACGAAAAGTACATATACAAGGTAGAGAGAATGGGATATATATAGTCTGGTCCGCCTTCCACACAACACACCAACACACTAGTTTCCATCTCCGGACAATACTGCAAATTCCTTCCAATTTGGTTCGAATTTATTCATTGCTTCATTTTGTCTAGCATTATATTTCTCAGTCTTTAAAAGAGATTTAATCCGAATTTTCAAAGTTTGGATATTTGGAACATAATTGTTCATTTTACTGTGATATATATGGTATTTTGCTGTCAAAATGATATTGTTGGTTGCAATATAAAAACTATTATTGCCTAAAATAATATCATTTCTAGACCAGTTTGTAATTGAGTTTGGGCATTTTTCACTAATCTCTTCACATTTTCCCAAATTTCTCAACAACATGACATTCCAAAAACAAATGCAGTAATGTTTCTGGGTGTAGATGGAAACTGCGCATGCATTACAAAAAAATCTGCACTCTTAATTATGAAGAATTTCCTTCTAAATTCATGTATTTGACCTCAAAAGACGTCGTTTCTAAACGAATATTTGTTTCTAGATACATTTGAGTGAATGCTTGGTCAGAAAGACGGTAACTTGATCTCCTTTTCCAGTTTGAAAATCCAAAAGACCCCACCCACAAAATAAACACGTAAAGCGTCTAGAAGACTCGGCTGATTCAGCTGTTTAGCACTTCCGGTATAAATTCACGTCTAAAAAAATTTGGTACAGATAAATTGCACTTCTGTTAAACCTTTCCTATATTCATCATACTAACCTGCTCATTTGTGTGTACCCCATCTGTGCCCGTGGGTTGCACGCGGGAGGAAGATATAACATCCATCCTATATCTAACGTAAGTTTGTGTTTTGTG
>CM026397.1:45974077-45996589 GCA_014843695.1 Archivesica marissinica
GTGTATATCTTGTAGTAATGTATGTAGATATGGTGAGATAGTGTGTATATTTTGTAGCAATGTTTGTAGATATGGTGATATAGTGTGTATATCTTATAGTAATGTAGGTAGATATGGTGAGATAGTGTGTATATATGGTAGTAATGTACGTAGATATGGTGCGATAGTGTGTATATCTTGTAGTAATGTACGTAGATATGGTGCGATAGTGTGTATATCTTGTAGTAATATACGTAGATATGGTGATATAGTGTGTATATCTTGTAGTAATGAATGTATATATGGTGCGATAGTGTGTAGATCTTGTAGTAATGAATGTAGATATGGTGAGATACTGTGTATATATTGTAGTAATGTACGCAAATATTGTGAGATAGTGGATATATCTTGTAGTAATGTATGTAGATTTGGTGAGATAGTGTGTATATTTAGTAGCAATGTACGTATATATGGGGAGAAAGTGTGTATATCTTGTAGTAATGTATGTAGATATGGTGAGATACTGTGTATATCTTGTAGTAATGTATGTAGATATGGTGAGATAGTGGATATATATTGTTGTAATGTATGTAGATATGGTGATATAGTGTGTATATATTGTAGTAATGTATGTATATATGGTGAGATAGTGTGTATATCTTGTAGTAATGTAGGTATATATAGTGTGTATATCTTGTAGTAATGTAGGTATATATGGTGAGATAGTGTGTATTTATTGTAGTAATGTATGTAGATATGGTGAGATATTGTGTATTTGTTGTTGTAATGTATGTAGATTTGGTGAGATAGTGTGTATATCTTGTAGTAATGTATGTAATATGGTGAGATAGTGGGTATATCTTGTAGTAATGTATGTAGATATGGTGTATAGTTTGTATATCTTGTAGTAATGTATGTATATATGGTGAGATAGTGTGTATATCTTGTAGTAATGTAGGTATATATGGTGAGATAGTGTGTATATTTTGTAGTAATGTTTGTATATATGGTGAGATAGTGTGTATATCTTGTAGTAATGTAGGTAGATATGGTGAGATAGTGTGTATATATTGTAGTAATGTATGTATATATGGTGAGATAGTGTGTATATCTTGTAGTAATGTATGTAGTTATGGTGAGATAGTGTGTATATCTTGTAGTAATGTATGTAGATATGGTGATATAGTGTGTATATCTTGTAGTAATGTATGTATGTATGGTGAGATAGTGAGTATTTCTTGTAGTAATGTTTGTAGATATGGTGAGATAGTGTGTAGATCTTGTAGTAATGAATGTATATATGGTGAGATAGTGTGTATTTCTTGTAGTAATGTACGTAGATATGGTGAGATAGTGGATTTATATTGTTGTAATATATGTAGATATGGTGAGATAGTGTGTATATCTTGTAGTAATGTATGTAGATATGGTGAGATAGTGTGTATATTTTGTAGTAATATATGTAGATATGGTGATATAGTGTGTATATCTTGTGGTAATGAATGTATATATGGTGAAATAGTGCGTATATCTTATAGTAATGTATGCAGATATTGTGCGATATTTTGTATATCTTGTAGTAATATATATAGATATGGTGATATAGTGTGTATATCTTGTGGTAATGAATGTATATATTGTGAAATAGTGTGTATATCTTGTAGTAATGGATGTAGATATGGTGAGATAGTGTATATATATTTTTAGTAATGTATGTAGATATGGTGAGATAGTGGATATATATTGTAGTAATATATGTAGATATGGTGAGATAGTGTGTATATCTTGTAGTAATGTATGTAGATATGGTGATATGGTGTGTATATCTTGTAGTAATGTATGTAGATATGGTGATATAGTGTGTATATTTTGTAGCAATGTATGTAGATATGGTGAGATAGTGTGTATATCTTATAGTAATGTAGGTAGATATGGTGAGATAGTGTGTATATATTGTAGTAATGTATGTAGATATGGTGCGATAGTGTGTATATCTTGTAGTAATGTATGTAGATATGGTGAGATAGTGTGTATATCTTGTAGTAATGTATGTAGATATGGTGAGATAGTGTGTATATTTTGTAGCAATGTTTGTAGATATGGTGAGATAGTGTGTATATCTTGTAGTAATGAATGTATATATGGTGCGATAGTGTGTAGATATGTAGTAATGAACGTATATATGGTGAGATAGTGTGCAATATCTTGTAGTAATGTATGTAGATATGGTGAGATACTGTGTATATCTTGTAGTAATGTATGTAGATATTGTGATATAGTGTTTATATCTTGTAGTAATGTATGTAGATATGGTGAGATAGTGTGTAGTTATTTTAGTAATGTATGTATATATGGTGAGATAGCGTGTATATCTTGTAGTAATGTATGTATATATGGTGAGATAGTGTGTATATATTGTAGTAATGTATGTAGATATGGTGAGATAGTGTGTATATCTTGTAGTAATGTACGTAGATATGGTGAGATAGTGTGTATATCTTGTAGTATTGTATGTAGATATGGTGAGATAGTGTTTATATCTTGTAGTAATGAATGTAAATATGGTGAGATAGTGTGTATATCTTGTAGTAATGAATGTAGATATGGTGAGACAGTGTGTATTTATTGTAGTAATGTATGTAGATATGGTGCGATAGTGTGTATATCTTGTAGTAATGAATGTAGATATGGTGAGATAGTGGATATATATTTTAGTAATGTATGTAGATATGGTGAGATGGTGGATATATATTGTAGTAATGTATGTAGATATGGTGAGATAGTGGATATATATTTTAGTAATGTATGTAGATATGGTGAGATAGTGGATTTATATTGTAGTAATGTATGTACATATGGTGAGATAGTGGATATATGTTGTAGTAATGTATGTAGATATGGTGATATAGTGTGTAGATCTTGTAGTAATGAATGTATATATGGTGAAATAGTGTGTAAATCGTGTAGTAATGAATGTAGATATTGTGAGATAGTGTATATATATATATTAGTAATGTACGTAGATATGGTGAGATAGTGGATATATATTGTAGTATTATATATAGATATGGTGAGATAGTGTGTATATCTTGTAGTAATGTACGTAGATATGGTGAGATAGTGTGTATATCTTGTAGTAATATACGTAGATATGGTGAGACAGTGTGTAGTTATTGTAGTAATGTAATGTATGTAGATATCGTGAAATACTGTGTATATCTTGTAGTAATGTATGTAAATATGGTGAGATAGTGGATTTATATTGTTGTAATGTACGTAGATATGGTGAGATAGTGTGTATATCTTGTAGTAATGTATGTAGATATGGTGAGATAGTGTGTATATCTTGTAGTAATGTACGTAGATATGGTGCGATAGTGTGTATATCTTGTAGTAATGTACGTAGATATGGTTAGATACTGTGTATATCTTGTAGTAATGTATGTACATATGGTGAGATAGTGGATATATCTTGCAGTAATGTATGTAGATATGGTGATATAATGTGTAGATCTTGTAGTAATGAATGTATATATGGTGAAATAGTGTGTAGATCTTGTAGTAATGAATGTAGATATTGTGAGATAGTGTATATATATATATATATTAGTAATGTATGTAGATATGGTGAGATAGTGGATTTATATTGGTGTAATATATGTAGATATGGTGAGATAGTGTGTATATCTTGTAATAATGTACGTAGATATGGTGAGATAGTGTGTATATCTTGTAGTAATGTAGGTAGATATGGTGAGACAGTGTGTAGTTATTGTAGTAATGTATGTAGATATGGTGCGATAGTGTGTATATCTTGTAGTAATGTACGTAGCTATAGTGAGATAGTGTGTATATCTTGTAGTAATGTATGTAGATATGGTGAGACAGTGTGTAGTTATTGTAGTAATGTATGTAGATATGGTGTGATAGTGTGTATATCTTGTAGTAATGAATGTAGATATGGTGAGATAGTGAATAATTTCTTGTAGTAATGTATGTAGATATGGTGAGATACTGTGTATATCTTGTAGTAATGAATGTAGATATGGTGAGATAGTGAATAATTTGTTGTAGTAATGTATGTAGATATGGTGAGATACTGTGTATATCTTGTATTAATGTACGTAAATATGGTGAGATAGTGGATATATATTGTAGTAATGTATGTAGATATGGTGATATTGTGTGTAGATCTTGTAGTAATGAATGTATATATGGTGAGATAGTGTGTATATCTTTTAGTAATGTATGTAGATATGGTGAGATAGTGTATTTATCTGATAAATTTCAAGCCATTGCCATAGGCTCCAAGACCAGAAAATGTAATATTTCTTTTTGTTTAGATAATAATGAAGTTTTATGTGATGAAGAAGTGAAGCTTTTAGGCGTATCACTTGATTTTAAGTTAAATTTTAATAGCCATGTGTCCAATGTGTGTAAAAAGGCATCCAGACAGTTGAATGTTTTAAAAAGAATAGGTAAATATCTTTGTAAGCTAGGTAAGCTCAATATATATTACTCTTTTATCATGTCCAATTTTAATTATTGTCCTCTGACATGGCACTTCTGTGGTGAGGTAAACACCAAGAAGATAGAAAAAATTCAAGAGAGAGCTCTCAAATTTATATATAATGATTACAAATCTAGCTATGTATCCCTTTTAGAAAAATCTCAATTACCAACACTAAAAGTTCGTCGTATGCGATACATGGCACTTGAAAGTTATAACATTATTTTTAAACAAACTCCAGCGTATCTACATGATCTTTTAAATATTAAAAACAGCTCATATTCTTTTAGATATACCAACACTGCAGCAGTGCCACAGGTGAGAACGAGTAGCTATGGTTTAAGCTCTTTCCGCTACAGCGCTGCCAAGCTCTGGAACACTTTACCCCAACACTTTCGGGAAGAAACAAACTTCAATCAGTTTCGGAGCCTGGTCGGCGCCTGGAGGGGAGATAGCTGCCACTGCTCCTTCTGTATTGATAATGGTTAGTTTTATTGTTGTTTTAAGTTGCTTGTATAGCTTAATGTCATAATGTCTTATATAATATGCTGCATGTATTACAATTTTAATTCCTGGTTTGCATATGTATGGCATATTTGTGCATCCTAGCTGTTTATGTTTTTATGCTTTGATTTATAGTTATATTTGCTACCCCTTGTAAACAGGAGCATGCTTGCCTTGCGCTAAGTTATAATCTAATTTACAAGTTATTTATTAATCATTTGAGTTTAAAATGCTAGACATCTCAAATACATTCTTCATTTCAGGTATATATACATTTGTTAAACTTATACTATATGTTTATCATGTCGGTTAATAGCTATGCATAGCTAATGTTCATTGTTTAATCATGCCGACTCAAAATAAATTTTGTATCTTGTAGCTGTATCTATTAGTAATGTATGTAGATATGGTGAGATAGTGGATTTATTTGTTGTAATATATGTAGATATGGTGAGATAGTTTGTATATCTTGTAGTAATGTATGTATATATGGTGGGACAGTGTGTGTATATTGTAGCAATGTATGTAGATATTGTGAGATAGTGTGAGTATATCTTGTAGTATTGTATGTAGATATGGTGAACATACATAAATTTGAGACCTTCGTAAATTTATATATAGGATTTAGAAAGCAGATTATTAAAAGCAGTGCAATATTATAATATAGTACTGTGGATGAGGATATGCATACATCGTGTGCGGGAATACAATATCTAATTTTGTGTTCTTTACGTTTATTTATCGTCGCCAGCGGTTGCCCATATGAGCGACGCCTCCTGAAGAGATTAGTCATTTTAGATATTTGGAGGATAGTGCGATGATACAGACAGAGACCCAATCCAGAGTCTGATATGGTTTTTTTACGTGCAAAATAGCAATACCGTTTCTAACTAGTTTTCTATTTATAGTAACGTATGTCATTGTTATTTATAGCAATACGTTCTGATTGGATGAATATAAACAGCCTGTTCCAACTAGTTTTCTATTTATAGTAACTTAGTTCATTTATAGGATAGGTCTATACGTGTCTAGGCATGAGTTCGTGACGTCAACGACTGACTGATGCAATATTCCGGAAACTATAAACACGCTCAGTCCTTTGCGACTTAAGTATCGGATGCCAAAGTGTAAGGATATTTAGGTACTTATACGTATTATATAATAGTATCGCGGCCATCAACATCTTACGATCGAAATGACGATAATAAATATAATCATTTTATCGGTATAATGAGAATGGGTAGAGAGGGGTAATTGTGTACGGACATTAGCTACGTAATTAGAACTAAGGGTAGATACGGACATAAATGGAGCGACACACCCCGAGTCGAATGGACCATTAATAAGAGAGATAGTGTTTTCCCGCCATTTTATCCTCCATTTTGAAAATCGTAGGCGCGGAACGTATAATCGTTTAGTAAGATTATCGAAACCCCCTGATAGATAGGACGTTCATTTTTCTTCAAACTTATTTACGATTAAAGGGAGATAATCAGTATTATAGATATATCGAATAATGATAGATCAAAATGAAGGGTAGCGTCGGACTCGTGACGACGATACGCGTATATTAGAACTAACGTATAGTAACGTTACTTACGTTTAAATATTTTTCATTTTCATTATTGGGACTTTAAGGATATATAAAATCTTTAAACCTCTATATCTCGAAAACTACTCGCCGTATAAATAAAGGAAATATATCGTCGGATCGGTCTCGCCGAGCTACGTCGAATTATACAGATTTATACGCTCTAACGCCGAGTAGAAAAATTGATGACTTCAGATTCGTAGGCCAAGTCTTTTAGCTCCATTATAAACAGCATAGATCGTGCTCATACGCGGCGCTACCCCTATATCTAATAATCGAATTATGGATATCCGTATAAATACTGATGTGCAGGCCCGGGCCTTTTGGCCTAATGGCAGCTACGCGCCTGTATGGTTCTGGAATTGGAGCGTATTACACTATCCTGCAACAAAAATGAATTAACGAATGCACTTTTAGAGGCGTCACCCCGATTAACAAGGGGGTCGATGATAAATAAATACGGAAGGCTAACAGATGAGCATATTTTATTGGAAAGCAACATTTTCCTGTTTCATATAGCGACCACACAGTTGTCACACCAGTCTGGACGTATACATTCATAAGCCATGTTCGAACCCTAATCTCCGAGCGACGTCCTCTATCAAATAACGCATGTATTACAGCCGCTATTGCCATAAAATAGGCTTCGCAGCAATGCATGAAACTGATAGGCGTATTATGATAACAACATTGACTATTAGCACGGGGAGACATACGCATGTTGCAATCCTACAACGGATATGTACAACTCTAATAAAGGATGCGCAATGTAACACCGATCACGTGATTATCATTATCGCACTGAACAGGGGATGTAATTAGTTTATACAAATTTATGTTAGCACGATCGCGAAACAACTATTTGACATTTAACATTTCTTAATTACATTTACGGATTTCCGCGTCGATTTGTAGTAATTCGTAATTAATTACCCGTCTTACCTTTAGATTTTAACGGCTGGCATTGACAAACGTGGTATGTAAACGTATTAATTACTTAAATTTGCTTAGAATCATGAAACAATTTGCCATGCGATGTTTATAATTACGTGTGTCAGTTTGGCCTAGAAATTTCTCTCGCATTCCCAGATAAATTGTTAAGATTATTTAGGGCCAACATACGGAAGGCCTGACAGGCATACCTCATACCGCTTGGATTCAGTTAATTATGTTAAAGGGCATGGAACACCACGTATTAACGATTAGACATTTATATTAATCGTTGTATCACTCTATACGATAAAATACGTGTACTTTATTCGTGTATCATATACGCTATGGCTATGAGTTGTCTAGTGACATGCCCCTCTAAAACGTACATTACGGATTATTAATAATTTATCGCATTTTTATGGAATTATACGTAACGAGGTAAGATATATATTATTCATTTTCGCTAAAGTACATAGGTTAAGTTTGTATATAGCGTATAATTAGGATTTCTTACGCGATAAAAACGTACGCCGAGTTTGAATAATATAATGAACTTACCCGTTGACAGCATGGTTGAAGTTCGTGAAGCTTATGAAACGATTGAGGCCTAAGTCCGTTGTAAACGGTCTATATTTATAGAAGCGTTCGTAATCGTTATTTATGGATCGGTTCGTAGTCGATATTTATAGAATGGTACGCGATCGCTATTTATAAAGCTATTATCAATAGGCTCTATAGTGACGCGTATACTAAAAAAGCAAAGAGCTCGGTAGTTGCGCGATACGTCATCAATAGGCTCTATAGTGACGCGTATACTAAAAAAGCAAAGAGACGACTTTACTACTGTGAGACGCAAAAGTTACATATAATGGCCAGCATCGATTACTGCTAATACAACAAACCTTATCAAATGTAATTGAAGCCACAACGAGCGCTATGACAACATGACTGAAATGACCCAGATAGTGAGTGTAAGCATACATGTTTACAACTGTTTCGACTATATATACAGGATGTCCGATTAGCGCAGTGGGGCTGTCCGATTAGCGCAGTGGTTAGCGCGCTCGCTTCTCACCAATGCAACCCTGGTTCGAGATGTATGTGAGATGGTACGATGGTCGCCATGGTGGGTTTTCTCCGGGTACTCCGGTTTCCTCCCACACGAATGACCACATTTACGCTTCCATCCGCGCCAACGAGAGTGATTAATACAAGTTGTTAAAACTTGACCATATATTATCATGACTAGGCTAGCCTGGGAACAGGCGTCGATATATGTTGCCTGGTCAGTCAAATACATATATGTTAACACCGATACTATTAATTGGGCCGTATTGAGTTCGGAACAGGGGTCAATATATTTTGCCTGGTCAGTCAAATAAATATATTTTAACACCGATACTATTAATTCGGCCGTATTGAGTTTCTGATTATATTAACGCCTGGGGAAACTGGACGGATTATCCGTGTAATTATTGACTAGCATTAATCCTATTAATAGGCCTATTAGCACGTGACTTAATTAATGACGTACTTGAATCGAAAGCGAGGCACTGGAATGATCGTGTATAATCGTGCCTGTTCGGCGATTTCCGATATAATTCCGTTTCTATATTTAGCGATATTATATTGTAGAGAAGAGTTGTCGTTCTTCAAATACATATAAATGAGGGTGTAAGTAGATGGCGCTACGATCGGAAATCCAGTTTCCCCAGGCTGTCATTTTACCAGAAGTTAAAAAGTCAAAAAACGACAGACTGGCACCCAGGTTATGACTAGACTAACATTGATCTAGTTTTGTGATTTCAATAATCTCAGAAATTGATACATTTCAGGTATGGCAGACCTGTAAATACAAACATCTACGCTCCCCCAGAATTTAAATGAAACTATATTTATATGTCCGTGTATAATTGACCCCACGATATGGTCACATAGATTACATAGCCATAATATATAGTAGTACAAGCTTCCGGTAGTGTCATGGCGTAGTTGTTTATGTTTGTCAGTGGGAATTTCTTGGATTTGACTATGTAAATACTGAGCAAACCTTCTATAAATAAGATATATGTGAACAGGAGAAACTTGTGTACCGGATTGGATACTATGAAGGTGACATTTTGACATTACGTTGATTTAATCAGCACAATTTCTGATATTTTACATGTGCTATGTTCCATTGAACTGATATTGCAGTAGGTAAAATTGAATACCACCCACGCTGCATTTTTCGGACAGTACACTGCACAGAACAAATAACGTTTCGTGTGTATCATGAGCTATGCTCCAGCAAGTGGTGATAAAAAAAGTGAAGCCACATCACCTCTCGATATTAGCGAACTGAAAAAAAATCAATGTTATTATCAACCAACAGTGATCACGAGATGGCAGAAGGCTGCAATAATAACCTTAGCGAGGAACATGTCCTAAACATTGCCGAGATCCTTAAATCAACATTTGATAGCCAAATGACATCAATGGTGAGTAGCATTGTTAGTGGCGCACTCGGCGGTCTAGAACAGAAGGTTGCGACATTAGAAGGAAAAAACAAGGCTGTACATGATTGTGTTTCACAGCTAGAAAAACGTGTCGCCAACCTGGAAAACCAAGGGGACAGATCAAACCAATACAGTCGGCGTAACTCGCTACGTGTCTCAGGTATGAACGAAGACGCAGGTGAATCAGTCGACGATTTGGTCACGACCTTGTTCACGGAACGTCAGCTTGGACGAAATCAATAACATGCACAGGCTTCATAGACCGAACTCTGATGATGGAATGTCAACTCGTCCCAGGGACATTATCATTAAATTCGCGACATACCGCTCCCGCTAAAAAGTTTATACAGTGCGATAGTCGCTTAAAACAGCAGTTAACTATAGTTTATACAAATTTATTTTAGCTCGATTGCGAAACAAGTTATGTCAACTTATATTAATCACTCTCGAGACCTCATTCCTGATGGAATCCATCGCCACGAGGGAGAGAGAAGAGGCAACGTGGAATTTAAATGCCTTGCCTAAGGGCACAATCGTAACGGCTCCAGCGGGGCTCGAACCCCGGACCTTAACTATAAACGCGTGTTCATCAACGAAGAACTAACCAAACAGCGCGGCGAAGTGTTCTTCAACCTACTGCGTCTTGTGAAAGATAACTCCGTTAAAGGAACCTGGACTGCAACTGGGATCATCCTTGTGGAGGACAATAGAGATGTCGTTCACATATGTGATGACCTGGTTAAACTTAAACGTACACCTTAACATTCGGCAGTGAAGAATACATTCACAATAGTCAGTGACTCGGAACAGTAGTACATTGGCCATCGATTTACCTGTCTAGTTATTATGTACAGTATTTGTGCTTGATACAATAATGGCATATGTACAACGTATACCTTTTGTATGACTCGTCGCAATATGTATGCTTAAAACACGGTCGTAACGTCATACCTTTATACCTGCAGTCCATTATTAATATTGGACTGCTGTCAAAAGGCCAGAGTATTATATTAAATCCTAAGCGTACATGTATGAAATAAACACTTTTCATTAGTAGGATCTTGTTATATAAGTGTGTGTTTTAAGTAAGATATACAGTCAAACCTGTCATAAGCAGCCAGCCAAGGAAATCACAGAAAGTGGCTGCTTAGCACAGGTGGCTGCTTAATAGAGGGCACATGTATAATAAAACAGGATATTGGGAATCTGGAAACTGGCTGCTTAATACAGGTTGGCTGCTTAATAGAGGTGACCACTAACACAGGTTTGAGTGTAAACCTCAAACGGATACAATATGTAAAATATTGGTACTGTCTTCGGCTTATATCCTATACATAAAACGAATCTATTAGTTATTAAGACGTGGTGTGAAACCACTGTTTTCGCGCGTATATTTTAAATATTTCTCTGTGTCAGTTTACCGATATTGATGCTACATAATAATCACAGTGAATGCTATGAGTACATGTATAATATTCTAATTATAATCTCTTGAACATACGAGTATTACACATATTCTGCCGATTTCTACAAGATGCCATTGAGTAAAATAACAATGTATGTAACTGATGAGCAGAGAAAAGAATTGCTGACTTTCTTGCAAAATAAGAACTGGGACGTAGAGATGGAAATAGAAGAAACAGCCACCGCCATGCCCGTTGCAGAGGCTGCTTACGTACCTCCCCCTATGCCTCAGCATGCTGAAGGTGTTGCTGAGTGTCCACTGTGCTTGTGTTCCCCTTGCATAATAAATGAACAGAACAAACAACTTTGGTGGCCTGCTAATAATCGTCCACCGCATAATCTAAATTCACATGAGAGAAAGCTTCTATACAGGAGGTTTTGGGCAATGCTATATAATTGTGGCGCATGGAAAGATGTCAGATATATAGAGAGAAAAGTAGCGGCTAGAAGAGGAGACTGTACTTGGCATAAGAGGGAACTGATGCCTGAATGTGTGGTACAGCAATGCAGGAACTGGCTGCCTAACCCGCGCAACCAGCCTTATTTGGGCCATAAGTGGAGTTGAATTGTTTATACCAGTTGTAAGTACTATAAAAATACAGAACTTCAATTTCAGCAATTTATAACCTCTGATATGTACGTGGGTCATAATAGATATAAGTGGTGCTCATGTATTAGATGTATACCATGCAGGGCCTCGCATGTGGCAAATACGATGTGCGTCGACCGTCAGATTTGTACCGCTATTCCTCGTGTGTTTAGTGCGTCGACCGTCAGATTTGTACCGCTATTCCTCGTGTGTTTAAGGTCAAATATAGGTCAACCTGCAGGCCTTTAAGCCATGTTGCAATACTGAGGCTAATATATGCACGTCTCTTGATTCTGTTGCTGTTGGTTGATTTTGGTTTACTATATTTTGTAACCGAACCAAATGAGCGTGACTGTATTATTGCAAGATGACTCAAATTATAATTGTTAGTTCATTTAATTTACTATATACATATACTATTTGTAACAAAATCAACCAACAATTATATTTTCAAGTCATGTTGCAATAATAATGACACGGATGTCCATGTATGATCATTTGGTTCGGTTACTAATAAAACAAAATCAACTAACAATTATATGCTTGCAACATCATTATGTAAAAGAATATGCATAAGCGCTCGGCTTGTTTTCCAATCCATTTCAAATAGTTTGTGTATTGCAGTTTGTACATAATTATAATGTATGAATTGAATAAAAAATGGTTAAACTACGATTACCTAAATTGAAGTATTGTGTGTGCTATTTCACCAAGCAAAAGATAAAATAGATATCAATCAAGGAAGATATATTTATTTAACATTACACAAGATTTCAAAATTAAATAGCAAAGTTGTTTAGTGTGGCGTCCGTGGTCCAATGGTATAGCGTCGGATTTGGAATCGAACGGTCCGGGTTCGATACTCAGTCAGGCCACGTATGTAGTGTCAATGAATCAACACCATTAAACACCATGTTATCTTAGACCGAGTAAAGTGCTATGCTTTTGTATTCATACAATCAGTAGTTGGCCTCCGTGGTCGAGTGGTTAGGGTCGCTGATTTGTATACCACTGTAACCTGTCATCACTGATTGTCACGGGTTCGAGCCCCGCTCAGGCCGTGTCTCATTTATATGAAAAATTATGCTGACGTAGTTGTCACAATGACGATTTCGGCATGCAAGTATGTCCACATACAAATGTCATGCTATACCAATACTACGCTTGGACAAAATAACCTGAATTACATTATGTTATTATGTCGTATAATATATATTCTTTATGTATCCTCCAATATTGAAGAGCATGCATACATTTTACATATACATTATCAGAACATTTACATCGGTGAAATATTCTACAATTATATACATAAACATTAAGTAACAGAAATAAACATTTATTTTATATACTTAGTACATAACATATTATGTATAAGCGCAACCGAGTATGTACAGGTTGTATTATTACAACATTTTGACGTATTTGAAAGAAGTTAATCATTCAAAGTTGACTTTAAATAAGGGCAGTTGTATTATCTAGTAAAACTAGCGCCCGGATATGTAACATACATGTGTGCATAACTATGGGGCGCCGGTTTGCTATTTATTCAGTATCCATAATTCGATATATGGATAGCCATAATTCCAAGCTATTATGGACGAGTATTCAATAAGAGATCTAATATAAATATAGTACTTATAGAGATCTTCTATTTAATTATGACTTGAGTTTTCGCATGATATATATTCTCTTCCGGGCCCGCTCTTTAGTTTAAACATTATTTATTTCAGTATGTGTACATGTAATCATGAAATGAAAAGTTTACATATAATTTAACAGTAGTATACTGTAAGGGATTAGAACGAAAGAAAACTTATATAGTTCTTCTCGCTCTTTGATTGAGCTTATATGAGAATACCAAGAACACTTCTTCTCCTGATGCGGGCCGTTGTCTCTGGTGCTGGCCGTTGTCTAATGTTAAAACGTGTAGCCCCAACCATTTGTAAGTGCATGCTATGTATTGTATCTTTAGGTGTGTGACATATGTACTATTGATTTGCAATCAAATATGCTTAAATAAATAAATACACAATTCTTGGAATGGTGGTTACCAATATACTTGTGACAGGTTACTAGAGTAATAGCTTGATCGTGCATAAATAACTAGAGGTGGATGGAAGGGTTTACCAGTGTTGCGTGGAATGGTCATAGTTCGATATATTTTCAATGTGGGAGTGTAGAGTTTCTGCAGCAGAAATAACATGGTCAACAATTATATGTAAACTGGTAACGTCAGCAAAGTGGTGTACTTGAGAACCAGTATTGTCGACGATGTCATTGATAAACACCAGGAAATAGAGTGGACCACGAATAGATCATTGGGAGGGGGGACTCCTGCAGTTACTGTTCACCGATTGGGTACCCGGTAGAACAACGGATTGTCGTCTGTTATAGAGAAACCTAGTTAAATAAACAGCCATCCAGTCCAATATTTTTTAACTTGAAGATGAGACCTTTATGCCACACTTTACCAAAGGCCTTACTATTATCAAAGAATACAGTTCTCACTTCAGGTCCAGCCTTACATAAGGTATTGAACAGGTAGATGAGCTGATTCACTGATAAGTATCCCGGTACGAACCCAGATTGTGTAGAGAAGAGAATAAGTTATTATCACGAAAAAAGTTAATTATAACTTTATAAACTATAATACGCTCAAATACCTTCTATATTCAACAGAGCTAAGAAATCGGCCGGTAGTCGTTTGGTAAAGATGGGTCACCCTTTTTAAAGATAGCACAGACATTAGTATCTTTCCAAGTATGAAGTACCTTACTGCGTTATAGTGAATTGTTGAACAGAGACCAAAGTGGAAATTTAATCACAGTTTCACACAGTATCTGGTTGCTAATTCCATCTGTTCCTGAAGCTTTGTTGAATTTAATAGATTTCAAAACATCTTCGATTTATTGTATGGTAATTGAAATAGAGTCTAGTTTATTTATATGCTCTTGAAATTTTTGTTATGAAGATCCTTATCGGGGTTGTTGAGCGAAGACTGGCTACAACATATGTAATTCAAGAGATCAAACTTCGACATACAATCTAGGACAAGTTCATATGTGACCTGGGCTATAAACGGGAGGATGACTTGTTTATTAGAAGCAGAAATGAATGCTTTAATGAGTTTACCCCCAGTCTTTTGGCGTTGTTGTTGCAGAATTGAGAGAAACAGTCAATTTAACAAATTGATTTAGTTTCGCAGATCGAGCGGATAAGTGAGACTATTTCATTTCGGATTGTTCTGAACTTATTCCAGTGAATATGGTTCTGAAAGCGTTTAGCTTTGTGATAGTATGTTTTTATGTTTTTAAACTTTTTTCTTTATTTATTTACTACTTGGTTTGTTACTGCCAGTTTGGCCTTATCTTCCATACAGATACGCTCGGGAATATACCATCGTGTATATAATCTGAGAAGAACTGTGTAAGGTTATATTTTCCTAGAATTCTATATACACCAGGGACAACCCCTTTTGCAATTTTGGGAGAGGTTATGAATGAGGTAACTCTGTGTATCAAAACGTTATTGATATTAAACTTGGTACTGTATGTGAACATTGCACTTATCTATACGGGTAGTTTTAATTTAAACTCACAAAAACTCCAAGGCAATATTCTGAAAGCTATGAACATACTTTTTGTATATAGTATCAACATGTTATCAACCACACACTCTGATCTTCAAATAAATGAAGTACTTATATTACATACAGATGTCCAGATTAATTTTAGTAACGAATCGTACCTAGCCTAGTACCATACTAAGCAGAACATTATGAATTGCTGTTACAAAATTAGGGCTATCAGAACATAACTTAATGATTGAAATAGGTAGGTATGGTAGAAATCTGTTTGACCAACAGGAACGGTTATGTTTATTATGTAATATACACAGAGTGGAAGATGAGCGTTGCGTCGTCGTGTTTAAGTGTACATTAAGAAACCAGTATATCATATGGTTGTATTCTAATCGACCGAGTATGTTCAAATCATTGCAATTATTTTGATTTCGATGCGATAATTCACCAGAGCTGGTTAACCTTAGCAAATACATCCAGAAAGCTTTATCCCTTCGTGTTTAGAATGAATGAGCTGTCAATTGGATACATCCTACATTCTTAATACAGTCATGACCATGGTTCACATGTTCTATATTTCACCACAACAGTGTCATTATTTTCCCATGTATGTTCATAATCATTACATCACTTGTCCATCCTCATCACGATTGTATACCATAGTAGTGTACTATATATTGAAAATATGACTAAATGTTACAGACAAGAAACTGTAACGTCTAAGTCTTAATGATAAACATTATTCTTCTTCATGTCTAACGCCGTAAATGATAATAATCGGACGACAGCTCCCATGTCGGTAAATGTGGAATTCTACTGTCGGTGATGTTCCGTCGGTCGTCCGTATATGCTTGTAATCCATGTACCGAGGTCCATCTCGTGACTGACTTAGACTATATGATCGCTGGTCCTAACAGCTGGATAGCTTCCTCACAATAGAGAATTAGACACCACCAGTGTGAGGAGCAGTGCTTTGGTGTCAACAATCTAACTCAATCTGCGACGGAAACGTTTATTGTGCTACACGCATACGAGTAACGTGTTAATACATATGCCAATGTTTCTTATGGCCTCGGTTTTGGAGAATTCGTGACATTTTCGATCAGTAGTTTCGTCGAGTTTAAATATTTCTGTTTGTATATATGACCCATTGGACTACATCGATAGGAGCGTAAATAAATTGAAACACTAAGTACTACTATTCATTAGCGATTCCGTATAATGTGTACACGGTCTCAACCAAATGACACACTAGTATGCTATGCAAGTTTGTTGACGTAGTAATGTCTGATTCGTGTGACGACCAGTTGCATACTCTTTTCACAAAAACAAACATGTTGTCAGTACAATTTCAGTAGTCTGGCTACCACTGGTACTAACAGCATCGTAAATGCTCAATGCCCGGAGTGCCATTTTAGAAATTGTAAAATTCTGTGATTCTATTATACTAAAGATCTCAAGCTACAGTATTATTCTATATCTTTTCCGATATTATTACTTCATATAGCACATCCGTTTGGCGCAATGTGTATACGATAGATATATAGAATTGACCACGATATTACCGAAACATGATACGAAAAACAATTGCCTTAACTCTTTCACCGCCAATGTCGCATAAAAGCGACTTTGCAAAAGGCCGAGAACCCGATCAGACAGAACAGAACGTGTCGTCTGATCAGGCTGTATGTTGATTGCTCTTCAGACAGTGGAGCTGAAGCACCTATCCGAATAGCAAACAACATAGATCCTGACCAGACGCGGCGTTACGCCGCGGCTGATCTGGATCTATGTTGCTTGCACATGCTCTCAATTTAGTCGGCGCTGAAAGAGTTAAGTATACTTTATTTAGGCGCATTTTATTGTTTTTCAATCGAATGTTATTGTTTTGTTCTTGAAGCGCATGCTGCACTGTATGACATGACACCATGGCGCTGAAATTGGGGTGCCACGGCATATCAGTATGTTGCTACAGTGTACCGCGAAATAGTTCACTATCTCTGCTATTCGTACCTTATCTACCTAATTGGGTCTATTAAGTATTATAAAACATTTTACCCAAACTATTTTCAGATCATGATGGCATGGATACAAAACTGGACACTGTGCTGGACAAACTTGAACGTATAGAGTTACGTTTACCAAAAGACTTATCACCAGATATACCCGGTAACGATATTGTATTCTCGCACACTAGGACACGTGTTTCCAGCTAGTCCGCCGATGCAGACTTTCGTTATCCTTTACTCCACGTGTCGTTAACTCTCACGTGCTGTAGTGATATTGGTACTTTGATTATCACATCTGCTTGGCGCTATTATTAATGATAGCGTCTCGGAATAATTCTGTTTGTTAACATCAACGTCAAAATGTAGTTAATATGTAAGACTGAACATATTTCAAGTTTATACCAGTTGTGTCCGTATACATCCGCACACCCGTGAATCGGTTGGATGACGTAATTAAACAGATTCCTTAAATTGTCTGTGTCTTTTGTGTACTTTACGTTTATTTATCGTCGCTACCGGTTGCCCATATGAGCGACGTCTCCTGAAAAAGATTAGTCATTTTAGAGTGTTGGTGGATAGTGCAATGATACAGACAGAGACCCATTCTCCACTGGTTCTTTTAAGTGCATGGTGTATCGACACGAGACATCGGTTTAATGTCCCACCTGAAAGACTGTTAATTTTATTAGGTCAAACGGGGGGTCGAACCTGCGATCCCTGGATTACCAGTCCAGCGTGTTAACCACTGGAGTACAGATCCGCCTGCTTCTGATTGTCTGTGTGTCTGAGCGTATTAAAGTTGAACAGGATTACGTAATTAAGCATGTAGATTAGTTCAGAGTTTATTTTTCGGGTGCTTCGGGTTTGCTAGCACTGTCGATTAAATGAAACAAAGAGTCGTCCAGCAGGAATAACGTTGAAATGTTCACATCAGTTTCAAAGATTAACCGTTTGTTAATATTGGCAATACAGCGAGTGTCCTGGCCAGTATCGCGAGAAAATGTGTCCATCGGTATGCACTTGTGCGGGACAAGGATATTCCACAATCGTTGTCATAATATGTCGTCAGACATATTCGGACCACTTAGGTGGAATATCCTTGACCCACACCAATGCATATGAAGGTACTCTTTATTTCCCTTTGACATATTTAAATTGTTATGTACCCATAACTTCAGTAAAATTGTGCCAAAGTGTTCACTAGCTCAGGCATGCAATAGTTTCACGTCAGACGACATTATATATTTATTGTTTAAATTCAGGTATTGGCATTACCATAGAGGTGAGAAACTGCACTTCTTCAGAAAAAGAGAAATATGTTTGCGACGTTCTAATACAGATCTTCAACGACATTATTGAAAACAAAGAGTCATCTCTAAAAGACGAATTACCAAACAGTGCCTTAGATAAGATAAGACAAGCAGTAGAGCAGGCATTCAAACAATTAATGACCCCCGGAAGACGTCTAGACAGCATAAAGCAAAAATGTATTGTATTGACAATAGAATTCGGATCACTTAGCTCCCTTATTGGCCTATTACGAGATTATAGGAACGACAATCTCACGAGGCATATGAATAAGCTACAACAGGCCATAAGAAATATCGATGGTTGCGCTGATGTAGAGCTTGAAGTGATTATCTACAAAGATGAAATCTACAGAGTACTGGACAAGTTGGGTAAGAACACATTGTGTAAATTTAAAGTTCATCATTATATATTTAGATATTATGGATATAATGCATACCAAATAACAATTCATGTGTTCATATGTATATCTTGAGATAGACTGATGAATGTCACTGTATATGATCACATCTTGCTAAGCTAACAAACCATACGGTAAAACCATTGATAGATTAAACACGATCTGTAAAAAAAACAGATTTCAGCATTTTTTAATTTTAGTGTTTATTTATCTCATCCATGTACATCATATTTACAGCAACATATAGCAGTGACCACAGTCATTCTCTATTTAATTATAAGAGACTATAGCCATATGTATACACTGATAAAAATATGCTTACGTTACAAATCTTCAGCTAAGAGTATTAAGAAACGCTATATTTAAAATCCTGAATTTGTAAAATCGCATTATTGTGCATTGTTTAATAAATGTCCTAATAAACCAGTTATCACCTTTGATCAGATCGAAAATGAACTGATTTGCAACATTAACATAGAACATTCACCGAGAATAATTTACATGCATATGGTATTGTCCTAAAATAGATTAACATTGTAATCCCCTTAAATCGTACCCCACGGACAAGAACTGTCACAATAAAACATTAATACCATAAAGAATATGAACAAAGTTTCAATGAATAATAGTTTAATTTGTTGTAAGCGACTTGGTGTCGACTGAACCTAAAGAACGGGAAAATCTAGGTAATATATAAACTAGAAAATCTATTACTTGTATTTAATGTACGTGTTCCGTCAATAAACATACAACATGACATCACAATACTAAATACTTATAATGTTCATAAGCCCAGACATTGCGAAACAATAAGACGTTCCTCCAAACTGTCTTTCACATAACCGTCTTGTGCTTGTTCGCTGGTCCAACGACCATGTCTTTTAAAATGTCTGTCCTTAACACCCTTGTTTGCAGCGGCGGTGGCGCCACCTGAACGTAATGAATGCAAACAAAACTTTGATATGTCTATAACATGTGGAGCAAGAGCAATTTTAAAAAGATCCCTCAAGGTACTGTATGACATGGGCTTATTAACTTTCCTGCACTTAAAACCTGTTTTTGTAGCCACTCAAATTGCAAAATATATAATCATCTGAATTCTCTTGGAAATTTGCCCATTCAAGATAGTTTACAGTGTTTATAACTGGACATAGTGATGTTCCTGTTTTGGCAATACTGATCCAAGCACCGTCTCTGTATTGATCTGTTTTACTAGATTCAATAAATATTTCCATATGAGTATCACGAAAAACTAAATCATTTCTTTTTATTTTCAACAACTCTCTGAACTTCTTAAAAATCCAGCGAATGATAACAATAAAGCACATATTGTTCTCTGAGACATGATATTACCACGCGTATATAAACTCTTGTAAACTGAAGAAAGAAGATCCACAGTTACAGGCTCTTTCTTTACGACAGGCCTAGCAAGAATACGCTGTGCTGCTTGTAATACATTATAAACTAATGAAGAATTAGTAGGTGAAGTTAAGCCATTAATTTCGTGAACCCATTTTATAGCGTAGTAAGATTTTTCAATCGGTTTTGCCGAAGAAGCTGTTTGCATTAATGAAGTTAGATAAATGGCTAACGGTAATGCCCTAATGCAAAATGTCCCCACTACCAAGACTATTTGAAAAAGCCCACTTTTTCCATCGGTTAAATGCGCTGTTATAACCTTTACACGTACTATCAGCTCTGGAATGCTGTAATATCTTGGGCAGTAGGGTCACTTTGTCCACCAGAACATCCGGCAATTCTTCAATTTCGTTCTTGTGACACTGTAAAAATAAACGTGTAACATAATTTTAAATTATATGTTTCAACATTTTGCTAAGTACTAAGTATTGTACATACCGGTATATAAAGTCATCCGTTTAAGTATTTGTAACAATGTAACAAAACAGTTATAGCTTAACACCAAAACAAAATGTGTTTATAACATAAGAAAAAGATTCACTTTAACTATTTTTCTATTTCTTATAGCCTGGCTATTCTCATAGCTGCAAAGCCTGGCTATTATCATGGCTGCAAAGCCAGGCTATTCTCATGGCTGCAAAGCCAGGCTATTATCATGGCTGCGAAGCCAACCGATACATGAATACAATGACTGTCGATAAATCATGTTTATTGAATATTCTAATAACTGTCCGTCAAAAATCAGGAATAAAATATAGGACGTGAAACAAATATTTTATGTTATATTGCCTTAATGCAACATTAACGGAACGGGGGATAAATCGTAATTGTTAAGTCAAATTATTGGTTCCAGAATTAATCCCCTTTATTATAACTAAATCGTATAGCCAACATATTAAAACACAAGTTCCTATTCCCGAAAATGCCTTTGCCATTTTTACCATAGGTGTAACATTCTTTTTTTATTGGTAAACGAGAACTTGGTTTGTAAAAACCCCATTCGGGCATAAAATTGGCCAATAATTAGCAGATGTCCAGTGTGGAGTAATAGTCCAGTGTGTCCACCTTGAACTTTATCTGTGAACTAATGATATCGGCGGAACAAATCTTCCGAACTTTCCGGACCAATCTTCTGTGAATGCGTCTATACCGCTCGAATTAATATTCCAAAATCTAGAATAAAAAACCGGTAACTTAGCATTGTGATCGGAAGCGAACCAATCAACTTCTAGCGGGCCGCATTTACTCTGTACTAAATCCAGAATGGCATAAGAAATACCCCAGTCATCAAAATCGCAAATATTAGAAAGAAAATCTGCTTTTTTCATTCTCTGACCTAGGTATCCATTCAATATCAATGATAGTTGAATTGTTTACGCAAAAGTTGTATATGTCTAAAGCTATAGACTGTAAATTATAAACCATCGAACCTTTGCCTACAATTTTTACTCACTGCTTGGTTGTCTGTAAACCATTTAACTCTTTGATGCTGTAGTAAATGATCTAAAGATTTCAAAACTCTATAAACTGCCATGAGTTCTCTCCATGTAGAGGACCATAAAGACTCTACCGGTGACCAAACACCGTGTGCTATATTATTATATGCACGTACTTCATACCCGCCGTAAGCTAGAGAACTTGCGTCTGAATACACTATTTTTGTAGAAGAAAAGCAATCAATAAACTTTCTAGAATTCATATGAGGTAATTCTCTTTTCCAGAATT
>CM026397.1:45997589-46080357 GCA_014843695.1 Archivesica marissinica
AGGCCTGCAGTTTGACCCCGTCCAATTGTAAAGATTTATACTTTACTATCTGTTCCATGTGATTAGTGGCTTGTAACGGTTAATATGCACGATCACTCTGTGAGCTGAGAATTAGTCAAAATGAGGCCCTGACAATTTAAGTAAACGTATATTATTGATTGTAAAGAAAATTGATAGTTATGAGTATTCAAACTACATAATCCAGATCAGCCCAGGGACATAGATTACATGTTATGTAGGTGCCTCATCAGCCGTAGCGTAATCACTGAGACTGATAATTTGTATGCATGTATATAATATGTATGTATTTATATGAATAAACTATATGTGTTCGTTATATGGTAACCTTCATACTTCATTTAATTATATATCTACAGTATTATTCGCAAGTTTTCTGTTATATTTTAAATATTTCTCTGTGTCAGTGTGTGTTTACCGATATTGATGCTACATAATAATCACAGTGAATGCTATGAGTACATGTATAATATTATAATTATAATCTCTTGAACATACGAGTATTACACATATTCTGCCGATTTCTACAAGATGCCATTGAGTAAAATAACAATGTATGTAACTGATGAGCAGAGAAAAGAATTGCTGACTTTCTTGCAAAATAAGAACTGGGACGTAGAGATGGAAATAGAAGAAACAGCCACCGCCATGCCCGTTGCAGAGGCTGCTTACGTACCTCCCCCTATGCCTCAGCATGCTGAAGGTGTTGCTGAGTGTCCACTGTGCTTGTGTTCCCCTTGCATAATAAATGAACAGAACAAACAACTTTGGTGGCCTGCTAATAATCGTCCACCGCATAATCTAAATTCACATGAGAGAAAGCTTCTATACAGGAGGTTTTGGGCAATGCTATATAATTGTGGCGCATGGAAAGATGTCAGATATATAGAGAGAAAAGTAGCGGCTAGAAGAGGAGACTGTACATGGCATAAGAGGGAACTGATGCCTGAATGTGTGGTACAGCAATGCAGGAACTGGCTGCCTAACCCGCGCAACCAGCCTTATTTGGGCCATAAGTGGAGTTGAATTGTTTATACCAGTTGTAAGTATTATAAAAATACAGAATTTCAATTTCAGCAATTTATAACCTCTGATATGTACGTGGGTCATAATAGATATAAGTGGTGCTCATGTATTAGATGTATACCATGCAGGGCCTCGCATGTGGCAAATACGATGTGCGTCGACCGTCACATTTGTACCGCTATTCCTCGTGTGTTTAAGGTCAAATATAGGTCAACCTGCAGGCCTTTAACTGGAGAACGATACTATACTGTAATGCAATGTCGTATCAGAAATCGATGCAGCAATCTAAACAATGATCTCTTCTTTAACCATTTGCGCGACTCACCTGTTTGTTTATGCAATCAAGGCATTGAAGATGCGGAACATTTCTTCTTTAAATGTAATAGATATAGAATTGACCGTCATTCACTGTTCATCAATACTCGTAGATTCCATCCACTAAGTTCAAATAAATTACTTTATGGTATAGAGTCACTAACAGATGAGGAGAACATTACTTTATTCTTGGAAGTGCAAACATACATAAAAAATTCTCGTCGTTTTTCGGCACTGCTCTCTTGATTATATATACGTTATTAGCTTACGAGTTGGGGTCTGGGTTCGGGTCTTGGTGTTGTGTGGGGGAGCTATAGGTGGAATCGTGTGAAGCAGGTATCAATCTAAGCAATGTTTATATATTATTTTATTTTTTTGTAATAGGTTTGTCATCTTTTTCTTTAGTCCTTTGAATCATTTTATTTTCATTCTTTTTTGTGGTTTCTTTTCTGGAAAAAAAACTTAGCTATTTAGTTTATTCAAACGCTATCTTGACTTCCTGGTGCGGGCCGTTGTCTAATGTTGTTAAAACTTGTGGCCCAAACCATTTGCATGTTCATATTATGTATTATATCTGTTTATGCATGACATATATAATAATGATTTGCAATAAAATATGATTAAACTAAGAGATAGGTGATATGTGTTCTCTACATTCTTTTAGTATTCTAGCATTGATGTTGTCTGGTCCTGAGGCTTTGTGTGGTTTAAGATTTGTGAGTAGTTTAGTTATTCCATTTTGAGTGATTTTGATGTTTTTCATTTGTGGATGTGAGCTTGGCCCTTTGTTAGGTATAGGTTCGTCTGTAACTGGCGTAAATGCTGTTTGAAATTGGTCATTAATGATGTTTGCTTTTGTTTTGGAATCTGACTCTAGGCGGCCATTCTTTCTGATTGGTGCAATATTTTTGTTTTCTGTTCTTTGCGTTGTGATGTAGGAAAAGAGTGTTTTGGGAGTTTTAGAGAAGTTTGGATTGTCCTGTTCAAGGAGAGGAATGTCATAACTCATATTTTTGAATGGTACTTTTGCTTGCTTCTAAGTAGTTTCTTTTTATATTTATTCATTTTCTTTCTTAGCGTATTTGATACCCAGGGAAGTTTGTTGTTGTGTTTGATTGATTTAGTTGGTATATTCTTATTTATTGATTTTTGGAGATTGTCTTTAAGGATGTTCCATAGTTCGTTTACAGTTTTATTGTCTTTGTTGTCTTTAATTTCTATGTGTATCTTTGTGAGGTCCTCATTTATTTGGTGCCAATCTGCTGTAGAATACTTGAGAATGGTTCTAGGTTTTGATTTACAATTTCGAAGGGAGGTGTTACATTCAATGAATATGCCGTCATGATCGGACATGCCAATAGCTGGGATTGTTTCTAGATTATCAATGATTGATGGATGGCTTGTGATGATCAGGTCAAGGATTTTGTCATTACGTGTAGGTTTTTTGACTACTTGTTTCATAGAGCGGTCGGCGATGATATCTAGAAGTTCTTGACTATGTTTTATATTGGGTTTGCCTGTAATTACGCTTGATGTATTCCAGTCGATATGATCAAGGTTAAAGTCTCCTCCAACAATTACAATTGATTTGGAGTTAGGGTTAATTCTTTCAAGTGATTCATTAAGTTTTGACAGGGAGGTGGCGTCATTCGGTTGTGGTCGATAAAATGAACTGATTAATAATTTTCTGGAGTTATAAAGTGTGAGTTCAACCCAAACGATTTTGCATTCTGTTTGTAATTCTTTAACTTCTATAGATTGATAGTCATTTTTAACTGCTATGAGTACTCCACCATGACTGAGACCTTTTTTGTTTGGTGTTCTGTCTTTTCTGTACACATTATAAAGATGGCTTGGAAAGAACTCGTATGATGACACCGATGGGTCTAGCCAGGTTTCAGTACCACTGATGATGTCAGGAGATGTTGATTCAATTAAGATGTCCAACTCAGGTTTTTTGTTTTTAATTGATTGAAAGTTCAGACTAATAATTTTCAGTGGTTTGTTGACGTTTTTATGAGTAGCTCTATTTGTTTGATTCGTATTTGGAGATTGGTTCATTAGTGGCTTAGGTGGGATTTGTTTTGGAGAGGAACATGCAAATGGTTCACCGGGACTACTACACAAACTGAGGGTTGAGAAAGGGTTATTGGAAAGCGACAAGGGGTCTGTTTGGTTAAAAAATGAACTAGCGAAGTTTGGTAGGCCACATTGTAGACAATGCCATGATATATTACTACTGTCCATCATGGAATACATGGAGTCTGTCATGTTACCTTGGCAATTGATATGAAACCATGTTTTGCATGAGTCACACTCAAGGGCCTTGGACTTAAAGTTCACACCTTTACCACACGTTTCGCAGGGCCACCTTGGGGCTCTTGGGCCAGGATTCGTTTCGATTTGATTACCCAAAAGGATTTTGATTAGGAGATGGAAGTTTCGATCAGATGGTGGGATGAGCAGTTTGTTAGGTCTGAATGATTTTGGTGAATGAAAGAGCCAGTAATAGAGATTTACATGTTTATCCTGCTGGGTCGTGTCATTTTTACAAAAACAGATTTGGTAGTCGTACAGGGGTGAATGTATGTCAACCGCTAACTGGGTTGGGCTTAGGTTAATCACAACTCCATGCTTGAAGTTTGTTTTGGCAGCAAGAAACCAATAATGGATAGCAAGGTAACACTTCTGTGTAGGCAAAACATTTTCAAATTTGGTACAGTGGTGCTCGAGAATGAGATGTGAAAGACAGACAGCACAACACAAAACACAAACTTACGTTAGATATAGGATGGATGTTATATCTTCCTCCCGCGTGCAACCCACGGGCACAGATGGGGTGCACACAAATGAGCAGGTTAGTATGATGAATATAGGAAAGGTTTAACAGAAGTGCAATTTATCTGTACCAAATTTTTTTAGACGTGAATTTATACCGGAAGTGCTAAACAGCTGAATCAGCCGAGTCTTCTAGACGCTTTACGTGTTTATTTTGTGGGTGGGGTCTTTTGGATTTTCAAACTGGAAAAGGAGATCAAGTTACCGTCTTTCTGACCAAGCATTCACTCAAATGTATCTAGAAACAAATATTCGTTTAGAAACGACGTCTTTTGAGGTCAAATACATGAATTTAGAAGGAAATTCTTCATAAATTAAGAGTGCAGATTTTTTTGTAATGCATGCGCAGTTTCCATCTACACCCAGAAACATTACTGCATTTGTTTTTGGAATGTCATGTTGTTGAGAAATTTTGGGAAAATGTGAAGAGATTAGTGAAAAATGCCCAAACTCAATTACAAACTGGTCTAGAAATGATATTATTTTAGGCAATAATAGTTTTATATTGCAACCAACAATATCATTTTGACAGCAAAATACCATATATATCACAGTAAAATGAACAATTATGTTCCAAATATCCAAACTTTGAAAATTCGGATTAAATCTCTTTTAAAGACTGAGAAATATAATGCTAGACAAAATGAAGCAATGAATAAATTCGAACCAAATTGGAAGGAATTTGCAGTATTGTCCGGAGATGGAAACTAGTGTGTTGGTGTGTTGTGTGGAAGGCGGACCAGACTCTATATATATATATCCCATTCTCTCTACCTTGTATATGTACTTTTCGTTTCTTTTTTCACATTCCAGTTTATCTAAAGTACATTTGTACTGTTTCGAGAGTGACCTCGTCTCTCGAGAATGAGCTTGTTGTTTTCTTTCTGTATTACAGCAATTCATGACTTATTGTTGATTTCACATTCATTACAATCAATATACTGTTTATATTTCCGAGCAGGAATAATTTATACCCAGGTAAACTTTTGACCTCAGAATCATACTGTTATTGTATAATTCAATAATCATTTATATGTAGTATTGATACATGCTCTTAAATGAAAACTTACAGCGTTTGATATATTATTTAATTTACATGTGTCTCTTAAAAATTATGCTATTGTACTTCAGAATATAAAACCTAAATTATAGTCTTGTCTTTTCTTTCGAACAAGACTTCTGTTTCTAGAAGACTTATCTTTGTTTTGGATATATTACATACAATACTTAAATATTCTATAAATTTTAAATCAAAATATTACAAACGATTTGGTTTTTATCTCTTTACTGGTAACTCATTAACCCTTTGCATTTTCAAATTAAATAGACTACTATGTTAAATCAAGGTCATTGTGTATAATTGCGATGTGTTGAATGTGATATATATGACTATGTATATGCTACATTAAAAAAAAAATGTAAAAAGTAATTTCGTTCATGTCAAAGGCAAGCATCCGAAAAATGCATATCTGACTGAACAACTAACTGGTATGATAATATGGAAATGACTACGAAACAACAATGTAATAAATTCGTCGATGAATCGTCGTATGTCTTATCATTAAAGTTATGCACCAATAGAAATATGCATAATTGAAACTGTTATTTACAAATTATAAGGAGTATTCTCTCAACCAATAAGAATTATGCATATCACATGCTGTATGAAACTGAATACAAGCACCGTTATGTAATAAAAGTATTAGAATATAGCTTGACACGTTCCGTACACCGTTACTTGTTTGGTACTATCTTGAAATAAACACCCCCAGGATGCCACGTTATTTATGACATTAATAGTTTAGTTTAATAATATTTTAGTGCATTCAATCTATGACATTAATACATTATTATATTACAGAATTTGTATCATGAAACACGTTCAAGTGTTCTATTTATAATCTTATACAAATTATGATATATGATACGACAAATAGTACTGGGGTCACGCCCAGTATAAATTGTAGAAAGCAAAGCCAACACAAATATTCATTGCCATTCTTTCTGCAAGGAAAATAATTTCAAATATATATACAGCGAAATAGGTAATAAAGGTATTTAACTATTGAATAATTACATGGCTCATGTTATTTTCAAAAGATTACCATCTTTAAGTAGCATCTTGCCAAACGCTTGAAGGATTTCTTCCGCCCGAGTTCATTGGGAATTATACGAAATCTATGCCCAATAAACCTGAAGACTTCATTCAGATCTTCATCTATAGCAGCAGAGACTTTCCATTTCTTGCGTCCCTCAGCAAGTTTTGCTAATGTGCTTACTTCTGACAGCAAATGTTTCAGCTTCTTCTGAAAGACCATTAAACATAAATGTAAAAAGGGTGCCCGAACTCTCCAATGCAGACGGAACTGTAAAGGTTAACACGTTGGACTAGGACTCCAGGGATCGCAGGTTCGATCCCCCGTCTGACCCTAATAATTAACAGTCTTTCAGATGGGACTTTAAAAAGAGGTATCGTGTAGGTGTTGTACACCGTGCACGTAAAAGAACCAGAGGAGATTCTGGAATGGGTCTCTATCTGTATCATTGTACTATCCTCCAAAAATCTAAAATGACCAATCTATTCAGGATGCGTCGCTCATATGGGCAACTGGTAGCGACGATAAATAAATGTAAGACACACACACTCTCCAATGCGTTGGTAATTAGGTACTACCTACATCTATACCCGAACTTATATCCAATGCGTTGGTAACTAGGTATTACATACATCTATACCCGACCTTATATCCAATGCGTTGGTAACTAGGTATTACCTACATCTATACCCGACCGTATATCCAATGCGTTGGTAACTAGGTATTACCTACATCTATACCTGAACTGGTCATCCGGAGATTGATGCTCAATAAAATATCTTTGTTATCTGGAAGTGGTATTTAATAAATACAGTTCACAATAAAATGTTTCTGAAGCAAGTCGGGTGTATGCATAAGCAGGATGTGGAAGGGACATTTTCCTTCTGGACATTATCCCTATGTATATATATATATTAATAGGGGAGGGCACTACCTCCTGTCATAATTCAAGTAATTATATTTCATAATAACATTGTTGTTTAAATAAATGATGTAATTACGAGATGATATATAACATACATCACTCATTCTCTTACAAGTGATTTCAATAGTGGGTGGGGGATAATGTCCTACCTATCATTGTGACATGTGCTAACATATATAGAGGATAGTGTCCGGGGGATAATGTCCTACACGCAGCAGGATGCTACACGCTGGCCATACGCCTATCAGGTATTTGAGCATACACATACCAACCTCAGTTGATCTAAATATATTTGTTTGGGAGATGTATCATTGCACCAACAGCTTATGTCATATAGTGACTCTCCAGCTAGTATTGTTTGAGGAAAACCCCGGGTGCCCCTCCAAGCAGTATTTCAGGCACGGACGGGCATCTGGATAGACTCACAGGCCGTCCACAAGCCTGCTGGATAGCTTCCTCACATGACATAATTGGACAACCCTTGTGGGATTCGAATCTACATACTTGAGGGGCAAGTGATTTTAAGTCAACGACCTTAACCACTTGGTCACGAAGGCCCTTGTATATTTTAAAAGACTTGAACGTCACATTTAAGTAGATATAGAGGATATTTGTGTTTATTAGTGTAAAATAGGATTTTATTTCATCTCGTGATCATCGAAATATGTATTTCCACTCGTGGCGTTATCTTACACTAATAAACACAAAACTTCTTTTTCCTTTATGATTTGCAATGATTTTGTCTAATATAATAGTTGTTATCAAATTTAATTCATTTTAGCTGCCTCTGTCGGCAGTCTCATTTCACTACATTCCACAACCGCAAAACCACTTATGTTAGTGTGAACGGCCGTAATAGGAAATAGTTCCGGTATAATTTGCAAGTTAGTTTTTGTTTGCTGCCAAACATTAAAACTACAGACCAAGCAACATTCATTAGAATATATTACTTTATAATTAACTATTCATGATTGTCAGAAAATAGCTAAAATATAAAAGTACACCCAACCGCGGAGGAATACGAACTCAAGCAGTGACAGAGAAAGTGCCATCTTTCACTGTTACAAACAGCATTCATTGGACAGCATACACTTTCTTTTTATTCACTCTAACTTGTTGGTTATATTGCATCTCACAAATAATTTGCCACACTGATTAAATGAATAGGTTAACACATTACATATTTAATAATAGAAAATATTATTATATACATGTATGTTCCAAATATGTCAAATCCCTTGCGGGGATACTGACATGTTTTCCTGGTCAGATTCAGTCGACCTAAGTACTACGCAATGTGTGAGGTACCTAGCTCAAGGACACTACATCTCTGCTGAGGCATAACAAGACAATGTGTGTTTATTAATACGTCATGAATATCAGAGTCTATAATGTGGGTGTGTTTATTAATATGTCATGAATATCAGAGTCTATAATGTGGGTGTGTTTATTAATATGTCATGAATATCAGAGTCTATAATGTGGGTGTGTTTATTAATACATCATGAATATCAGTGTCTATAATGTGGGTGTGTTTATTAATACGCCATGACTATCAGAGTCTATAATGTGGGTGTGTTTATTAATATGTCATGAATATCAGAGTCTATAATGTGGGTGTGTTTATTAATACGTCATGAATATCAGAGTCTATAATGTGGGTGTGTTTATTAATACGTCATGAATATCAGAGTCTATAATGTGGGTGTGTTTATTAATATGTCATGAATATCAGAATCTATAATGTGGGTGTGTTTATTAATACGTCATGAATATCAGTGTCTATAATGTGGGTGTGTTTATTAATACGTCATGAATATCAGAGTCTATAATGTGGGTGTGTTTATTAATATGTCATGAATATCAGAGTCTATAATGTGGTTGTGTTTATTAATATGTCATGAATATCAGAGTCTATAATGTGGGTGTGTTTATTAATACGTCATGAATATCAGAGTCTATAATGTGGGTGTGTTTATTAATACGTCATGAATATCAGAGTCTATAATGTGGGTGTGTTTATTAATATGTCATGAATATCAGTGTCTATAATGTGGGTGTGTTTATTAATAAGTCATGAATATCAGTGTCTATAATGTGGGTGTGTTTATTAATATGTCATGAATATCAGTGTCTATACTGTGGGTGTGTTTATTAATATGTCATGAATATCAGTGTCTATAATGTGGGTGTGTTTATTAATATGTCATGAATATCAGTGTCTATAATGTGGGTGTGTTTATTAATATGTCATGACTATCAATGTCTATACTGTGGGTGTGTTAGTGCATGCAATATACTGACACCATAACAAAACTGTGCATTTTTACATTGAGCATTACTTTTTGTTATAAATTTTATAATTATGGATTTTACTATCATGGGTGAAGAATATAATCCATCACACATTACACTAATTAAATTAATTAATTTTACCCAATATTTCGCACATTTTGATACCAAATTTGCCTATGTTTTTGTCTAAAATGATATAACTTTGACATCTTAGGCAAAGTGCACAGTTGTATTACATTGCATTCTCATCCTGTGTGAGGTCAGATGATGTCGGTATGTAACCAAGCAACCAAGGTTGTAATGAAACTTGGTAAATAAATGGTAAATGTTTATCAGGGTTATGCTAGAGTAATTGTTCACGTCGAGATATCTACGTTTGGACGATGTGAACATGTGAGCCAACCATAAATTGTTTCTGAGATATGTAAACATTTATTTATAAAGATTCAATATTCAATTTTTTTTTATTGTTACATAAATATATTAACATATACGCTCTCAACATGTTTTTGTATGATACTATATACAATATAAACATGATATCGATTGTATATATGGGCGTTTTTCAAAACAGTGGCAGATTCTTGTCCGGCACCTTTGAATTTATTTTATTTTTAAATGCATTTCTTATATGCTGCATTATACTCTGCTAGATACACATACACACATGTATTACAAATACAAATATAGACTGAAACTCACCATATGTACTGTATATGGAACTGGTAAAAAAAAAAATTAAATTTATGTTTTTACATAATTACCATGAAGTAGTGAGGTTCCTAATAATTTTACATAAGTCAAAGAAAATATCACATTTTTCTAAAACTTCTGAGGAATCGACCATTAAAATATAATTTCGTAATGTTAAGTTATGAAAAAAAACAGTTTGTAATCAATTTAACAATTTGTTTAACGAAACAAACAAATCATTTTGTAACATTTTATATTTAATTAAACTTTAATCATGTTTTTAAAACACGTAACAGGAGACAAAAAATGTTTTCACTATGTCACTTTTCCTATGACTTAATATTTATGAAATACTAGCCTGAGCTCCCTCATGCACCTTTTTGTGTTCCTAAATGATGTTGTGTTCAGTTGATTAAACAATGTTTAAAAAATCTGAAGTTGTTTTTTATGAAAAAGGGTAGTTGAAATCTGCCACTTTTTTGAAAAACACCCATATAAAAGTAATTTGCTACACAGATAACCTGTTAACTTGTATTCATAAAACGATTTATACATGGCACATACAGGGTTTCGACGATAGCGACGAATAATTGCTGACCATATCATGGTACCGGAAGAGCTACATATATGATATATTTTACATATTAAAGAAATATTCATTCATTCATTCATAAATATTTATGATTGAATGATTCAATAATATTTGTTCATGAATTGATTTCTTTAAGGGGCTATGTCACCTTCAATGTGCTAGATATTGAACCAAACAAATACTTTGAAAATAAACGAGCACTGTCACCATATGCTTCTTTTTTATTAAATTATTGGTCCAACTATGAGTTCTACACATATTAAGTTGAATTTGAAAATGTATGGTTAATTAATGAATCTCTAAAACAATAGAGTATGTATTGGGCGTCATAACGTCCATAAGAAATGAACTGTTTATGTAAATAGTGTACAGAGTTATGCTACGAGTTCTAGGGTTTACAGAGTTGAACATGCACATATGCTATGCAGAAAGAAGAGCACACTCACTGAGGACATGTTTGACTTGACTTGGTTTGTTTTGGTCGCGAAATTAGGCGACACATGTTTTGGGGGGCAAACAGGTTACAATAGATACAATAAATCTTGAAAAATCTCTCGTAACATATTGACATAAACTGTTCTATTGTTCTAGAGATTCATTAATTAACCATTTATTTTCAAACTAAAGTTTCACTTTATAAACATCACAGTTGGGGAAATATTTCATTTATTGAAAATGAACCTGGTGATAGAGCTTTATGTTGTTTATTTTCGAAGTATTTGCCTAGCACATTGAAGATGACAATGCCCCTTAAGTGCATAATTAAACTATGATATTATATATAAGATAAAATACCTGGTAGTCGGGTCCAAATCTTTTCTGGAACAATAAACCCCAAAATAAATCTGACAAAAACTTGTGTCTTCCGTAATTCCATCGTGTATCGAATACCGCAGCTGAAAATTAGACATACATGTATCAGTGTCTTGTTTAGATCTAATTCCGCGAATCATTGAAATCTTTGCACGTGTATTATATATATCCTTGCACCATAGTTTGATTCCACATGTGGTGTTTTATAGATGTTCCAGAGAAGTTTGTTTCTTTATTTATATCTATCATAACAAGGGGAGGCTGTAAATAATGTTGTTATAACTTGTAGCCCAACCCATTTGCTTTTTTCCCCTTGACAAAACAAATGTATCGTATACTGCAATCATATAATTACATAGTAATCTCTGATTAGTTCTTAGTATTGTATGTATATATGTAATGTATTGTATGAAAAAATGCAATAAAATATTATTTTAAAACAATCGTCATATAAATCGTATATATATTTAAATAGTCAGTGTACCAAGAAGACAATGGTGCTTGCTATTAGTGGTGCTAAGCTAAATGGAAAAAGTGCACATAATATCATTAATCTTGAGTGAAATATTAAAGAGAATTAATTAATTGTTTAATATAATTAGTTAGCGCACTTTAATGTACTGCATTGCCATGATCTTAATGGTATGAAGATATGTGAAACAGCTTAACACAAACGTTATATAATTACAAATTTCATAAAGATACATTAATAGGTGTAGTCAATATCCAAATACTAATTACCTCTCAGTTATGTCTAAGTGCCACGAAAGTCCAATACGAAATTAAGTATCAAAAGAGTAATCAATGAATCCAATTTTAGATTATTGTTGAAATAAGTACAATTTAAAGTGATGATATAAAAACCATCACATGGTTATTTTAAGAACCTTCAGAATAATCTCAGTTATACACCTTATATACCTGTTGTATCCTTCAGTAATGTACAATATATTGTATCACATTGGGCGTTTTCAGAACCCGTATCATAGCTGTAGCCAGACTACTTTTCTTTAGAAAGATTACTTTACTTTACAAAGTGTAACACATATTGTGTGTGTGTGTGTGTGTGTGTTTTACGTTCATTTATCGTCGCTACCGGTTGCCCATATGAGCGACGCCTCCTGAAGAGATTAGTAATTTTAGATTTTTGGAGGATAGTGCAATGATACAGACAGAAACCCATACCAGAGTCAAATTATACAGACCTCAAATATCATGTACTGTAACTAAAACCTAGTCATAACAATGATTCCAGCAGTGTATATTTTTAGATGCGAGTTCACCGGCTGCGACGTCACAAGAAAGATTGCAGCGGGAATATGTTCAGAACAGAAAAGAAAACGATTACTTAACGTTATTGTTTTGTCGTTGTACTCGAAAAAGAATCTGAATCACCGTCAAGTATGAAAAAGTAACATAACAATAATATTTACCAATGTACTATATCGATGTGCACAAATACCTCTATCTGTGAAATATATTACCTGTGTAAAAACATCTAATTGCGGTAATGTCTTCCCCGATCTAAAATTTAGATACATAATGTAATATTAGCAAAAACATAGAACTCCGCTGCACTTTGTTTTAATCATCCCACATAGGGATATATGATCATCACGTGTATATATATATATAGTTTTTAATACATAGATATATCTTTATTTCGTAATGAGCCATGTCTGGTCCATGTATAAAGCATCAATACAAAACATTACAAAGTGAAACATGTTGGTAATATGGGTATGGTCACTAATCTCAACAACAATTATGGGAGAGACATTCAATGATTAAAACAATAAAAGATTCAATGACGACAATGTGCAGTGTAACAACGAGAATACTCAGAGACAACACTCAACCACACATGTAAATGATGAAACTTAAAACCTACCCATACACATACAACACAGTCAGGTAACGATTTTATTCCCGAATTTATAAGAAGGCAATATGAACGTCGAATTGATGCTCGTACAAATATACTATCTACTGCACGATCATACGCACAACTAACGACACATAAACATAATCAAACATCATCGAATGCAACCGAACAAAACACAAATACGGCGACTCAGAAACACAAAATGCAATCAAACAAGCACCGGTATTGACAAACCCAAAGCACAGATGACAGAAATGGTGAGCAACTTATAGACAATGCAAGTATAGGACATGTATATTTGTCGAACAGTAAACACACAGCAAACAACCTGACGAGAACTGAGTATAATCAGTCGGATAATACTGGTAATACGTGCAGGTGCACCACACACTAGTGGTGATAACACAACAAAAACAATGAACGTATAGCAATCGGCAACGATAGTGAACTTATAGCCCAAGACAGTGATGTTTTCATTGGTGTGAGAAAGAAACGTATTATATAGTATTATGTATGTAATATTGATCCGGCATCTACTGCTGCTGGTATGGGGAAGCATTTCCAAGAAGATGGGGTTGCAATACTCTCGACATCGGATCACTTTCCAATACATGTAATAATACAATATAATGACACACGACCGAACACTCCAAAACCTCCAGACCACGCGGGCTACGTTAAATGGCATATAGCCAGTGACCAGATGTTGATGTCTTGCGGTTCAAATATGGACAGTAAATTAGAACAGCTGACCAATATGGTCATAATGACCGCCAGTGACATTGAGACTGCATATCTCTCTATGATATTGTCATTGAAGAATGCAGCAAATCAGTCCATTCCCAAAACAAAATATAACAAACATACTATACCCTACTGGACGAAACAAGTCAAAGAAGCACACGCACGTCACGCTCGGTCGCCATGGATATGAGCGGGCATGTCATATTACACCGACAATGAAAGCTATCGGTTTTACAAAGAATGTAAAAAGTCATTTCATTCACGTCAAATGCAAGCATCCGAAAAATGTATTAACGAACTAGAATCTACAGCCGAAATAGATATAAGGTTATTCTGACACCTTGCTTGTTAAAATACGCAAAAGGGACACAAAACAAATGGTTAACGATGGTGTTGTTGCGACACCTAAAGAAGTTACAGACGCATGTGAAAACATTATGAAAACTTGTACACACCAGATGACAAACTTATTGAACAGACAGACATGCAAAGAGTCGATCGCACGTAAACTAAATATGTATATCGAAACGTCGAAACATAACGCCGACAACGGACTGCTTGACCCTCCAGTTACTGAATGCCAAATAAAGAGCGCCATTAAATTATTAAAAATACGCAAAGCAGCGGGTACTGATATTATTCAAAATGAGTAATGTTATCAATATACGAAGGTCACATGCTTGAATCTTTTCTTACAAAGCTATTTAATGCTGTACTGACAGTGGAATATATTCCAAAGGACTGGCACACTGGTCTCCTTATACAAATATTCAAAGGCAAGGTTAAATGTTCATAATTATGATATGAATCATTATCGCTCCGTGTCCATACTAAATACTGTGTATAAACTCTGTGAGCGCGTCTGTGAACGACGTCTTAGAACATTGCCATGCTTACACCCAAAGGTCACATCCATACCAGCATGGGTTTCAACCTGGTCTCAGTTGCATAACGGCTTCCTATTGTCTACAGGAAACTGGAAACCATTGATCACAATTTAGCTGGGGGTAGTGATACCCACGCAGTATTCCTTGATGCGAAAGCCACATACGATACAGTCAGACATGACTGCTTGTTCACCAAACTTTATGGAATGGGCATTACCGGTAAACTTTGGAGACATGTATTGCTTTGCTACAAGGATATGCAAAGCTCTGTCGTATAAATGGCTGTAAATCAAAATGGGTTCCCATACGCCAAGGAGTAAGACAATGTGGTGTCAGCTCCGGTTACGTGTATCTTGCATTCATAAATGAACGCGACAGAAAGTCTTTCTTCTCACTAGCTGGAGTGGGAGTACGCACATTTGGTCTAAATCCATTAACAATTGCTAACCTATATAGGAGAATTGTGTTACAATCTGCTTTATACGGATGCGAAACATGGCTAAACATTTCTAATAAACGATATGAACTAATCAGCAAGTTCCAGCATTTGGTTTCCAAAACAATTCAAGGCCATTCAATACGTACGAGATCAGACATGACAGAAGCTATGCTGAATATCCCAACAATTGCATCCGAAATTAATAAACGCAAACTAGTTTTTCTACAAAAACGTAGCCACTATGTCACCTAAATAGCTATTCATATTTAAACTTCACACCTAGCCAACCCCAGCGTTGGTCTGGGTTTCACATTGGATATAATTAAACTTTTAAATAAATATAATTTCAAAGACAAACTTACGTCCGGGATAAGCAGTTCCCGGGTAAATACGCATGGAAATCCAAACATACAACTGACCGTACACTCACAGATTGGCAGGAACGAACAATTTATGATAGAGATTTGATCCGTATTCGCGAACTAAACATACAAGGACGCCCAACCATTTTATGGACAGCAGCTGACACGACACTAGACCTAACATTTTCATTTCAAATCTAAATACTGAAGCACGTGTGTGTACTGAATGTGAGCAGATAGTACACACAGCCATTCACTCTCATATGTCTACAACTTGTCTAGCCACTTACCGGCTACGTCGCGAATTATTGGATCCTTAAGGAATGAACAGATAATTTCAAACCTAGTTAGTTTTGGTGTTGTTAGTCTTTAATCCACATGTATCACAATACATTTTCAAAGGACGTAAATTATGTTGTACATTGTTCCAGAAATCATTACACACGTGTGTGAGTGCAGAGTTAGATTGTATTGGCAAGGTAGTTAGTAGTTTACAAACATTGTCAGTATTTTATTAATATTTATTTTACTAAATAATTAATATAGTCAATATTTTACTAAGATAATCAGAATTTTACAGTCAGTATGTGATTAATAGTCAGTAAGTATTTTACTATTACAGTCAGTTAATATTTTACTAATATAGTCAGTATTTGACTAAAATAGTCAGTTTTACTAATAATTATAGTCAGTATTTGACTAAAATAGTCGGTTTTACTAATATAGTCAGTATTTTTCTACGATAAGCATTAATTGTTTAACTAATAGTCAGTATGTTACTAATACCGTCAGTCAGTATTTGACTAATATAATCAGTATTTTACCAATATATTCATTATTTTACTAATTTAGTCAGTATTTTACTTAGATAATCAACATTGTGATCATTTACTTATGTTCCATTAATGTCAAACCTAGACATGTCTTCCTGGGCATGCTTAGCCGACTTGGTTAACAAGTACTAGGCAATGTGTGTTAGGTGGCTTGCTCAATGACATTACATACGTGGCCTGACCGAGTATCGAACCCTGGACTGTTCGATCCCATATCCGACGCTCTACCACTGAACCACAGAAGCCACACGATAATACAGTCATTAGTATTTAACCAATATACATGTAGTTAGTATTTTACTAAAACAGTCAGTACTTTACTAAGATGGTCAGTATTTTATTAAGATATTCAGTATTTTATTAAGATAGTCAGTATTGTACTAAGATAGTCAGTATTTTACTAAGATAGTCAGTATTTTACTAAGATAGTCAGTAGTTTACCAATACAGTCAGTATTTTACTAAGATAGTCAGTAGTTTACCAATACAGTCAGTATTTTACTAAGATAGTCAGTATTTTACTAAGATAGTCAGTATTTTACTAAGATAGTCAGTATTTTACTAAGATAGTCAGTAGTTTACCAATACAGTCAGTATTTTACTAAGATAGTCAGTAGTTTACCAATACAGTCAGTATTTTACTAAGATAGTCAGAAGTTTACTAATACAGTCAGTGTTGTACTAAGATAGTCAGTATTTTACTAAGATAGTCAGTATTTTACTAAGATAGTCAGTATTTTACTAAGATAGTCAGTATTTTACTAAGATAGTCAGTATTTTACTAAGATAGTCAGTATTTTACTAAGATAGTCAGTATTTACTAATACAGTCAGTATTTTACTAAGATAGTCAGTATTTTACTAATACAGTCAGTATTTTACTAAGATAGTCAGTATTTTACTAAGATAGTCAGTATTTTACTAAGATAGTCAGTATTTTACTAAGATAGTCAGTATTTTACTAAGATAGTCAGTATTTTACTAAGATAGTCAGTATTTTACTAATACAGTCAGTATTTTACTAATACAGTCAGTATTTTACTAATATAGTCAGTATTTTACTAAGATAGTCAGTATTTTACTAAGATAGTCAGTATTTTACTAATACAGTCAGTATTTTACTAATACAGTCAGTATTTTACTAAGATAGTCAGTATTTTACTAATACAGTCAGTATTTTACAAATACAGTCAGTATTTTACTAAGTAGTCAGAAGTTACTAATACAGTCAGTATTGTACTAAGATAGTCAGTATTTTACTAAGATAGTCAGTATTTTACTAAGATAGTCAGTATTTTACTAATACAGTCAGTATTTTACTAAGATAGTCAGTATTTTACTAAGATAGTCAGTATTTTACTAATACAGTCAGTATTTTACTAAGATAGTCAGTATTTTACTAAGATAGTCAGTATTTTACTAAGATAGTCAGTATTTTACTAAGATAGTCAGTATTTTACTAAGATAGTCAGTATTTTACTAAGATAGTCAGTATTTTACTAAGATAGTCAGTAGTTTACCAATACAGTCAATATTTTACTAAGATAGTCAGTATTTTACTAAGATAGTCAGTATTTTACTAAGATAGTCAGTATTTTACTAAGATAGTCAGTATTTTACTAAGATAGTCAGTATTTTACTAATACAGTCAGTATTTTACTAAGATAGTCAGTATTTTACTAAGATAGTCAGTATTTTACTAAGATAGTCAGTAGTTTACCAATACAGTCAATATTTTACTAAGATAGTCAGTATTTTACTAAGATAGTCAGTATTTTACTAAGATAGTCAGTATTTTACTAAGATAGTCAGTATTTTACTAAGATAGTCAGTAGTTTACCAATACAGTCAGTATTTTACTAAGATAGTCAGAAGTTTACTAATACAATCAGTGTTGTACTAAGATAGTCAGTATTTTACTAAGATAGTCAGTATTTTACTAAGACAGTCAGTATTTTACTAATACAGTCAGTATTTTACTAATACAGTCAGTATTTTACTAAGATAGTCAGTATTTTACTAAGATAGTCAGTATTTTACTAATACAGTCAGTATTTTACTAATACAGTCAGTATTTTACTAAGATAGTCAGTATTTTACTAAGATAGTCAGTATTTTACTAAGATAGTCAGTATTTTACTAAGATAGTCAGTATTTTACTAAGATAGTCAGTATTTTACTAAGATAGTCAGTATTTTACGAATACAGTCAGTATTTTACTAATACAGTCAGTATTTTACTAATACAGTCAGTATTTTACTAAGATAGTCAGTATTTTACTAAGATAGTCAGTATTTTACTAATACAGTCAGTATTTTACTAATACAGTCAGTATTTTACTAAGGTAGTCAGTATTTTACTAATACAGTCAGTATTTTACAAATACAGTCAGTATTTTACTAAGCTAGTCAGAAGTTTACTAATACAGTCAGTGTTGTACTAAGATAGTCAGTATTTTACTAAGATAGTCAGTATTTTACTAAGATAGTCAGTAGTTTACCAATACAGTCAGTATTTTACTAAGATAGTCAGTATTTTACTAAGATAGTCAGTATTTTACTAAGATAGTCAGTATTTTACTAATACAGTCAGTATTTTACTAAGATAGTCAGTATTTTACTAAGATAGTCAGTATTTTACTAAGATAGTCAGTATTGTACTAAGATAGTCAGTATTTTACTAAGATAGTCAGTATTTTACTAATACAGTCAGTATTTTACTAATACAGTCAGTATTTTACTAAGATAGTCAGTATTTTACTAATACAGTCAGTATTTTACTAATACAGTCAGTATTTTACAAATACAGTCAGTATTTTACTAATACAGTCAGTATTTACAAAACATACTAATACAGTCAGTATTTTACTAAGGTAGTCAGTATTTTACTAATACAGTCAGTATTTTACTAATACAGTCAGTATTTTACTAATACAGTCAGTATTTTACTAATACAGTCAGTATTTTACTAATAGTCAGTATTTTACTAATACAGTCAGTATTTTACTAAGATAGTCAGTATTTTACTAATATAGTCAGTATTTTACTAATACAGTCAGTATTTTACTAAGATAGTCAGTATTTTACTAAGATAATCAGTATTTTACTAAGATAGTCAGTATTTACTAAGATAGTCAGTAGTTTACCAATACAGTCATATTTTACTAAGATAGTCAGTAGTTTACCAATACAGTCAGTATTTTACTAAGATAGTCAGTAGTTTACCAATACAATCAGTATTGTACTAAGATAGTCAGTATTTTACTAAGATAGTCAGTATTTTACTAATACAGTCAGTATTTTACTAATACAGTCAGTATTTTACTAAGATAGTCAGTATTTTACTAATACAGTCAGTATTTTACTAATACAGTCAGTATTTTACTAAGATAGTCAGTATTTTACTAAGATAGTCAGTATTTTACTAAGATAGTCAGTATTTTACTAAGATAGTCAGTATTTTACTAAGATAGTCAGTATTTTACTAATACAGTCAGTATTTTACTAAGATAGTCAGTATTTTACTAATACAGTCAGTATTTTACTAAGATAGTCAGTATTTTACTAAGATAGTCAGTATTTTACTAATACAGTCAGTATTTTACTAATACAGTCAGTATTTTACTAAGATAGTCAGTATTTTACTAATACAGTCAGTATTTTACTAATACAGTCAGTATTTTACTAAGATAGTCAGTAGTTTACTAATACAGTCAGTGTTGTACTAAGATAGTCAGTATTTTACTAAGATAGTCAGTATTTTACTAAGATAGTCAGTAGTTTACCAATACAGTCAGTATTTTACTAAGATAGTCAGTATTTTACTAAGATAGTCAGTATTTTACTAAGATAGTCAGTATTTTACTAAGATAGTCAGTATTTTACTAAGATAGTCAGTATTTTACTAAGATAGTCAGTATTTTACTAAGATAGTCAGTATTGTACTAAGATAGTCAGTATTTTACTAAGATAGTCAGTATTTTACTAATACAGTCAGTATTTTACTAATATAGTCAGTATTTTACTAAGGTAGTCAGTATTTTACTAATACAGTCAGTATTTTACTAATACAGTCAGTATTTTACTAATACAGTCAGTATTTTACTAATACAGTCAGTATTTTACAAATACAGTCAGTATTTTACAAATACAGTCAGTATTTTACTAATACAGTCAGTGTTTTACTAATACAGTCAAAATACTAATAAAGTCAGTATTGTACTAAGGTAGTCAGTGTTTTACTAATACAGTCAGTATTTTACTAATACAGTCAGTATTTTACTAAGGTAGTCAGTATTTTACTAATACAGTCAGTATTTTACTAATACAGTCAGTATTTTACTAAGATAGTCAGTATTTTACTAATACAGTCAGTATTTTACTAAGATAGTCAGTATTTTACTAAGATAGTCAGTATTTTACTAAGATAGTCAGTATTTTACTAAGATAGTCAGTATTACTAAGATAGTCAGGTTTACCAATACAGTCATATTTTACTAAGATAGTCAGTAGTTTACCAATACAGTCAGTATTTTACTAAGATAGTCAGAAGTTTACTAATACAATCAGTATTGTACTAAGATAGTCAGTATTTTACTAAGATAGTCAGTATTTTACTAAGATAGTCAGTATTTTACTAATACAGTCAGTATTTTACAAATACAGTCAGTATTTTACTAATACAGTCAGTGTTTTACTAATACAGTCAAAATACTAATACAGTCAGTATTTTACTAATACAGTCAGTATTTTACTAATACAGTCAGTATTGTACTAAGATAGTCAGTATTTTACTAATTAGTCATATTTACTAATCAGTCAGTATTTCACTAAGATAGTCAGTATTTTACTAAGATAGTCAGTATTTTACTAATACAGTCAGTATTTTACTAATACAGTCAGTATTTTACTAAACAGTCAGTGTTTACTAATACAGTCAGTATTTTACTAATACAGTCAGTATTTTACTAATACAGTAAGTATTTTACTAATACAGTCAGTATGTTACTAATACAGTCAGTATTTTACTAAGTAGTCAGTATTTACTAATACAGTCAGTATTTTACAAAACAGTCAGTATTTTACTAATACAGTCAGTATTTTACTAATACAGTCAGTATTTTACAAAACAGTCAGTATTTTACTAAACAGTCAGTTTTTACTAAGTATACTAATACAGTCAGTATTTTACTAATACAGTCAGTATTTTACTAATACAGTAGTATTGTACTAAGATAGTCAGTATTTTACTAATAGTATTACAATAGTCAGTATTTTACTAAGATAGTCAGTATTTTACTAAGATAGTCAGTATTTTACTAAGATAGTCAGTATTTTACTAATACAGTCAGTATTTTACTAATACAGTCAGTATTTTACTAATAGAGTCAGTGTTTACTAATACAGTCAGTATTTTACTAAGATAGTCAGTATTTTACTAATACAGTCAGTATTTTACTAATACAGTCAGTATTTTACTAATACAGTCAGTATTTTACTAAGGTAGTCAGTATTTACTAATACAGTCAGTATTTTACTAATACAGTCAGTATTTTACTAAGACAGTCAGTATTTTACTAATACAGTCAGTATTTTACTAAGATAGTCAGTATTTTACTAAGATAGTCAGTATTTTACTAAAGTAGTCAGTATTTTACTAATACAGTCAGTATTTTACTAATACAGTCAGTATTTTACTAATACAGTCAGTATTTTACTAATACAGTCAGTATTTTACTAAGACAGTCAGTATTTTACTAATACAGTCAGTATTTTACTAAGATAGTCAGTATTTTACTAATACAGTCAGTATTTTACTAAGATAGTCAGTATTTTACTAAGATAATCAGTATTTTACTAAGATAGTCAGTAGTTAACTAAGATAGTCAGTAGTTTACCAATACAGTCAGTATTTTACTAAGATAGTCAGTAGTTTACCAATACAGTCAGTATTGTACTAAGATAGTCAGTAGTTTACTAATATAGTCAGTATTTTACTAAGATAGTCAGTAGTTTACCAATACAGTCAGTATTGTACTAAGATAGTCAGTATTTTACTAAGATAGTCAGTATTTTACTAAGATAGTCAGTAGTTTACCAATACAGTCAATATTTTACTAAGATAGTCAGTATTTTACTAAGATAGTCAGTATTTTACTAAGATAGTCAGTATTTTACTAAGATAGTCAGTATTTTACTAAGATAGTCAGTATTTTACTAAGATAGTCAGTATTTTACTAAGATAGTCAGTATTTTACTAAGATAGTCAGTATTTTACTAAGATAGTCAGTAGTTTACCAATACAGTCAATATTTTACTAAGATAGTCAGTATTTTACTAAGATAGTCAGTATTTTACTAAGATAGTCAGTATTTTACTAAGATAGTCAGTATTTTACTAAGATAGTCAGTATTTTACTAAGATAGTCAGTATTTTACTAAGATAGTCAGTAGTTTACTAATACAGTCAGTAGTTTACTAATACAAGTAGTATTGTACTAAGGTAGTCAGTATTTTACTAAGATAGTCAGTATTTTACTAAGATAGTCAGTATTTTACTAAGATAGTCAGTAGTTTACTAAGATAGTCAGTAGTTTACTAAGATAGTCAGTAGTTTACTAATACAAGTAGTATTGTACTAAGGTAGTCAGTAGTTTACTAATACAAGTAGTATTGTACTAAGGTAGTCAGTAGTTTACTAATACAAGTAGTATTGTACTAAGGTAGTCAGTAGTTTACTAATACAAGTAGTATTGTACTAAGGTAGTCAGTAGTTTACTAATACAAGTAGTATTGTACTAAGGTAGTCAGTAGTTTACTAATACAGGTAGTATTGTACTAAGGTAGTCAGTAGTTTACTAATACAAGTAGTATTGTACTAAGGTAGTCAGTAGTTTACCAATACAAGTAGTATTGTACTAAGGTAGTCAGTAGTTTACTAATACAGTAGTATTGTACTAAGGTAGTCAGTAGTTTACCAATACAAGTAGTATTGTACTAAGGTAGTCAGTAGTTTACCAATACAAGTAGTATTGTACTAAGGTAGTCAGTAGTTTACTAAGATAGTCAGTAGTTTATTAATACAAGTAGTATTGTACTAAGGTAGTCAGTAGTTTACCAATACAAGTAGTATTGTACTAAGGTAGTCAGTAGTTTACTAATACAAGTAGTATTGTACTAAGGTAGTCAGTAATTTACCAATACAAGTAGTATTGTACTAAGGTAGTCAGTAGTTTACCAATACAAGTAGTAGTGTACTAAGGTAGTCAGTAGTTTACTAAGATAGTCAGTAGTTTATTAATACAAGTAGTATTGTACTAAGGTAGTCAGTAGTTTACCAATACAAGTAGCATTGTACTAAGGTAGTCAGTAGTTTACTAATACAAGTAGTATTGTACTAAGGTAGTCAGTAGTTTACCAATACAAGTAGTATTGTACTAAGGTAGTCAGTATTTTACTAAGATAGTCAGTAGTTTACTAATACAAGTAGTATTGTACTAAGATAGTCAGTATTTTACTAAGGTAGTCAGTAGTTTACTAAGATAGTCAGTAGTTTACTAAGATAGTCAGTATTGTACTAAGATAGTCAGTATTGTACTAAGGTAGTCAGTAGTTTACCAATACAGTCAGTAGTTTACTAATACAAGTAGTATTGTACTAAGGTAGTCAGTAGTTTACTAATACAAGTAGTATTGTACTAAGGAAGTCAGTAGTTTACTAATACAAGTAGTATTGTACTAAGATAGTCAGTAGTTTACTAATACAGGTAGTATTGTACTAAGGTAGTTAGTAGTTTACTAATACAAGTAGTATTGTACTAAGGTAGTCAGTAGTTTACTAATACAAGTAGTATTGTACTAAGGTAGTCAGTAGTTTACCAATACAAGTAGTATTGTACTAAGGTAGTCAGTAGTTTACCAATACAAGTAGTATTGTACTAAGGTAGTCAGTAGTTTACTAAGATAGTCAGTAGTTTACTAATACAAGTAGTATTGTACTAAGGTAGTCAGTAGTTTACTAATACAAGTAGTATTGTACTAAGGTAGTCAGTAGTTTACTAATACAAGTAGTATTGTACTAAGGAAGTCAGTAGTTTACTAATACAAGTAGTATTGTACTAAGGTAGTCAGTAGTTTACTAATACAGGTAGTATTGTACTAAGGTAGTCAGTAGTTTACTAATACAAGTAGTATTGTACTAAGGTAGTCAGTAGTTTACCAATACAAGTAGTATTGTACTAAGGTAGTCAGTAGTTTACTAATACAAGTAGTATTGTACTAAGGTAGTCAGTAGTTTACCAATACAAGTAGTATTGTACTAAGGTAGTCAGTAGTTTACCAATACAAGTAGTATTGTACTAAGGTAGTCAGTAGTTTACTAAGATAGTCAGTAGTTTATAATACAAGTAGTATTGTACTAAGGTAGTCAGTAGTTTACCAATACAAGTAGTATTGTACTAAGGTAGTCAGTAGTTTACTAATACAAGTAGTATTGTACTAAGGTAGTCAGTAGTTTACCAATACAAGTAGTATTGTACTAAGGTAGTCAGTAGTTTACCAATACAAGTAGTATTGTACTAAGGTAGTCAGTAGTTTACTAAGATAGTCAGTAGTTTATTAATACAAGTAGTATTGTACTAAGGTAGTCAGTAGTTTACCAATACAAGTAGCATTGTACTAAGGTAGTCAGTAGTTTACTAATACAAGTAGTATTGTACTAAGGTAGTCAGTAGTTTACCAATACAAGTAGTATTGTACTAAGGTAGTCAGTATTTTACTAAGATAGTCAGTAGTTTACTAATACAAGTAGTATTGTACTAAGGTAGTCAGTATTTTACTAAGATAGTCAGTAGTTTACTAATACAAGTAGTATTGTACTAAGATAGTCAGTAGTTTACTAAGGTAGTCAGTAGTTTACTACGATAGATAGTAGTTTACTAAGATAGTCAGTATTTTACTAAGATAGTCAGTATTGTACTAAGGTAGTCAGTATTTTACTAAGATAGTCAGTAGTTTACTAATACAAGTAGTATTGTACTAAGGTAGTCAGTAGTTTACTAATACAGTCAGTATTTTATTAAGATAGTCATTCGTAGCCGTAGTCAGGAGATGTCGTTAGAATAATATGTTTTATATACTAACATACCTGATTTAAGATGAACGCGCAATCATCATACCAGTCTGCTAACTGCTGTTCCGTAACTGTTGTAGTGTGAGGAACTGTCACAATACGTTCCTTCTCTTGATTGGACCTCTCCATAGCAAGTAAGGCTAAACGTTTAGCTTCTTCAACATTGCCACTGTACAGCGAATCATATGCTCCTTCTATTGATTCAGAAATCTCATCCTAAGCAGGAACAACATCATATTTATTTTAATCATAAATAGCAAAGAAAATAGTTCATGTAATGTAGATGTATACGACACGGCAAAGACAGATGAATTATAAAATGGCAATCATAAATATATTTCTGTGTCCTGTGTCTGAACTATTATACGACCAAGTTGCTTTAAAACTTGTAATTAAATTGTTTATAAGAGAGGACAATCATAAGCTATACAGCTTTCTGTCCAATTCCTTATATCAGTTGTTGGAAATAATCATGTATCAACAGAAAATAAATATGTTCAAACTAAATTGTTTATAACAGATGGGCAGTTTACCGTGACACGGGTTCTAGCGGTTAACCAGTACTTGGTGCACCAACCTCCGTAAGAAACTGCCGACGTTTCAATATAAGGAGACACGGTCTGAGCGGGGCTCGAACCATTGACCATCAGTGATGATAGCTTACAGTGGTATACAAGTCATCGACAACGTAGTTTAATCGCTCTCGATACCTCATTAAATTGTGATATTGTATAAGTACAATTACTTTGGTGTCTGGTGTCTCAGTTTGCATACTACTCTTTAAATGTAGATCTGTTTTGGTCCCATCGATATCATCTAAATCTTCACCAGTTTCTGTGTCTGTGCTCTGACAAGCATGAGTATTGTTTTCATCAGTACAACAACCAGACTCAACTGTAAGATAATGATTTTACAAGGACACACAACAGCAAAATAACAACATTGAGGCATTACGCATTAACGAATCCATTGGGCCACACTCAGATATGAGAGTAATATGTATACCTCATAGATTAAAGAGATGAAACAATGAGCATGCTAACTACAATGCTAACTTAAATTTGCATTATAAGATATGTATCAAAGAATAACTAAATATATTAAAACAAATATGCTTATATTTACCTTCTCCATCAAGATGAGCAGTAATAGACAACGATGGTATTTGCAAAACGTTTCCAATTTCCATTTGCAAATACTTCATTCCATTTTCAATCATCCCACCCTTTTTAAGGCAGTCTTGGACTTGTTTGTGAATTGCATGACTGTCAGTTTGAAGTGTTAACCGTAACTTATTTGAATCTGAAGTTGTGCTTGGAAGTTCAATTCCAGCGATGCGAATATCTTCTACTCCGTTTGTTCTCAGTTTGCCTAATGCAGTTGAACTACTAGCTTGGTCACTATGTGCAATATATGGCTGTATCACGTATTCTCTGGGTGGAACACATTCTTCAAGAGCTAGAACTGAAACAGAAGTGTGCGATTTGAATTATATCACGTGTTATAACAGATATGTACTACTGACTAATATTCGAAAACACCCTCGTTTATTACCATATCTATGTTTTCAACTTGCAATACGGGATCTTAATTTATAGTCCATGATCATTTACACGACCACTTGATATTCCATTAAACCAAGGAACACCAAGGGGACATTCATAGGAAAGCGCACACTAATGAAAGAAACGGAAATGAAATATAGAGACCACTACGCTATGGTGATGAAATCAGTTTGTCATAATGAGCAATCTGGAGCACGTGAATACTAGTTGGTTTAATCAGTCAAGTCAGCTGATATACATAGGATATTAAATGCGTGATCATTTGTTAATGAATTTATTTAACGAGTTTTCTGGGAGTTTTATCGTTTATAAAAGACGAGTTAAATCAAGTCAAGAACAAATGGACACTAATAGTAGATCCTATTTATAACATAATCGTCCAAGAAACCCGGTAAATTCACTGAATTGAAAATGTTGTATGTACCTGTGCTTCAGTGATTAGCAATGAAGTGCGTTATGCGGTTGGCTTAGCCTGGAAACAGGCGTTGATATGCCTTGTCAGTGATATAAATATAGTTTTAACACCGATACCATTAATTGACAAGTTTAACTTATGTTAGATGTGTATTAGTAATTATATGTCAGTGAACCCTGACGTAAGTAAATAAATGTTATTCAATTTTGAATGAAGAGTCACATCCGAACAAATGTTGAATGTAAATGCGGCAATGCTATAATAGGTGCTACTGAACTATATTTGATCTGGATCTGTCTTTGAACGAACATTAGGATTATCAGGTTTAAGCAAATCATGTATTTCCGTCTGCTAATAGGGCTCTCGGCTTGCTAATAGGGCTCTCGGCTTGCTAATAGGGCTCTCGGCTTGCTAATAGGGCTCTCGGCTTGCTAATAGGGCTCTCGGCTTGCTAATAGCTAAGCGTAAATCAATAGGTAATATCCCGTTGAATTGTCTTCAATCCATTGTTTATTGCCACAGTGTGGTCGGTTATAGCACAGTGTACGGCAATTTGGGGACTCAGTCCTTTCTATGTCTCAATGCAGTACAAAATCTACAAACTGGAGCGCTACGATTTTTCCTTGGGTTAATATGTTATATTTCGGGTTTTTCGCATGCATTAGCACCATTTTGGGCTATATCGCTGGCGGGCAGTTTACCTAACAACACATTTCCTGGGCAGGCTCCAGCGGTTAACCAGTACTTGCACCAACCTCCGTAAGAAACTGCCAACTTTTTCATATAAATGAGAAACGGCCTGAGCGGGGCTCGAACCCGTGACCATCAGTGATGATAGGTTACAGTGGTATACAAGTCAGCGACCTTAACCACTCGACCACGGAGGCGGACAGGGTTAATACGTAGTGTACTCAATGTTGCTATTGCTGGCAACACTGGCGGGAATCCTGTTCACTTGAAACAGTTCAAAGGTGTCTGTATATATTGGAATAGTCTAAAGCACATGTCTATGGAGAGAGTGAATCAAAAATATATGCATGTATTGCTTAGCCAAAGGTATTAGAACTTGTAGAAGTTGGTTCTGAATTCATGAACAAACATAACTGCCAAGAACGTAATGATGTAAATAATGATGATCATAAAACATGTTGTTGATACAGTTGTGACAAATGGTCTAGATACATATTTGGAGGCGTGACATAATAGTATCCACCACAGGCATGTTGTACATTGTCATGGAAGTAATAAAGTACGAACATGCATGTTTCTTTAAACTAATGATTGCGTAGAATCGTATTACAATGTTGTTATATCTTACACACATAAATCATCCTTTGTAAGGTTCGCATTGTTGTGTGATACATCACCTATTCGTATAGATATGAGCGTTTGCAAGAATTGGAAAGGCTATACCCATTTTACGTAAAACATATCATTGTGGGTTGTTCAGTGAATAGCGATATCCGACAACACGTGTTCGAAAGAATTGTGTCATTCTATACGTCATATCTATATATTGAGAAATGTATGTATTTGTTTTCCAACCCGGATGCATACTTGCTGTATATTGCCTAAGCCTGCTTCGATAGTTTACAAAGACGAGCAAACTTTGTTTATATGTAAAATATCGTGCCAATAGGTTGGTTTGGGGTACATACAGTGGAATGGAATTTACCACTAAGTGGACTAACAAGGGTTATATAATTCTTTTCGGTTAAACGAAGTGAATTAGAAGAGAATTATTTCCCCTCGTATTGTTCCTGACGGACCACTGCGGGGCGCTTTTTCGCGCTCTGGCGAGCAAGATTTGTTCGCTTTGCGAAGTGGTCAGTTCACTTCAGCGCTTGGTCACTCGACTGTCAACATGTCCGTAGAAAATGTTTCTTCCGCACCTCCGACACACGATAACGATGCGTCGATAAAGGAACATTTAGCTGAGATTTCCCGACAGCTTTCACAGCATAGAGAAGAAGTTACATCCTTGAGAGAGGAAGTACGTGGTAGTAACGCTACAGTTGGGAAAGAAGTCAAGAAATTGAAGTCGGACATTGATATTCAGTGGAAACGCCAGGGCAACGAAATACAGTACTGTGAAATTATTGACTTCATGAATCAGGCTATCGATAATAGCAAACCACATTATTGCCAAGAGGTTCTGCACGAGGCATTGGAAAATGTCAAAAAACGCCAGAAACGTATTCGCATCGCCGACAGCTCTGGGGGAGGCTGGGACATCGTCAATTGCTACACTTCTAACCCACTGGCCAGCGATTCCGAAGACGAATCTAAACTCCGCAAGGCCGAAAATCAGGCTCTCAAGAAACGGAAATCAAAGTCGGTCAAACGTTTGCAGCCATCACGTAAAGCACCTTCAGATACTGTTACTTCTGGTGCTTTGTTCAACTACCCTTCTTCCTTTCGTAACTACACACCAGAAGGGAATTTTCAACTCTTCCAACAAGGGGAGGAAGGCTTTTTCGAGGCTCAGGCAACTTCCCATCTAGACCAGTCGCCTACGGCTCATGCTTCTCCTGTGGCTCGTTCGAACACTCCCGACGTTCAAGTCCCTATGCTACAGGGTTCGACATCGACAGATCCGGACAGTTTCCCGCCAGAAAGTAGGGAGTTTCAAGATTACACTATGGAAGATGAGTATTTTTCACATTCTGTTAGTTTACATACAAAAGCAGAATCAAAATTGACAAAAGACTATTATGAATATGAATCTGGACAAAAAGACATTTTAGTTAGAGGTCGCTTGAGCGATAACTTATGTTTCTGGAAATCTATAGGTGCAAATAATTTTATACTTGATACTATTTCACAAGGCTATAAAATACCTTTTTATTCAGAACCTGCGTGTTCATTTTTACGCAACAATAAATCTGCCATAAATAATTGCGATTTTGTAAGTGAAGCTATTTCAGAATTATTGGATAGAAATTTAGTCGAGCTATGCGACTGCATTCCTTACATTGTTAATCCGCTCACAGTTTCAGTCAGGGATAACGGTAAGAAACGTCTGATCCTTGACCTCAGAGTAGTAAATAAACATTTATGGAAACAGTATTTCAGGTATGAAGATATCAAAGTAGCGTTATCTTTTTTGGACACTCATGTTTCTAGACGATGGTTTTGGGTGCGATTCTGGTTACGAACGTACTTTATCTCTCGGGTTTTCAGTCAAACAGGATCTCATTCTTTCAGGGTTTGTTCCCAAGTCAGCAAAATGTATTTGGGTACCGGTACAACATTTACAATTCCTGGGAAATGATATTGATTCAGTATCTGGAATGATATCCATACCTCAAACTAGAATTAATAAATGTCTTAAGACATTGGATAAATTGTCACATAGCATTGTGAAACACAGCAGGGTTCATGTTCGATCCTTGGCTAGTTTTGTTGGTCAAGTGATTTCAATGTATATAGTCATAGGTAACATTTCTCAAATTATGACCAGATTTGTTAGTATGGACATACCTACAACCCTCACTAGGATTTTTATGTAAAATTGTCTCCAGAGAGTAAGGACCAGTTAGAATTCTGGAAAAGAGAATTACCTCATATGAATTCTAGAAAGTTTATTGATTGCTTTTCTTCTACAAAAATAGTGTATTCAGACGCAAGTTCTCTAGCTTACGGCGGGTATGAAGTAAGTGCATATAATAATATAGCACACGGTGTTTGGTCACCGGAACTAGAGTCTTTATGGTCCTCTACATGGAGAGAACTCATGGCAGTTTACAGAGTTTTGAAATCTTTAGATCATTTACTACAGCATCAAAGAGTTAAATGGTTTACAGACAACCAAGCAGTGAGTAAAATTGTAGGCAAAGGTTCGATGGTTTATAATTTACAGTCTATAGCTTTAGACATATACAAATTTTGCGTAAACAATTCAACTAACATTGATATTGAATGGATACCTAGGTCAGAGAATGAAAAAGCAGATTTTCTTTCTAATATTTGCGATTTTGATGACTGGGGTATTTCTTATGCCATTCTGGATTTAGTACAGAGTAAATGCGGCCCGCTAGAAGTTGATTGGTTCGCTTCCGATCACAATGCTAAGTTACCGGTTTTTTATTCTAGATTTTGGAATATTAATTCGAGCGGTATAGACGCATTCACAGAAGATTGGTCCGGAAAGTTCGGATTTTTTGTTCCACCGATATCATTAGTTCACAGAGTACTTAAGCAAATGATCACAGATAAATTTCAAGGTGTTCTTATTACTCCCCACTGGACATCTGCTAATTATTGGCCAATTTTATGCCCGAATGGGGATTTTACAAACCAAGTTCTCGAATGGATGCATTTACCAATACAAAAGGAATTTTACACCTGTTGTAAAAATGGCAAAGGCATTTTTGGGAATAAGAACTTGTGTTTTAATATGTTGGCTATCCAATTTAGTTATAATAAAGGGGATTAATTCTGGAACCAATAATTTGACTTAACAATTACGATTTATCCCCCGTTCCGTTAATTTTGCATTAAGGCAATATAACATAAAATATTTGTTTCACGTCCTATATTTTATTCCTGATTTTTGACGGACAGTTATTAGAATATTCACTAAACATGATTTATCGACAGTCATTGTATTCATGTATCGGTTGGCTTTGCAGCCATGATAATAGGTTGGTTTTGCAGCCATGATAATAGGCTGGCTTTGCAGCCATGGTAATAGCCTGGCTTTGCAGTCATGAGAATAGCCAGGCTTCGCAGCCATGAGAATAGCCTGGCTTTGCAGCCATGAGAATAGCCTGGCTTTGCAGCCATGAGAATAGCCTGGCTTTGCAGCCATGAGAATAGCCTGGCTTTGCAGCCATGAGAATAGCCTGGCTTTGCAGCCATGAGAATAGCCTGGCTTTGCAGCCATGGTAATAGTCTTGATTGACAGCCATGATAATAGCCTTGCTATACAGCTGGTTTTGCTTTATAAACATTAAAGTAAATTACAGCAATAAGAAATAGAAAAATAGTTAAAGTGAATCTTTTTCTTATGTTATAAACACATTTTGTTTTGGTGTTAAGCTATAACTGTTTTGTTACATTGTTACAAATACTTAAACGGTTGACTTTATATACCGGTATGTACAATACTTAGACAAAGTGACCCTACTGCCCAAGATATTACAGCATTCCATAGCTGATAGTATCCCGGTGTTACTGGTTTTCGACGACGTAGTACATAACGGACTCCTATAGGTTTAGAATTGTCATACACTGTAAACAATTTTATGTCACCAAATAAACAATATTTTACCTTTCATTCCCCAAAATCTCGAAGAAAACCGATTGTTTACTTATTGAGAAAAGTTGACAAAATAGCGGTACCTCATTCTCAGTGATCCGGAATGACGTCACATGTTTTCGCCCAACTGTGGAAATTGCCTACAGCGCGAGCATTATTATGTAAGCAACGGTTTTTTTAACAAAACAATATAAATAAGGAACACTTACTTTAATAATAGGCTTAATTTATCATTTTCACTCAAAATTCATTTGTTGGAGAGCATTTTGTCTATATACTGTATCTAAAACACTAATTTAGTTTAACTTAGACCACACGGGGCATAAGAAGTCGTCGCCCCTCCTAATTACTCTGACTGGGTGCAGAACCGTAACTGGACCCATCCATCGAACACATCACACGGTGCCTAACAGAGAATAACTAGGTTTACACAACCATGTATATCAGTTGGAGAACCTCTGTGAAAACGCGTGGACCTGAAGGCGAAAAACGGTGAAAATCGATATTATGAATAAGGACCCCTTGTGTGTAATAACGGACATAACTCATAAACACGGAGCAGTGAGACTATAATGACATTTTTATTCGTAAATATATTGGCGTGGCAGACGATGCATATGTCATTTTGGAGAAAAAATTGCCAATTTCTTTAAAAAAATGATATTTATATGGTGACATAAAATGGATATAGTGAAATTAGTGAAAACTGGGGTAGGTTTAAAGTTTTCACCGCTAATTTACCTTGTCTGATCTATTATGGTCAGTTAGAAATAGATTGGAAGTGCACAAGGTATGTTTATTTATAATTCCGGTAACTGGAGCGTGAAATATTGCGTGATCTCTCGCGACTTGCTATTTCCACAGTTGGGTGAAAACCTGTTCTGGGCGAAAACTCTTCATGCCGGGATACGTGTAAAGGTTATAACAGCGCATTTAACCGATGGAAAAAGTGGGCTTTTTCAAATAGTCTTTGTAGTGGGGACATTTTGCCCGCCAGGGCATTACCGTTAGCCATTTATCTAACTTCATTAATGCAAAATGCTTCTTCGGCAAAACCGATTGAAAAATCTTACTACGCTATAAAATGGGTTCACGAAATTAATGGCTTAACTTCACCTACTAATTCTTCATTAGTTTATAATGTATTACAAGCAGCAAAGCGTATTCTTGCTAGGCCTGTCGTAAAGAAAGAGCCTGTAACTGTGGATCTTCTTTCTTCAGTTTACAAGAGTTTATATACGCATGGTAATATCAGGTCTCAGAGAACAATATGTGCTTTATTGTTATCATTCGCTGGATTTTTAAGAAGTTCAGAGTTGTTGAAAATAAAAAGAAATGATTTAGTTTTTCGTGATAATCATATGGAAATATTTATTGAATCTAGTAAAACAGATCAATACAGAGACGGTGCTTGGATCATTACTGCCAACACAGGAACATCACTATGTCCAGTTATAAACACTGTAAACTATCTTGATTGGGCAAATTTCCAAGAGAATTCAGATGATTATATATTTTGCAATTTCAGTGCTACAAAAACAGGTTTTAAGTACAGGAAAGTTAATAAGACCATGTCATACAGTACCTTGAGGGATCTTTTTAAAATTGCTCTTGCTCCACATGTTATAGACATATCAAAGTTTTGTTTGCATTCATTACGTTCAGGTGGCGCCACCGCCGCTGCAAACAAGGGTGTTAAGGACAGACATTTTAAAAGACATGGTCGTTGGACCAGCGAACAAGCAAAAGACGGTTATGTGAACGACAGTTTGGAGGAACGTCTTATTGTTTCGCAATGTCTGGGCGTATGAACATTATAAGTATTTAGTATTGTGATGTCATGTTGTATGTTTATTGATGGAACACGTACATTAAATACAAGTAATAGATTTTCTAGTTTATATATTACCTAGATTTTCCCGTTCTTTAAGTTCAGTCAACACCAAGTCGCTTACAACAAATTAAACTATTATTCATTGAAACTTTGTTCATATTCTTTATGGTATTAATGTTTTATTGTGACAGTTCTTGTCCGTGGGGTACGATTTGAGAGGATTACAACGTTAATCTATTTTAGGACAATACCATATGCATGTAAACTATTCTTGGTGAATGTTCTATGTTAATGTTGCAAATCAGTTCATTTTCGATCTGATCAAAGGTGATAACCGGTTTATTAGGACATTTATTAAACAATGCACAATAATGCGATTTTACAAATTCAGGATTTTAAATATAGCGTTTCTTAATACTCTTAGCTGAAGATTTGTAACGTAAGCATATTTTTATCAGTGTATACATATGGCTATAGTCTCTTATAATTAAATAGAGAATGACTGTGGTCACTGCTATATGTTGCTGTAAATATGATGTACATGAATGAGATAAATAAACACAAAAATTAAAAAATGCTGAAATCTGTTTTTTACAGATCGTGTTTAATCTATCAATGGTTTTACCGTATGGTTTGTTAGCTTAGCAAGATGTGATCATATACAGTGACATTCATCAGTCTATCTCAAGATATATATGAACACATGAATTGTTATTTGGTATGCATTATATCCATAATATCTAAAATATAATGATGAAATTTAAATTTACACAATGTTTTCTCACCCAACTTGTCCAGTACTCTGTAGATTTCATCTTTGTAGATAATCACTTCAAGCTCTACATCAGCGCAACCATCGATATTTCTTATGGCCTGTTGTAGCTTATTCATCTGCCTCGTGAGATTGCCGTTCCTATAATCTCGTAATAGACCAATAAGGGAGCTAAGTGATCCGAATGCTATTGTCAATACAATACATTTTTGCTTTATGCTGTCTAGACGTCTTCCGGTGGTCAATAATTCTTTGAATGTCTGCTCTACTGCATTTCTTAGCTTATCTAAGACACTGTTTGGTAATTCGTCTTTTAGAGATGAATCTCTGTTTTCAATAATGTCATTGAAGATCATCATTAGACGGTCGCAAACATCTTTCTCTGTTTCTGAAGTGCAGTTTCTCACCTCTAGGGTAATGCCAATACCTGAATTTATACAATAATTATAAAATGTCGTCTGACGTGAAACTATTGCATGCCTGAGCTAGTGAACACTTTGGCACAATTTTACTGAAGTTATGGGTACATAACAATTTAAATATGTCAAAGGGAAATAAGAGTACCTTCATATGCATTGGTGTGAGTCAAGGATATTCCACCCGAGTGGTCCGAATATGTCTGACGACATATTATGACAACGAGTGTGAAATATCCTTGTCCCGCACAAATGCATACCGATGGACACATTCTCTCGTGCTACTGGCCAGGACACTCGCTGTATTGCCAATATTAACAAACGGTTAATCTTTGAAAGTGATGTGAACATTTCAACGTTATTCCTGCTGGACGAATCTTTGTTTCATTTAATCGACAGTGCTAGCAAACCCGAAACACCCGAAAAATAAACTCTGAACTAATCTACATGCTTAATTACGTATTTCTGTTCAACTTTAATACGCTCAGACACACAGACAATCAGAAGCAGACGGATCTGTACTCCAGTGGTTAACACGCTGGACTGATAATCCATGGATCGCAGGTTCGATCCCCCGTCTGACCTAATAAAATTAACAGTCTTTCAGGTGGGACATTAAACCGATGTCTCGTGTCGTTGCTTTACACCATGCACTTAAAAGAACCAGTGGAGACTCTGGAATGGGTGTTTGTCTGTATCATTGCACTATCCTCCAAAAATCTAAAATGACTAATCTTTTCAGGAGACGTCGCTCATATGGGCAACCGGTAGCGACGATAAATAAACGTAAAGTACACAAAAGACACAGACAATTTAAGGAATCTGTTTAATTACGTCACCCAACTGATTCACGGGTGTGCGGATGTATACGGACACAACTGGTATAAACGTTCAAAATAGACAATATTTTCACAATTGAAATATGTTCAGTCTTACATATTAACTACATTTTGACATAATTATTCCGAGACGCTATCATTAATAATAGCGCCAAGCAGATGTGATAATGAAAGTACCAATATCACTACAGCACGTGAGAGTTAACGACACGTGGAGTAATGGATAACGAAAGTCTGCATCGGCGGACTAGCTGGAAACATGTGTCCTAGTGTGCGAGAATACAATATCTTTACCAGGTATAGCTGGTGGTGAGTCTTTTAAATATAACGCTATATGCTCAAGTATGTCAATCACAGTGTCCAGTTTTGTATCCATGCCATCATGATCTGAAAATAGTTTGGGTAAAATGTTTTATAATACTTAATAGACCCAACTAGGTAGATAAGGTACGAATAGCAGAGATAGTGAACTATTTCGCGGTACAGTACACTGTAGCAACATATTGCAATATACTGATATGCCGTGGCACTCCAGCGCCATGGTGTCATGTCATACAGTGCAGCACGCGCTTCAAGAACAAAACAATAACATTCGATTGAAAAACAATAAAATGCACCTAAATAACGTATGCTTAACTCTTTCAGCGCCGACTAAATTGAGAGCATGTGCAAGCAACATAGATCCAGATCAGCCGCGGCGTAACGCCGCGTCTGATCAGGATCTATGTTGTTTGCTATTCGGATAGGTGCTTCAGCTCCACTGTCTGAAGAGCAATCAACATACAGCCTGATCAGACGACACGTTCTGTTCTGTCTGATCGAGTTCTCGGCTTTTTGCAAAGTCGCTTTTATGCGACATTGGCGGTGAAAGAGTTAAGGCAATTGTTTTTCGTAGCATGTTTCGGTAATATCGTGGTCAATTCTATATATCTATCGTATACACATTGCGCCAAACGGATGTGCTATATGAAGTAACAATATCGGAGAAGATATAGAATAATACTGTAGCTTGAGATCTTTAGTATAATAGTATCTCACAGAATTTTACAATTTCTAAAATGGCACTCTGGGCATTGAGCATTTACGATGCTGTTAGTACCAGTGGTAGCCAGACTACTGAAATTGTACTGACAAAATGTTTGTTTTTGTGAAGAGTATGCAAATGGTCGTCACACGAATCAGACATTACTACGCCAACAAACTTGCATAGCATACATAGATACTAGTGTGTCATTTGGTTGAGACCGTGTAAACATTATACGGAATCGCTAATGAATAGTAGTACTTAGTGTTTCAATTTAGTTATGCTCCTATCGATGTAGTCCAATGGGTCATATATACAAACAGAAATATTTAAACTCGACGAAACCACTGATCGAAAATGTCACGAATTCTCCAAAACCGAGGCCATATGAAACATTGGCATATGTATTAACACGTTACTCGTATGCGTGTAGCACAATACACGTTTCCGTCGCAGATTGAGTTAGATTGTTGACACCAACGCACTGCCCCTCACACTGGTGGTGTCTAATTCTCTATTATGAGGAAGCTATCCAGCTGTTAGGACCAGCGATCATATAGTCTAAGTTAGTCACGAGATGGACCTCCGGTACCTGGATTACAAGCATATACGGACGACCGACGGAACATCACCGACAGTAGAATTCCACATTTACCGACATGGGAGCTGTCGTCCGATTATTATCATTTACGGCGTTAGACATGAAGAAGAAGAATGTTTATCATTAAGACTTAGACGTTACAGTTTCTTGTCTGTAACATTTAGTCATATTTTCAATATATAGTACACTACTATGATATACAATCGTGATGAGGATGGACAAGTGATGTAATGATTATGAACATACATGGGAAAATAATGACACTGTTGTGGTGAAATATAGAACATGTGAACCATGGTCATGACTGTATTAAGAATGTAGGATGTATCCAATTGACAGCTCATTCATTCTAAACACGAAGGGATAAAGCTTCCTGGATGTAATTGCTAAGGTTAACCAGCTCTGGTGAATTATCGCATCGAAATAATTGCAATGATTTGAACATACTCGGTCGATTAGAATACAAACATTTGATATACTGGTTTCTTAATGTACAATACACTTAAACACGACGACGCAACTCTCATCTTCCACTCTGTGTATATTACATAATAAACATAACCTTTCCTTTGGTCAAACAGATTTCTACCATACCTACCTGTTTCAATCATTAAGTTATGTTCTGATAGCCCTAATTTTGTAACAGCAATTCATAATGTTCTGCTTAGTATGGTACTAGGCTAGGTACGAGTCGTTACTAAACTTAATCTGGACATCTGTATGTAATATAAGTACTTCATTTATTTGAAGATCAGCGTGTGTGGTTGATAACATGTTGATAATATATACAAAAAGTATGTTCATAGCTTTCAGGATATTGCCTTGGAGTTTTTGTGAGTTTAAATTAAAACTACCCGTATAGATAAGTGCAATGTTCACATACAGTACCACGTTTAATATCAATGACGTTTTGATACACAGAGTTACCTCATTCATAACCTCTCCCAAAATTGCAAAAGGGGTTGTCCCTGATGTATATAGAATTCTAGGAAAATATAACCGTACACAGTTCTTCTCAGATTATATACACGATGGTATATTCCCGAGCGTATCTGTATGGAATATAAGGCCAAACTGGCAGTATTAAACCAAGTAGTAAATAAATAAAGAAAAAAGTTTAAAAACATAAAAAATACTATCACAAAGCTAAACGCTCTCAGAACCATATTCACTGGAATAAGTTCAGAACAATCCGAAATGAAATAGTCTCACTTATCCGCTCGATCTGCGAAACTAAATCAATTTGTTAAATTGACTGATTCTCTCAATTCTGCAACGACAACGCCAAAGGACTGGGGGTAAACTCATTAAAGCATTCATTTCTGCTTCTAATAAACAAGTCATCCTCCCGTTTATAGCCCAGGTCACATATGAACCTGTCCTAGATTGTATGTCGAAGTTTGATCTCTTGAATGACATATGTTGTAGCCAGTCTTCGCTCAACAACCCCGATAAGGATCTTCATAACAAACATTTCAAGAGCATATAAATAAACTAGACTCTATTTCAATTACCATACAATAAATCGAAGATGTTTTGAAATCTATTAAATTCAACAAAGCTTCAGGAACAGATGGAATTAGCAACCAGATACTGTGTGAAACTGTGATTAAATTTCCACTTTGGTCTCTGTTCAACAATTCACTATAACGCAGTAAGGTACTTCATACTTGGAAAGATACTAATGTCTGTGCTATCTTTAAAAAGGGTGACCCATCTTTACCAAACGACTACCGGCCGATTTCTTAGCTCTGTTGAATATAGAAGGTATTTGAGCGTATTATAGTTTATAAAGTTATAATTAACTTTTTTCGTGATAATAACTTATTCTCTTCTCTACACAATCTGGGTTCGTACCGGGATACTTATCAGTGAATCAGCTCATCTACCTGTTCAATACCTTATGTAAGGCTGGACCTGAAGTGAGAACTGTATTCTTTGATAATAGTAAGGCCTTTGGTAAAGTGTGGCATAAAGGTCTCATCTTCAAGTTAAAAAATATTGGACTGGATGGCTGTTTATTTAACTAGGTTTCTCTATAACAGACGACAATCCGTTGTTCTACCGGGTACCCAATCGGTGAACAGTAACTGCAGGAGTCCCCCCTCCCAATGATCTATTCGTGGTCCACTCTATTTCCTGGTGTTTATCAATGACATCGTCGACAATACTGGTTCTCAAGTACACCACTTTGCTGACGTTACCAGTTTACATATAATTGTTGACCATGTTATTTCTGCTGCAGAAACTATACACTCCCACATTGAAAATATATCGAACTATGACCATTCCACGCAACACTGGTAAACCCTTCCATCCACCTCTAGTTATTTATGCACGATCAAGCAATTACTCTAGTAACCTGTCACAAGCATATTGGTAACCACCATTCCAAGAATTGTGTATTTATTTATTTAAGCATATTTGATTGCAAATCAATAGTACATATGTCATACACCTAAAGATACAATACATAGCATGCACTTACAAATGGTTGGGGCTACACGTTTTAATATTAGACAACGGCCAGCACCAGAGAAAACGGCCCGCATCAGGAGAAGAAGTGTTCTTGGTATTCTCATATAAGCTCAATCAAAGAGCGAGAAGAACTATATAAGTTTTCTTTCGTTCTAATCCCTTTCAGTATACTACTGTTAAATTATATGTAAACTTTTCATTTCTTGATTGCACGTACACATACTGAAATAAATAATGTTTAAACTAAAGAGCGGGCCCGGAAGAGAATACATATCATGCGAAAACTCAAGTTCTAATTAAATAGAAGATCTCTATAAGTACTATATTTATATTAGACCTCTTATTGAATACTCGTTGTCCATAATAGCTTGGAATTATGGCTATCCATATATCGAATTATGGATACTGAATAAATAGCAAACCGGCGCCCCATAGTTATGCACACATGTATGTTACATATCCGGGCGCTAGTTTTACTAGATAATACAACTGCCCTTATATAAAGTCAACTTTGAATGATTAACTTCTTTCAAATACATCAAAATATTGTAATAATACAACCTGTACATACTCGGTTGCGCTTATACATAATATGTTATGTACTAAGTATATATAAATAAATGTTTATTTCTGTTACTTAATGTTTATGTATATAATTGTAGAATATTTCACCGATGTAAATGTTCTGATAATGTATATGTAAAATGTATGCATGCTCTTCAATATTGGAGGATAAATAAAGAATATATATTATACGACATAATAACATAATGTAATTCAGGTTAATTTGTCCCGGCGTAGTATTGGTATAGCATGACATTTGTATGTGGACATACTTGCATGCCGAAATCGTCATTGCGACAACTACGTCAGCACAATTTTCCAAATAAATGAGACACGGCCTGAGCGGGGCTCGAACCCGTGACAATCAGTGATGACAGGTTACAGTGGTATACAAATCAGCGACCCTAACCACTCGACTACTGAGGCCAACTACTGATTGTATGAATACAAAAGCATAGCACTTTACTCGGTCTAAGATAACATGGTGTTTAATGGTGTTGATTCATTGACATAGAACTATATATGTATGTATGTTCCATTAATGTCAAACCCCTTGCGGGAACCTAGACATGTTTCCTGGTCAGGCTTAGCCGACCATAGCGGTTAACCAGTACTAAGAAATGTGTGTGAGGTGCCTTGCTCAATGACACTACATATGTGGCCTGACTGAGTATCGAACCCGGACCGTTCGATTCCAAATCCGACGCTCGACCACTGGACCGCGGACGCCACACTAAACAACTTTGCTATTTAATTTTGAAATCTTGTGTAATGCTAAATAAATATATCTTCCTTGATTGATATCTATTTTATCTTTTGCTTGGTGAAATAGCACACACCACACTTCAATTTAGGTAATCGTAGTTTAACCATTTTTTATTCAATTCATACATTATAATTATGTACAAACTGCAATACACAAACTATTTGAAATGGATTGGAAAACAAGCCGAGCGCTTATGCATATTCTTTTACATAATGATGTTGCACGCATATAATTGTTAGTTGATTTTGTTTTATTAGTAACCGAACCAAATGATCATACATGGACATCCGTGTCATTATTATTGCAACATGACTTGAAAATATAATTGTTGGTTGATGTTGTTACAAATAGTATATGTATATACTATATAGTAAATTAAATGAACTAACAATTATAATTTGAGTCATCTTGCAATAATACAGTTACGCTCATTTGGTTCGGTTACATATAGTATATAGTAAACCAAAATCAACCAACAACAACAGAATCAAGAGACGTGCATATATTAGCCTCATTATTGCAACATGGCTTAAATGAAATAAAACTGTGTCCAGCGAAGCATTTATCCAACAATGGCTATAATGCTGAACGGAATAGTACTACATTTGTATTACATTTACAGGGTTAAACTTCCAACATGTGATGTTACTGGTGTTATTAAATTAACCAATAGGTGTTTTTGTGCACTCGGTCTAGTCAATATGTTGGCCACGAAAGAGCAATCCATATCTGGTAATCATCACCCATATGCAATGCATTGCATTCTTGTAGAACAAATGCCCGTCTATTGACCAAGCAGTACATATCTGCATCATATGTTTGCTTCTTGTGAGCACATGTTTGTTCAGTTTTGTTATATAATATACACCCCGTGTTCTCCAATAGTTTCTTTTTCATCATAATATTTACTATCGCTACCTTATCCACTAGTTTCACTATTATTTGCCATGGTATTCTATTTGCATTTGCGTTACCCAGTTTGTGAGCAAGTTCTATGTCATTAACTTCAATTACATCTGGGATATGCTAGCTTTAATTTCTTGACGACTTTCTTTTCTGTTTGGATTACAGTTTCTTGCATTGATTCTGTTAATCCACATATCCGTATGTTGTATATTTTACTGTATTGTTCAAGACCGTTAATTTTACCATTTGCTCTCCACTCAATATTTACAAGTTCAGTGTTAATTTCTCATTGTCCATTACATGTTCCTTTAGTTGCTCTTCTAATGTGCCAAACTGCCTTTCTATGCTGTCGATTTCCTTTTATTTTTCAAAGAGGTACTCTCCAAGAAGCTATGTTTATGTTCTATGGCACACATGTACCGAGTCACTGAATGTTTCCTTGATTATGCACCATAGTGTTTGTTTTCTTAGTCCTCTGTTGTGATCATTTGCGACCTTTCTTTCCTTTTTTACAATATTGAGCTACAAGGAGTAGCCCGTTTATTGTTCATAATATAGTTAATATATACATATGTAAACATATGATATAAATTACAGTTAAATTACAATATTTTTAGACCATACATCATTGTATAGCATAAACACATATTCACTATTTGTTTGTATAGAAAGAAGGAATTCGGCTTGAAAGCAAGATAGCAGAAGAAGAGTTGAACATTCCAATCCATATTACAAACATCATTTCAATCCAGTTACTAATACTATTTCTGTTACATGCTTGTGGTTAGTTTCTTCTTTTTCTTTTGTACATTATTTTTGTTTCTGCTTGATATCGAATGGACTCGAATGACTGGTATCTAAATCAGTAGTGACATTGCTCTAAATTAATGTTTTCTCTTTGTATCGCTGTAGTTTCTTCACCTTCATTTTCGGTTTCTAACTGTTAAATATGTTTCGTCATTTCAGGTCAGTAGCTGGGAATATGTGCACGTCTCAACTATGATGAGAACTGGTTACGAAATATAATGATCTATCCACTATAAATAGATTCAATGTAATAACGTGCTATAACATACAAAATTCAGAGTTGCACAATTACCTTTATACCAATCCACCACGCATGATAAACTCTATGAAATTGATATGGTGTACATCATATTATTTTCCCAAAGGTTTATGTTTTCTAGTTTAAGAATTGAATAGTGATGTAAAACAAATGTTTAATTTTCATCACTTTATCCAAAATCCTTTTGAAAAAAAGGCCTTCACTAAGCGCTCATTAGAGTACAGTACAAATAGGACATTGGGGTAGGGAAAATTTGAACAGAAATGGGAATAATGGTTTTGTTATGTCAAAAGCCTGTGTAATATGACACAATAAAATCAATTTGCACTTTCACATTTTTGCATGCAGAAAAAGTATGTTGTTACATAGTTCAGGGCCAAGATGTTCTTGAACCCCTAACACTGCAACATTTGTGTTTGTTTCCTTCTGAAATGAGATGCATGCTATTCTCTATGTTTCTGGCATGGTAACACAACATTACTAATACATCAGTGTCTTCACCAACGACAATTGTGTTCTGGTCTAGCGAAGCATCTAGAGCTGATTTCACTATTAAGTAGTCAGCATCTGACTTGGCATTACTCACATCCACCCCAGCTTCCGCCAAATAACCTGACAATAAGTTTATGAACTTCTGTTTGTGTTCCTTTTGTTTAGAAGTACCTGCTGTTTCTTTGAACTCATTATCATATCCAGTTCAATTTTAATTTCAGCCACAATTTGACCGCCTATTCGTCTCCTGTGTGTAGTGTCATTCGTTGATGGCCCATCTTCATATCCATCAAAAATGACCGAGCATGACTTGTACTTTTCAGTGCAAAATTTACCATGCGTCTGGCATAATTATGGCCTTGTATGTTTGACCTAAGTGCAGTAGTTATATTTCACGTGTCACTTATTGTACTTTTGCATCTACTAATTATTAACTGATATATTCAAACTTCTCAGAAAACTGTATCATGTATTTCACTATTTGTCAAACTTCATAATGTGTATTGGCCATAAATGTGCTTAATGCAAATACATATTATGTTATATTATGATTACGAGACACGTTGAAACAATATTACAGTTGCGTGGAGAATAGTACGATTAACTCCCTTCTAATGAATCGCTTTTGTGTTTGTTTCCCAACAACCACGCAGGTCGTGCATATATTGTAATACATTGTGTGTATTATTGGGTACGCTATGCATGCTTGCCCACAGAAAATGGAGATAAGTTAAGCATCGATATAGTGTTACGTGTACATGAGGTTCGAGGCCCGGGCAGTATTGGTAGTTCCTTATGCAGGCAGTATCAATGTACAATATTTAAGCAGATATGTAAGTGTTACATGAACTTGTGGTTCGACACTAAATACTGTGCACAGGCCTTTGTTAATCAATGCGTGATTTTCGGACGCGCGAAAACAGTGGTTTCACACTACGTCTTAATAACTAATAGATTCGTTTTATGTATAGGATATAAGCCGAAGACAGTACCAATATTTTACATATTGTATCCGTTTGAGGTTTACACTCAAACCTGTGTTAGTGGTCACCTCTATTAAGCAGCCAACCTGTATTAAGCAGCCAGTTTCCAGATTCCCAATATCCTGTTTTATTATACATGTGCCCTCTATTAAGCAGCCACCTGTGCTAAGCAGCCACTTTCTGTGATTTCCTTGGCTGGCTGCTTATGACAGGTTTGACTGTATATCTTACTTAAAACACACACTTATATAACAAGATCCTACTAATGAAAAGTGTTTATTTCATACATGTACGCTTAGGATTTAATATAATACTCTGGCCTTTTGACAGCAGTCCAATATTAATAATGGACTGCAAGTATAAAGGTATGACGTTACGACCGTGTTTTAAGCATACATATTGCGACGAGTCATACAAAAGGTATACGTTGTACATATGCCATTATTGTATCAAGCACAAATACTGTACATAATAACTAGACAGGTAAATCGATGGCCAATGTACTACTGTTCCGAGTCACTGACTAGTGTGAATGTATACTTCACTGCCGAATGTTAAGGTGTACGTTTAAGTTTAACCAGGTCATCACATATGTGAACGACATCTCTATTGTCCTCCACAAGGATGATCCCAGTTGCAGTCCAGGTTCCTTTAACGGAGTTATCTTTCACAAGACGCAGTAGGTTGAAGAACACTTCGCCGCGCTGTTTGGTTAGTTCTTCGTTGATGAACACGCGTTTATAGTTAAGGTCCGGGGTTCGAGCCCCGCTGGAGCCGTTACGATTGTGCCCTTAGGCAAGGCATTTAAATTCCACGTTGCCTCTTCTCTCTCCCTCGTGGCGATGGATTCCATCAGGAATGAGGTCTCGAGAGTGATTAATATAAGTTGACATAACTTGTTTCGCAATCGAGCTAAAATAAATTTGTATAAACTATAGTTAACTGCTGTTTTAAGCGACTATCGCACTGTATAAACTTTTTAGCGGGAGCGGTATGTCGCGAATTTAATGATAATGTCCCTGGGACGAGTTGACATTCCATCATCAGAGTTCGGTCTATGAAGCCTGTGCATGTTATTGATTTCGTCCAAGCTGACGTTAGCGCCCATTTCCGAGAACAAGCTGATCAAACCGATCTCGAATACATGTGATAGTTGAGTCAAATGCCTCGTAGTACTGCTGCTGGTACATGTCTTTGGGGGTCTGGTGATACTCATGAGGAGCGTTACCGTCCTCGAACCGCTTGGGCACCTTGCGTCGCCGTGGTAAAGTGGGCTCACTGACATCCAGGTTGTTACGTTGATCACCCAGGTTACTCCAAAACTCGTCAAATGCACGTTCATCACGATGTTTACAGAGCGTGTCAACGGTAAGTTTCGCTAGGTCTTGACCCTCGGCTGCCGATATGGTTTTCTGTTGTAATGACTTACTCAAAATGTCACTATGACGCAATACCTCGAATCCTAAAGCCACACCAAACAGAAAGTCAAATGACGCCATCTGGCTCCTAACGCCAGTGATTCGCGCGCGGGTTTCAGAGTCGTTGGCACTTTCATAGGACACATCCCAGAGTGACTGAAGCACTGTGTAGTTATCCATGACACTCTTCAATGTAGCTGCCCGTACTGTCTATCGTGTGGGGCACAGCACTCTAAATCCGGGCGTGTCTGGGCTAATGTTGCATTTCAGTTGCTCAAATTTCGTGTCTCTTTTCGGCGAGTACTTTATCAGCTTCGATATCTCATGTATAAAAAGGCAAAATAAATCTCAGTCGAAGGGCGAGGTGCGCGGGTGTCGGACGGCGAAATACATTTGTGTGGCACAAATCAAGCGTAAGGATTAATCTCCGCACAACCTCGAGCCATCTTGTCAAAATATTGGGACCGCCTCGGCAAAATAATGGGGCCATGTCGCCCAAATATTGGGGCCGCGACGACTGCGGCCCCACTTGCGACGCCTCTGAATATGTATGCTTACACTCAATATCTGGGTCATTTCAGTCATGTTGTCATAGCGCTCGTTGTGGCTTCAATTACATTTGATGAGGTTTGTTGTATTAGCATTAATCGATGCTGGCCATTATATGTAACTTTAGCGTCGCACACTAGATACTAGATGTAATTTTAGATTCGCATTCACGTTTCAAATAAACAACACTATCGAGTATTGTCGAGTGTATTAAAGTTTACTAAACACTGCTGTACTGTAAACCTGTGAAAATCACACAAAACCAATTCTTTTATATGTTGTTTTCTGTACCAATACCGGCAAGCCGATGCCAATACCGACAATCTCAGGCTCAATGCCGACGAAATAACAAGCATGGTATTCCAAAGGTATATATGTACCCCATGTAGTTGCTTTTTAAAAACACATGTATGTGTTGAAACTTAAATCACTGTCCGAGTAGGTCTGACTTATTTTCGGCATAGACGCGGAATGCTGCGCATACACAGCTTGTGTGTATTTGCTGTATCATAATAGATTGTCTGGTTCATTACAGACTAGAGTGTTCATTCTAAAGATTGATGGGCCTTTGTTTTTAATTGGTTGTTTTAGCCTAAATATATACACAACACATCACGATATTCTCTATGTAATGATTTATTGATTTTGGTCAATATGGAAATACAATTATAAAGTATAGAAGAAATTAGTTTCCTGACACGCAGTAATTATTCATCTACAATAATATCCAAAACATAAATAACAGCAAAGTGTAGTGAGTCTATCTTACCGTTACTAAGTTTTTTTAGTATTTCCATTTGTTCTCTTCCCATTTGGCGAATTGCGTTGATCGTTTCAACCATTGGAGGTGGGCCTGTCATAATATTCGTTACCAGTTTCTTTATTTCTTTTGTGAATTCTGGATCACCTATTTCCACGAGGCAGTCTTTAAAACTATGATGTAGTTTTAATTTGTATTCATCATACTTTTGATCCGTCAGAGTTGCATTCGGCATATGAAACATTTTGTTTCTTATATCCTTGAGATCTTCTAAGCGCATTCGGATACGTGTAGTTAGATCACATACACTCTTTAGAATTGAACAGAATATAAGTAGGTCCCATTGTTCGATATCTATTTTAGTGCTATGTGGAAAGAGGACATATTTCTTATCTTTTGCAGATTTTGATTTCAGTATTTCACTCTTGTTATTGAGTAAAAATGCACCAACTGTCGTGCCATCTGGGTTAAGATCCTTCACGCGCTTCATGAACAATCTTCTGGTAATCTTTGTTCCACATTCTTGAAATATGAGAACGATCCTATTATATTGCTCGTTCTCCTTGGTAGCCATGTTAGGATGATCACCTGAGCATGTGTTTATTAAAAATCAACTCATTATGAATAAATACTATACGTAACTCAACCTAGCTAGTGGATTACCTCATCAAATCCATTATGTCCATTCCATATTAAAAGTTTCACAAACATTGTTTACGCAAGCTTGAAAATAAACAAGCGAGACATAAAATGGCAGGACATGTTATCACGGGTTTATGTTGACTCGTTGTAACCTGGCAACTTCCGGGTTCTAGTTTCGAATTTAATTTACCATGTGCCGGCACCTGTTATATAAATATAGTGCTACATACATTTCATAATTACATAGATAATAAACATGTAACCCAGTTCTTAAATAAATACAATATTTAACATAAATTATACATGTACTAGTCGTGTGACCCCACTGGGGAATTGGTTCCGGATTGGTTCCGGGTCGGAATTGGTCCCGGGTCGTTGTACATAGTAGCCTAGAAAGTCGTCTTTGCAATCAAGCAGACCACAATTTGATGATATTTTACTGTAGAAAGCAGAGACTGTTTGCATTTCTTATTGTGATTGCTTATGGCATTTGTGCTCATTTGAAGAAGACTTTTGTGAATTTATTTCAGTACTACTTGCTCCAGCGCATTGATGAGTAAACAGCCCTACATGGCAGCTAGGATCCCTACGCGTTCCATTTTTAACCGGTGTTTGTTCACATTTGGAAATTGTGAAACACTTTGATGGTGATGCCATGACTTACTTGTGTCTAACAGCAAGCAGCAGCCCTGTAGTTTATAGGACTGCATGCGGTAAAAGTGGATTCGAATTTGAAAATATAGTGGTGTGCATCCTAGTAGACAATACATTCGCTTATTATATAGTGCGCAACCATATTGGCCTAGTTTCACTAAAATGCTACTTCAGGTAAATAAACACAACTATTCAGCGCTATTAGCCTGGGAACAGGCGTCAATATATTTTACCTTGTCAGTCAAATAAATATATTTTAACACCGAGACTATTCATTAATTGGGTCGTATTGAGTTTCTGATCATTTTGTCACAAGATAAAAACTGAAAAATCAACAGACTGGAACCCATGCTACATTGCTATTTATAGTAACATCTATCATAGTCGATAAACCGTTTTTGACAATAAATTATTAAAGCAGCATTACATCGTATGAAATAAAAGATATTTGAAAAATTCAACTTTTACATATGGGTAGCAATGCTGCTACACATTCTAACATTATACGTTGTATGCTTATGTTCATTTGGTAAACAGTGTTTTTTTGCGATAAAACAAACTCGAAACCGAAAGTAGGACTTTCCGAGTCGATCGGTCATGCACTTGTTTACAACCGGAACGCATCGTCCGCACTTGTTTACATTCGGAATGCATCGTCCCCATTTGTCCGACGTTTTTTTTTATTAAATTACTTGATATGTTGATTCATACCTCTGTTAGCTAAGTCTTTTAGGGACATGTCTACATCCGGTTCGACATTAGAGGAAGATAGATAGATAGTATTTCATGTTCAAAATATATACGTTGTTTTCTACATCCTCTGTTGTTTCACGCATGCGCACTGTGCGTGTTTACATATCGTGTGTTGATACGATGGTTTAAATTTATTGGAATTTTATCGTTTCTGAGCGACTATTTCGATTTTTTTTGTAAACACACACACACACACACACACACACCACACACACACACACACACACGTATTTATATTTTACCCAAAACATCCTTTATTACGATGTAATGCTGCTTTAATTAGAATAGCGAGCGTGAACTATTTGTCTTCATGGAACGTATTCAATACTGTGTATGTATTGGTAAGTTATAGTGCGCGGGATTTCATGTTAGGTATAATATTATTGTATAGGTATATATGCGTCAATTATTGGGTATACGTGTTCAATCTAGCAGCCGATTTCACACGGTACACATCTCGTTTTTTATTTTAATATAAGATGTATTACATATAATGTATTTCGACGACATAATGATATGCACAGTTAAAGCTGTGTTAGTGGTCACCTCTATTAAGCAGCCAACCTGTATTAAGCAGCCAGATTCCCAATATATTGTTTTATTATACATTTGACCTCTATTAAGCAGCCATCTGTGCTAAGCATTCACTTTCTGTGATTCCCCTGGCTGGCTGCTTAAGACAAGTTTGACTGTATATACATATGTTAGAAATATGATACCATATGCAAGGCCGTCGTCGCCGGACCACTTTTTTGGCCGAGTATGGTATTTTCAATATTGGAGAATTTTTTTCTCTCAAGTTTTTCACTTTTGTTTTATCTAACACGCGTTGGGTCATGCATGGGTCATAAATAACCTGACTCCAGATAAAGAGGTGCTGCGAAGACATACCTATCACACTCTGGCGCGAGTAACGGATTATCTTTTATTGGCCTGCGACCAGGAGACCAAAGGATCGCAGGCCACAGGGTGTGAATTTATTATCTGTAGGTATTGTATTGGCATGTGTTTTTTTGTTAATTGACACACAGCATAGGAGAGCCTGTTAAGTTATGCCATGGTAGGACCTACACTGTCTGGGAATTACTAATTGACATTAATTGACACGTCGAATACATTTATACTTAACTGCTATAAAACAGGTAAAGACTCCAAATTCATTTCATTATGTCTAGGCAGCAATGAGGTCCGACATTCAGCGATCTGACATTGACAAACCGACACAGGTTTCCAGAGTAATTTCAAAGAAAAATATGTTTTAATCTCTGGTTGTTCCTGGGCGAGTCTAATCGCAAAATCATTTTGATGTATGGTTTTGTTTTCTTACTATTGTTTATGCATTGATCAATGTATATAATGTTTTCGAGTAATTTGTAAAAGCTGTAATTTTAAGAAGAACGCTGTCGATAGTTTCGTACCCAGATTCGTGCCATAGCAAATTCGTACTTTCGTACCCAAATTTATATTTTAAGCTAAAACAACATACTTGTCACTTGGTATTTGTCAAGTACCTTAGGACTGTTCTGTTTATATTTTCAGCCTTTTACCTTGTGATGTGCTATGTCAATAAAGTGGTTATCTGACTAGAGTGGAATGGTGTTCGTCTACGTTTTTAGTCCATGTCCAGTACAGTTCTTGTTGTAGTAGTAATGTATGTAGTTGTTTGGGGAACTCGCTTGCTGTGAGGTACGGGGCGGGTCGGGCTATAATTAAAAGATCCAATTCACAATTTAAATTTTACGAAAAGTTTAATTCTTATTTATTTAACCTGGTTCAGATTCTGGATTACCGTAATGCAGCCAGAATATCGGGATATATAGTGTTGGATTCGAACGCACACCTAACCAGATTGGGTAGCCAATGGGTGAATTTTGAAACGCCCACCTATCCAGGTTGGGTAGCCAATGGGTGAATTTTGAAATGCCCACCTATCCAGGTTGGGTAGCCAATGGGTGAATTTTGATTCTTCATGGACCCAGAATGCCCATGACAAGTTTATTATTATCCAAATATGCAACAGAACAAACAATTAATGTTTATACTGCTTGACACTAATCTCCTGTCATCATATTGCACAGACGAGTAATATAGATATTGCATAATAACTATCTAGTGTGAATGGCAGTAATTATGTACTTGATGTGCTTAATTGTAACGAACAAAATTTTTTAAATGTATAAACTCTTCGAAAATTAGTAAGGTTGAAAACGGTTACTTATTAGTTATGAAATTGAAGTCTCTATAACTAAATTGACTTATTGTATATACAAAATGTATATCTAATAGGAATGAACAGGCTATCAATTTGAGCTTGATATCAGTATCATCGTTAAGATACGAACAGCATTGCCATTGCTTTCTGTTAATGTATTGCGGTTCTTTAATACAAGTATATATACAACCCAGTTGTATTTATATATAAATAGCCAGGGGGCCTGAGTGATATTGTGGTTCACATTCTTCCAAAAGCACCAAATTTGGTTCAGATGTTGTACATGCCATACTCTATTGATAATTTACGGGCGCCGAGACTGAGGCCTCCATATTGGCGAAATACAAAATGGCCGCCACACAGAGTAGAGTAAAATCAGTTAAATAACCAAAAGGGTTGTTGGAACCGAATATGATACCACCTTTCATGGGTTTTCTAGGTCGGGGAATCCAATTCCGATATTATTTACATGATATTAGGTCAATGTCAACCACCAATGTCATATTTTAGGTCAAAATAGTCGGGTTTTGGAGACCGACCTCAGATTAGTAAATAAAACTAAGTTCACAATAGCTATGTGAGATGTGAGGGTGTGGAGGTTAACCTCAAGAAGGTAGTCACAACCTAAGTCCGTGGGCGACTGGTTACTGTTCTTAAATCGTAGCCTTGGTCGAAAATGCAGACACTACCTCAGTCAGGCTCTCGGAGTTACAGTTGATGTTTATAAGTGACCATGCAACGATAAAACAGCAGCAATCGACTCTATTCAAGGATCACCTGCTAGATCTCTCGTACCCGAATAGCCACCAGCTTGTCTTCTACAAATGTGTCTTGCAATTGCCATTGGATGAGTTTGATGATAAGATACAATAATTGATCTGTACGCTTGTCTGAACCGGGTTGAGGAACTGGATGCCCTGCATAGCCAGCTGCATTAAATTATTATTATTATTATTATACCACATTTATATAGCACCCTTTTCATATCAGATACGTTCAAAGGTGCTTTACAATAAGAGTCTGCAAGTAAAAACAGTAAAACATGTAATAAAACAATAGTATAACTTAAAGTAATGTAAAAATGTATCCTAACTAATTTAGTCAATGAGGTTTAAAAAAATAAAATGTAAGGGTCGCATACCAGGCCCACCCTCGCCTGCCAGAGGCCCCTGTCCCCATGGCAGAAGAGGGAAAGCGTGGGTGGACTTCAAAGCAAGAACTAAAAGGCATACGCCAGAAGACTAAGATATGCAGTTAAAGAATATGTATACCAGATATATATGTTAAAAGATTTAAGGATTGTTTGTTAAAACAATATAAATAAGCACAAGATAAAACTACTTCAAACATTCTTAATGTTGAAGTTGTCAAAACACTTCTATATGCACACCAGTTTAGTGTCCGTGTATTTGTAAGAAAAAGTGTGTTTTAAGTGATGTCTTAAAACTAGATACTGATCTAGACTCTCTGATTCCTGCCGGGAGAGCATTCCATAGTCTTGGTGCAGCAGTAGCAAAGCTTCTTTCACCGTACATGACTTTGCGGCCTCTTGGCACCACACGTGTAGTGGCATTGTTCTGCGACCGCAAGTTTCGTGTGGGTACATACACATGAAGTAGATTTTGGATGTATACAGGTGATTCACCATGCAAAGCTTTGTATACTGTGACCAGCATTTTAAACTGAACCCTGTATTGCACAGGCAGCCAATGCAGTTGCTTCAAGACTGGAGCAATGTGGCTGTGGCGAGAGGTCCTGGTGATAAGGCGTGCTGCAGTGTTCTGAACGTGTTGTAACTTGTTCAGTATTGCCTTTGGCACACCATGCAGAAGAGAGTTGCAATAATCTAAGCGTGAGGTAACTAATGCATTCACAAGTGATTTGGTGGCATCGATGGTTAAATACTGTCTAATATGGCCTATTTGTCTAAGCTGCCCATAGCAGGACCGGCAAACGGAGTTGACATGTTGCTCCATGCTCATCTTTGCGTCGAACCACGCTCCGAGGTTTCTTACACAGTTTGAGGGTTTTATATTTGCACCTCCTACGTTTATGGATACATCAGGAGTAAACTTAGAGTTGTCATTGGATGAGAAAGGTATCACTTCCGTTTTGTCTGCGTTGAGCTTGAGCATGTTCCTGTGCATCCACGCCACAACGTCGTTGAGACAGTTCTCGATACGTCGTAGGGCCTCGCACACTGTCGTACAATCAGTGGGTTTAAACGATAGGTACAATTGGGAGTCATCTGCATAGAAATGGTGATTCAGCCCATAAATGTATCATAGAAAATGTGAATGAGGCCATGTCTGTGAAGAGTGGGCAAATATCAATCACATAGGGGGTTCACAGAACAGTCACCTGCTATGGACGAGTTGTGCCATGACCAGGTGATAACACAACCTGACGCTACCACCAGTATGAGTGAGTCCGGCTGGTGGCTGGATCATATGTATAAGAGTGGTAACTTGGGAGTTGATTTGTCAAAAGGATCAGGTTTGATAAGAGCCCGCTCCACTCCAGTGTTCATATATCTTTCACCCTGTGAGAACTTAGCATGCGCCTTGCTATATTTTCTACATCATGATGGTGAACACATTAAGACGACTGTTTGTGGGAACCACAGTCCAATCCGGAGCATGTATGACTAGTGAGCTTCACTTACATGACACGAGTTTGGGCGACTCCTGGCTGGTCGCAGTACAATACCGGCAAGCTGTTGGGTAACTCCTGGTTTGTCGCAGTATTTCTCCGTCAGAGATTCTGACATCTGGTCGTGCACAATTTGCACTCAATGGGCATCATATTGAGCTCACTAGGTATACTTCACTGGCTTCCCTCATATCTCGTATCTGCTCAAACACAAGGTACTCTCATCAGATTCCCATCACACACCTGTATCTGCTCAAGTACAAGGTACGTCCATCATGTTCCAGTTATATATCTGTATCTGCTCAAGTACAAGGTACGTCCATCATGTTCCCGTCATATATCTGTATCTGCTCAAGTACAAGGTACGTCCATCATGTTCCAGTCATATATCTGTACCTGCTCAAGTACAAGGTACGCCCATCAGGTTCCCGTCATATATCTGTATCTGCTCAAGTACAAGGTACGTCCATCAGGTTCCCGTCATATATCTGATCAAGTACAAGGTACGCCCATCAGGTTCCCGTCATATATCTGTATCTGCTCAAGTACAGGGTACGCCCATCAGGTTCCCGTCATATATCTGTATCTGCTCAAGTATAAAGTATATATGTATCTGTTCAAGGTACGTCCATCAGGTTCCTGTCATATATCTGTAAATGTTCAAGGTACGCCCATCTGGTTCCCGTCATATATCTGTATATGTTCACTGTACGCCCAGCAGGTCCCTCATATATATCTGTACGTGCTCCAGCAGACCACCTACCCATAGTATTACAAGAGTGTAATGAGACCACAAGAGCCAAAGCACAGGATGTGGCAAGACGATTGCATGGACAGGTTGGATCAGCTTACATGACCTAACTGACACACTTGTGGCTCGCACACATTACATTGACCTCCTCACACTACAGTTCATACACATGAAACAGATTGAAAGGCATGTTGCACTAATGTACAGTCAGGGTTGTGGTGCAGTTAAGGAATCAATACATCGTTTTTTCACAACTGGAAGCAGATCACATCTCTATAATGCATGACGCCCATACTGGTTCATGACATCTCTATAATGCATGACGCCCATACTGGTTCATGACATCTCTATAATGCATGACGCCCATGCTGGTTCATGACATCTCTATAATGCATGACGCCCATACTGGTTCATGACATCTCTATAATGCATGACGGCCATACTGGTTCATGACATCTCTATAATGCATGACGCCCATACTGGTTCATGACATCTCTATAATGCATGACGCCCATACTGGTTCATGACATCTCTATAATGCATGACGCCCATACTGGTTCATGACATCTCTATAATGCATGACGCCCTTACTGGTTCATGACATCTCTATAATGCATGACGCCCTTACTGGTTCATGGCATCTCTATAATGCATGACGCCCTTACTGGTTCATCACATCTCTATAATGCATGACGCCCTTACTGGTTCATCACATCTCTATAATGCATGACGCCCATACTGGTTCATGACATCTCTATAATGCATGACGCCCATACTGGTTCATGACATCTCTATAATTCATGACGCCCTACTGGTTCATGACATCTCTATAATGCATGACGGCCATACTGGTTCATGACATCTCTATAATGCATGACGCCCATACTGGTTCATGACATCTCTATAATGCATGACGCCCATACTGATTCATGACATCTCTATTATGCATGACGGCCATACTGGTTCATGACATCTCTATAATGCATGACGCCCATACTGGTTCATGACATCTCTATAATGCATGACGGCCATACTGGTTCATGACATCTCTATAATGCATGACGCCCTTACTGGTTCATGGCATCTCTATAATGCATGACGCCCTTACTGGTTCATGACATCTCTATTATGCAGGACGCCCATACTGGTTCATGACATCTCTATAATGCATGACGCCCATACTGGTTCATGACATCTCTATAATGCATGACGCCCCTACTGGTTCATGACATCTCTATAATGCATGACGCCCTTACTGGTTCATGACATCTCTATAATGCATGACGCCCTTACTGGTTCATGACATCTCTATAATGCATGACGCCCACACTGGTTCATGACATTTCTATTATGCATGACGCCCACACTGGTTCATGACATCTCTATAATGCATGACGCCCACACTGGTTCATGACATCTCTATAATGCATGACGCCCATACTGGTTCATAACATCTCTATAATGCATGACGTCCATACTGGTTCATGACATCTCTATAATGCATGACGCCCACACTGGTTCATGGCATATCTATAATGCATGACGCCCATACTGGTTCATGACATCTCTATAATGCATGACGCCCATACTGGTTCATGACATCTCTATAATGCATGACGCCCATATTGATTCATGACCTCTCTATAATGCATGACGCCCATACTGGTTCATGACCTCTCTATAATGCATGACGCCCATACTGGTTCATGACCTCTCTATAATACATGACGCCCATACTGGTGCATGACATATCTATAATGCGTGAACCCCATACTGGTTCATGACATATCTATCATGCGTGACCCCCATACTGGTTCATGACATATCTATCATGCGTGACCCCCATACTGGTTCATGACATATCTATCATGCGTGACCCCCATACTGGTTCATGACATATCTATCATGCGTGACCCCCATACTGGTTCATGACATCTCTATAATGCATGACGCCCATACTGGTTCATGACATCTCTATAATGCATGACGCCCATACTGGTTCATGACCTCTCTATAATGCATGACCCTAGCACATCTTGAAACATCATATCATGGTTAGGTTAGATTACCCCAGATATCCGGACGCAGGAAAAAATGAAGTACTGCTTGTAATTCTTGACATAAATACTAAAAATGTCTATTTCGACCTAAAAATGACCATTAAGATGACCTTGCAGGGTTGACCTTGGCCTAAATCATCAAAATCACATCATGGGTGATTTCATCGACCTCGAAACACCCATGTTAAGGGATACCATACGCGATTCCGTCATGCCTTTTGGTTATTTAGCTGATTTTCCTCTAATCCGAGTGGTGGCCATTTTGTATTTCGCCAATATGGCGGACCCACTACATAGCTAAAAGCGACAGCATAATTATGTATGCATGTTCCTTTAATGTCAAACCCCTCGCGGGGACTTAGACATGTTTTCCTGGGCAGGCTTAGCCGACCTAAGCGATTAACCAGTACTAATTAGCAATGTAGCATATAGCGAAGCCTCTTATAAACTATTCCCAGGTGTTGCTTGCATCTATATTATTATAGTAACTGTGTAAACATGATGATAGAGTGCATGAAAAAGTGGACCTCGGGGAAATATGGGTGTGGGTTCTATGTTACCTCTCTTTTCTTTAACGCACACGTATATTTATCAAATGTGCTGCTATGTAAAACGAAGTAAATCTTTCCTTACATCGATTAATGAAAAACGGTCACATACAATCACAAATTAACTGAACAAAGTCGATTTAAAGCAGAATATCGTTTAACATGAACATGTGTTATAATGATGTTCCCCATTATGCTGGTATTCTATGTGTACATATTTTTGTTTACCCGATATACGAAACTGGGTCAAAATGTCACACTCAGTGTGTGTGTGTGTGTGTGTGTGTGTGTATATTCCAATAGAAATGATTTGTTCATTGATCTATCAAATAAACCATTGGCGTAGCTTCCAATAGGCCGTGGCCTACTCTTTCCCCCGAAAATAGAAACTATAAAAATGCCAAATCTGCAACAAAAATCGGGGGCCCGGTCGATCTCCTCACGACGTGCACGTCCCGCAGCAGCAGCGTCGGATTCTGGGATCTTCTGGTCGTCGATCTTGCGAAGGGGGAGGCTCGCCAGCATGTGGACCCACGGCTATATGACAGATCCGCCGCCTCTTCTAGATAGTGCTTAATTCCACACTATCGTGCTGGCTTCTTCAATCTTTCCTCTCCTTATACTTCTCCAACGGACGACGAGACAGCGGACCTGAGGGAGCGACAACGGTCGTGGCATCCACGCTCCCCTGAGTGACAGCCGACGACCAGATGTCTAACTGCCAGATCCGTATAAATGCTGCTGCGGGGTGACCAACAGTGAGGAGGGTGGCCCTACAAGGGACCAGGCCCTGTCACCCTGCCAAGAAAAGAAGGAACCACCTAAGGATGTCATCATAGGCTCACAGCGGGAGATTGTGTCACCGTTCCGAAGTGACCAATCCACGCCGCTGACGCATACAGACGAGGACCCGCATCGACTCTTCGGAGTGTCAACACTTACCTAGATCAGCGACAGCTAGTACTGGGGCGCTGAAGAGGCGACGGGTGACCGGACAGGACGGTAATCGTTTCTAGTGGATGGCACACCCGTCGCCTCGAACTCTTTTATCCGTCTACCAATGAAGGCCGTTGGGGACGGAGGGATGCGACCTCGACCCCGGATGCGTCAACGGGGTGGACAACGACGGAACAACCGAACCATTTTGCTGCTGTGAGCCGACCCAGGAAACCGGCACAGGGCTTGTCACCCTGTTGTCGGGGAGATGATGCCAGGCGCGGGGAACGTCACCCTGTCGTTTGGTATCGCTCCATAACTGGGTCAACGATGAAGAAGCGCCTTCACATCCACTGGATGACTTCATTTCTTCATCCAGTCAGCGACCAGACCTTCAACCACCTTGACTTTAACTACCAGTACCACACTCATCTTGGATTTAAACAACTTAGACATAACCAACAAGGAATAATCATCGAGTAACCTAATCATCTTGGACCATAATCTTCACGGGAATCTACAAACTTCAATCTACACCACTCTACAAGACACCGACGACACAACACTTCATCGAATAATCGACGGTGCGAAAGCACGTTTGCTCGCCCATATGGTTTACCGGTGGCGAGGGTAAATAAACGGAATCATCATCATCAAAAATCGGGAGGCCAGGATCAAAATATATACGGTATAAATAGTTTTCCTTTGGACGACCCTCCCGTCTTAAGCCAAGCTACGCCCGTGGTCACAGTTTATTTTCTGAAAATTTATTTTTAAATAATCCTATTTTTAGCCGATTAGCGCAGTAGTGTAGGTTCAAGGTAGTGTAATAGCGATAACAGGTAGGTTAAGTCAGGTATTTTATTACATTAAAGATATTTTAAACTAAAATCGGTAAACGGTGTCATGGTGGTGAGGAAAGATCGAAGATTTGTAATTTCAATATTGAGGATAGGTCTAGGGTTTGTAATTTCAATATTGAGGATAGGTCGAGGGTTTGTAATTTCAATATTGAGGATAGGTCTAGGGTTTGTAATTTCAATATTGAGGATAGGCCGAGGATTTGTAATTTTAATATTGAGGATAGGTCGAGGATTTGTAATTTCAATATTGAGGATAGGTCGAGGATTTGTAATTTCAATATTGAGGATAGGTCGAGGATTAGTAATTTCAATATTGAGTTAAGGTCTAGGGTTTGTAATTTCAATATTGAGGATAGGTCGAGGATTTTCAATATTGGGGTAGGTCGAGGATTTGTAATTTCAATATTGAGGATAGGTCGAGGATTTGTAATTTCAATATTGAGGATAGGTCGAGGGTTTGTAATTTCAATATTGAGGAAAGGTCGAGGGTGTGTAATTTCAATATTGAGGATAGGTCGAGGATTTGTAATTTCAATATTGAGGATAGGTCGAGGGTTTGTAATTTCAATATTGAGGATAGGTCGAGGATTTGTAATTTCAATATTGAGGATAGGTCGAGGGTTTGTAATTTCAATATTGAGGATAGGTCGAGGATTTGTAATTTCAATATTGAGGAAAGGTCGAGGATTTGTAATTTCAATATTGAGGATAGGTCGAGGATTTGTAATTTCAATATTGAGGATAGGTCGAGGATTTGTAATTTCAATATTGAGGATAGGTCGAGGATTTGTAATTTCAATATTGAGTTAAAGGTCGTGGATTTGTAATTTCAATATTGAGGATAGGTCGAGGAGTTGTAATTTCAATATTGAGTTAAAGGTCGTGGATTTGTAATTTCAATATTGAGGATAGGTCGAGGATTTGTAATTTCAATATTGAGGAAAGGTCGCGGATTTGTAATTTCAATATTTTGAAAAACTCCTTCGAATCTCATGTTGGGTATAAATGTTGTTGTGGCTAAAGTGTCTTTTTAAATAGTTTCGTGGGTGCTCAAATTGAGCTTTCAATGCCTACATTATTAATACGTACATTATAAAACATTTACAACACATAACTTTGCTTGTCTTCAGTTTCATACAGCATTTATGTTCTTTATGATTGGTCGGGCTTTTCACATGTGTGTGCGCGCGCGTGTGTGCGTGTTCGTACTTGATTTGTTGAAAATCAACTGTTTTTTAATTCAATAAAATGCTAAATATACACTAGCGAGAAAGGACCGTATACTCGTGGTGATTTTCACAGCATATTTTTATGAAACTCGTTTTGGAATGTTGATACATAAATTATATTTATTATTGGTTAAGAGTTGTCCGTATTATAGCAGTGTGTCAGTAGTTGGTTCGCACGATAATGTTGTGCGCATTGACCTTGTATAATACCACAGGAACTTGTAATGTTATCCATAAGCCACCAAAGGTATTGTACCTCTATCCTAGGACACCCCCCCCCCTCTATTAAAAAAAAACAGGAATGCAACGTAAACAATACCCCACCCACTACTCACGACATATAAATGCTAACTAACATCGTGTGACAGCCACACTCCCGGGGCTTGTTAGTTGAAGGAAACAACAATATACCTCGAGCAGTCGCTGATCTTTAATATCTACCCACTGAACAAAAGATAATCGATTTTTTCTACACAATCTTGCAAGATGTCGGAGCCATTGCGTGACGTATTTGCTTCTGCGCCGGGGTAAATATAATAGTTCGTACTTGAAAATAGATTTACTGACAGTTTTCTCCGTATATTTTTTTGCTTATAAAAATTATAATTGTCTTTTACAGTTTCTTGTCTGTAACATTTAAACATATTTACAATATATATAGTACAATATTATGATATATGCAATCATGATGAGGATGGACAAATGATGTAATGATTATGGACATACATGGAAAAATAATGACAATGTCATGATGGATTTTAGAATATGCAAAACATGATCATGACTGTATTAAAGCAGCATTACATCGTATGAAATAAAAGATATTTGAAAAATTAAAATTTTACGTAATGCTGCTACACATTCTAACATTATACTTTGTATGCTTATGTTCATTTGGTAAATAGTGTTTTTTTCGATAAAACGTTCTATTGCCAGGAAGTACGTGATATTGCCAGGAAGTACGTGATATTGTGACAATTATGCACTTGCAGTGAAAACCTCCTATTGTGTGTTTTACGGGGAAATTAATTAAGAGGACTATACGTTCGACCCCTCTGAAGGAATTGGTTCCGGTGTCATATAGAATATTGACCCCCCTCAAAATAATGACCCGCGGGTCATTATTCAGCCATAGAATATTGACCCCCCTTGCGGAAAAATGACCCCCCCTTGCAAATAGCAATATATTGTGGGAAAATATTGAATTTATTATAATTAAATGTTAGTTAGCACTGTTTAAGGCCTAACAACAAATATTTGATTTAACGATGTACAGAATAACATAAATATATTGAATCTGAAAAAGAAGTATGCAGATAATGTGTCTCTTATCAATTTCTAAAGATGATCATGAGGTGGTGGGTGCTATATAACTAGGAGGTTCAGATTATGCATAATATTTACACAGACAAACATAAAACAAAGACAACCATAACACAAATAAGAACAATGACCCCCACCCCCTATGTATAGACTACAATTATGAGAGGGTCACTTTTCGATGCCATGGAATAATGACCCCCTGGAATGGGTCTCTGTCTGTATCATTGCACTGGGTACGGACGATTGCCCCTTAGGACAATTGCCCCTTAGGACAATTACCACCTGGACAATTGCCCCTAGGACAATAGCCCCTTGGAAAAATAGAAAGATAGGACAATTGCCCCTAAATTTTAGTAAATGTAAAACCAAATTGAAGTGACAAACTAGCACAAAAAAAATCAAAATAGGCAAAGCACATTACAGTGACAAGTTTAAAAGCTAGCACAACATGCACAAGTAATTCAAAATTATAACATTAAAAGTATTAATTTTACATTTAATACAAGTACATATAATTAATAACAGTTTAGCATAACCAATTTAACATTTAGTCCAGCATATTAAACCATGGGATATCATCCCTTCTGCTCAACAAATTTGGTATATCCACAGGGATATTACATAGACACAACTACATGTATGTGATAAAACATGTGCACAGTTCATTTTGAGCGTTGCTTCCATCTGATGGAATGCCCAATGCCATGGAGGTGTTCTTGCAAGGTTTTCCTCCCTTCAGTGAAGTCCAGACATATGTTCTTCAGTCGTGTTTGAAGGTCCTTTGTTGCTTTCTTTATACGTTTTCTGGGAGGTTCACCACGTGAGTTCAGAAGAAAAGCTGTGGATACAAGAGCTTGGTCCTTACGTAGGCAGTCAATAGCTGTCCATATGGATGGATGGTGATATCCAATCAGTTGTTGGAATCCTTGGTTCCAACTCTCACATAAGTTATTAGTTCTGTCACCATCGTTCACAGTTGTTAGGTAACAATTCCAGAGGTTTGGTGGGAAGAGTGGAGGCACCCTACGCATACGCATAGCAGGGAGATTATCTCCAGGCTGTGCAGGTGGAGGCTGAATCCGACGGTATGTCCCAGACACATAAACACTATCAAAATAGTCAACTAGACTTTCAAGTTCTTCTGGAGTATTATCCTTAAGGTAAGCCATACCGTTAGCTACCTCCTCCACTGGCAAGAAAGCTAGTCCATCTAGCATCCCACAGAATAACTTTATGTCTTCCTTTTCCCTGTAGAGTTCAACAAGTCCAAGGTCTTGTATTTTGCGCCATGTGCACTGTGTGAGGTGATAAAAACATCCTTGAGATGTAACATGGGGGCCAAGAGTGTTAGCAATGGCATTTATCACAGCTTGCTCAAAGTCCGTTATCACTGTTGTAGGGTCTGGGTTAAATCCAAGTTCATCACACTTGTTAATGATGGATAGGAATAGTTCTTCATAAATGTCCTGTGATTTCCCAGAAAGCAGAGCATATACACAGGTAACAGCAGAATCACCAAGTGGAGCACGAATAATGTACAATTGCTTGAATATCTTTGGCGCTGATGAAAATGTTCCATCCATAAACCATGTGTCATAACGACAAAGATGTTCCATCCATAAACCATGTGTCATAACGACAAAGATGTTCCATCCATAAACCATGTGTCATAACGACAAAGATGTTCCATCCATAAACCGTGTGTCATAACGACAAAGATGTTCCATCCATAAACCGTGTGTCATAACGACAAAGATGTTCCATCCATAAACCATGTGTCATAACGACAAAGATGTTCCATCCATAAACCATGTGTCATAACGACAAAGATGTTCCATCCATAAACCATGTGTCATAACGACAAAGATGTTCCATCCATAAATCATGTGTCATAACGACAAAGATGTTCCATCCATAAACCATGTGTCATAACGACAAAGATGTTCCATCCATAAACCATGTGTCATAACGACAAAGATGTTCCATCCATAAACCATGTGTCATAACGACAAAGATGTTCCATCCATAAACCATGCGTCATAACGACAAAGATGTTCCATCCATAAACCATGCGTCATAACGACAAAGATGTTCCATCCATAAACCATGCGTCATAACGACAAAGATGTTCCATCCATAAACCATGCGTCATAACGACAAAGATGTTCCATCCATAAACCATGTGTCATAACGACAAAGATGTTCCATCCATAAACCATGCGTCATAACGACAAAGATGTTCTAATCCCTCTTGTGTGCCAAACACCAGCATCCTACACCAAACACCAGCATCCTACACCAAACACCAGCATCCTACACCAAACACCAGCATCCTACACCAAACACCAGCATCCTACACCAAACACCAGCATCCTACTTTGCGAGTCAGGTCCATTGTCGTATATGAGGAAGGGTACTCCATCTTGTCCAGTTGTACACCAGTCACCCTCTATGGTAAGCTCCTGGTGTGATGCTGGTTCCTTGGGAAGAGCGCCACGCTTTTGTCTCCGGATGCAGCGTTTCACTGAATCGAGTTTGCCTATGGCACCACAAACTTCAACAGGTTGTTGCTGTAATGTGTCAGCTAGAATCTGTCCAGGGCGGCCTCTGTTGATGGCAATGGTATCCTTCATTGATACACGGACCTTGGCTGCTTCCACTGCACTCTCATCTGGGTCATGACTGTGATCAGTAGTAGAAAGCACCTCTTCCACCTATGTGAACAAATGAAAATGATGCAAGATGTATATGATACACTATTTTAATAATACATTATACATACTAGACAATATCAAAAAGTAACTTAGTAGCAATTTGGTCAGATAAGAATACCCATAAATATATGCCTGCTCTAGTCTCCTGTTGGTTAAATTACTTGATTGAAGGTCTGACACTGCAGAATAAAGCCCAATGTTTGGTCCTTAAAAATGTAATTCCAGCTGTCTGCATCACCATTTGATGCCCCCCAGCCCTACCCCCCTCCTGGTAATAAATAGTTATCCCCACAATCCATTTCGAAAGTGAAGAATCTCCCCATAAATAATTATAGTTACCTGTAAATCAGTGACAACTGCCCCTTTGCATGAATATGCCCGTCTCTTGGAACATTCCCAGCGCATACGGATCTTGCCACACTTCTTTTTGGTGTACATATATCCTCCATGACATAGCTTACTTCCACCTCTTTCATTCTTTATAATCTCCATGATGAGTATTTGGGAACTGATAGTACTCAGAAAAATGACAACCCTTTATATAGGGGGAGGGATAGACATCAAAGAAAAAGGTGTGAATTCTCATACCTACCTTATGATAACACTACTGGAAAAGTAAAACAACATGTTTCAAAAATTGTATAGGTGACATTTTTGGGGTATTCATAAAAAAATGTGTGCTAATATAAAGTTGAAGATCACATAACTAGTTTCTTTGAGGTAGGAAATGTGTGAACAGAAGTAGGAGATGTGTGAACACTTTGGATACACATACTCCTTACACCTTGGAGGATAAAAGAGCTCAACTTGATCTAATTAACAACTATTCTTTTTTAATATTACTATCCATTAAGATGATTAAAGGTACTGGTTACAAAGGCAATCAACACCTCCTCTAATTTGCAATAACAGTTGTTTAGGGACCATAATTTAGTTCTTGTGATGTAAGAACAGAAAAACAAATCTAAATTGTTTAAACTTTAATTAAAATAAGCTAACAACTTTGAACAGAAGCCACACTAACATAATTGTTACCAAACTTGAAATTGATTAATATAACCTACCTTTGAACTAAAGCTACACAAACATGACATCACCCTTCGCCATCACCCTACCCCCTCACTATACCCCTCACCATACCCTCATCACCCCACCCCACCCTACCCCTTGTTAGCATAGCCCCTCACCATACCCCATCATCATCATGCCCTTCACCCACCCTACCCCCCCATCATCATACCCTTCACCATCACCCTTCGCCATCACCCTACCCCCTCACTATACCCCTCACCTGACTCCCCCTCACCATACCCTCATCACCCCACCCCACCCTACCCCTTGTTAGCATAGCCCCTCACCATACCCCACCATCATCATACCCTTCACCCACCCTACCCCCCATCATCATACCCTTACCCTACCACTCACTCTACCCACCATCCCTCACCCATAACTTAACAGTCCCTTCCCCCTCACTATACCCCCCCATCATGCCCACCCCTCCATATACCTTCAGCTTACCCTCCCTCCAACTCCTCCATCACCACCCCTACCCCCCAATATACCTCTCCACCCTTCACTACCTAACCAACCCAATCCTACCACAAAATTGAGGGGCAATTGTCCTAAGGGGCAGTTGTCCTAGGTGGCAATTGTCCTAAGGGGCAATTGTCCTAGGGGCAATTGTCCTAGGGGGCTATCGTCCTAAGGGGCAATTGTCCTACACTCCATTGCACTATCCTCCAAAAATCTAAAATGACTTGATCTCTTCAGGAGGCTTCGCTCATATGGGCAACCAGTAGTGACCATACATTATTGAAAAACACACTCACACTATGGATGCTTCTACAGCAGAAATTGATGTATATTTCTTTAACAAATTTAATTAATATGTTATCCACTTATTGTAGCAAACTATTCTTATCATGTTTATTCATATTCTCTTAATATTTCCAGAATATGTGCACAATTATGTAATATGTTGTTAACAATTGTAATTCTGACTATTGTGGATCATATTACACCCTGTGTGTCAAAGTCTAAGGTCCCCATCAGGGGTTTGACTTATAGGAAGATAGATATTAAGCCTTATCTTGTTTGCCACAGGTGTGAAAAGCAATAAAACATTATTTTTAGGGAACTGCAACCAACAGCGACACTTCCTGTGTTCCAATACACTGGTTACATGTTTTATATCATTCATAATAAGTAATATTTTAATATTGTATGAGCAAGGACAGACAACGTGTGCCTCCATATCTATTTAGTGCAAGAAACTGTTCCATGCATACATGTAGAATGTGACCCCCATAATGTAGATTATCTGATTGAGGGTAGGTCACTTTTCCATGCCATAGAATAATGACCCCTCTGTATGTAAACTATGAGTGAGGGGGTCACTTTCGATGCCATAGAATAATGACCACCTGTGTGTAAACTATACGAATGAGGTGGGTCACTTTTCCATGCCATAGAATAATGACCCCCCTGTGTGTAAACTATGAGTGAGGGGGTCACTTTTCCATGCCATAGAATAATGACCCCCCTGTGTGTAAACTATATGAGTGAGGTGGGTCACTTTTCCATGCCATAGAATAATGACCCCCCTATGTTTAAACTGTACAAGTGAGTGAGGGGGTCACTTTTCCATGCCATAGAATAATGACCCCCCTATGTTTACACAGTACGAGCGATGGTGGGTCACTTTTCCATGCCATAGAATAATGACCCCCCTGTGTGTAAACTATTTGAGTCAGAGGGTCACTTTTCCATGTCATAGAATAATCACCAACATATGTGTAGATTAAATGAGTGGGATGGTGTCACTATCCATATCATAGGATAATCACCCACATATGTGTAGATTATATGAGTGGGAGGGGCTCACTATAGATGCATGGAGTTTACAGACCTGCATGCGTTATTTCAAGTAGACGCCTGGAGTTTACAGACCTGCATGCGTTATTTCAAGTAGACGCATGGAGTTTACAGACCTGCATGCGTTATTTCAAGTAGACTCCTGGAGTTTACAGACCTGCATGCGTTATTTCAAGTAGACGCATGGAGCTTACAGACCTGCATGCATTATTTCAAGTAGACTCCTGGAGTTTACAGACCTGCATGCGTTATTTCAAGTAGACGCCTGGAGTTTACAGACCTGCATGCGTTATTTCAAGTAGACGCCTGGAGTTTACAGACCTGCATGCGTTATTTCAAGTAGACTCCTGGAGTTTACAGACCTGCATGCGTTATTTCAAGTAGACGCCTGGAGTTTACAGACCTGCATGCGTTATTTCAAGTAGACTCCTGGAGTTTACAGACCTGCATGCGTTATTTCAAGTAGACGCCTGGAGTTTACAGACCTGCATGCGTTATTTCAAGTAGACGCCTGGAGTTTACAGACCTGCATGCGTTATTTCAAGTAGACGCCTGGAGTTTACAGACCTGCATGCGTTATTTCAAGTAGACGCCTGGAGTTTACAGACCTGCATGCGTTATTTCAAGTAGACTCCTGGAGTTTACAGACCTGCATGCGTTATTTCAAGTAGACGCCTGGAGTTTACAGACCTGCATGCGTTATTAGTGGATTCTTGTTTGGGACTGAGAATTTGACTATGACAGTTCATCGATTTACCATAGTACGAAGAAAGAGAAAATACAGCCATGTACATCCCTACATCTTTTAGTGAGTAGTCAGGGGCAGTAACTGACCGATGACTCTCATTAAACACACGCACATTTATTGATGTGTTCTTCTTTGGTAATTAAGTATTTTGACCCATGCAAGTATGAGTCGACATTTTATAGATCGGTATGCCAAGATCCTCCGGTGATGAGAACATGCATCCATCAGAGTTTAGCAGATACCGCCTTCTTCTTCTCGATCGTGTCACTAACTAGGTGTGACACTTCTTCAGCACAGCCCCAATGTAGCGTGACACCACCGCCCCCATGGCCGTAGTTGTGAATTACAGACTGAAAAAGTAACGTATCCGGTACATTATCTTTGTTCTGCATCCCCAATGTAGCGTAACCCTCCCTGTGAAGTACTTAGTTAACATAATGAGCGACATCGGTGAGTTACTGCCCCTGAATACTCCCTAAAAGTAGATAGGCCCTAAGTGGTTCTTCTGTTTTTATCATTATTTCCTTTTCACAACATGCTAGCAATTTTATTCCACTTTCGCTTCTTATAATTATTAAATTACTATATCTATCTCAAAAGAGCTCCTACAGTATATGCAATGGGTATTTGTATAACATTTTGGGATAAATCAGACTTTATCTGCCAAGGGAGGTAATATAAAATTAGTGATGTCTGTCATTAAGTCATACTGTACATTGTAAGGTGAAACCACTCCTCTACTCAACCTTAATAGCTGCAAAGAGCTTCAAATTATATATTACACGATGTGACATTCATCCTACGCAGACCCATTATAGACGTCCACAGCATGCCAATTACATGCTGCAAGTAAACGTAAACTGTATGTTACACGATGTAACATTTTGTACACATATATTACATGATTCTGTATTATTATACTGGACGGCATTAAAAACGCAACATTTTAGATTTTTATTTTCTATATACATACTCTATATTGCAAATAATTATGTTTCTAGCGATGCACTTTAACTGCGAATTATTACATGAAACTGTGAGAAATGGATTAATTTAGGCGATTGTCTAGTGCATAAACTGGCTTAATGAAATTAATAATGGTTGCGTTTCTATTGCGTTTAAGTATATATGTGTATGTGCATTTTACAATACACATGATGTCGCGTGGTCACAGTCTAAATATAGAAACACGTGTTCTGGGAATTACAAGGTATGGTACTTCTTTTACTCAACCTCAACTCAACAGCATATAGCCGTACACTCTCTGTGATGTAACGTATGGTGCACACCACACTGTGGTATACTTCATAATCTCAATGGCGGCTTACACTCTCCGTAAAGTAACGTAGATTGTACATCACAAAACGTGACACTTATTTTACAAAACATGAATATACATGTAGTCGTTCAAGCTCAGGCTAACGCTCACGTCATGTGATTCTTCTCTCTTTTTTATGGCGGTCGATTCAACATTTAGAATTGAATGGCGGCCGATTCAACATTTAGAACTGAATGGCGGTCGATTCAACATTTAGAACTGAATGGCGGCCGATTCATTCATATATTATTTGGCAGAACAGCTGGGGGCTACACATATTAAATTATGACATGCCTATGTTTTACACATATATGGAAGCATTAATAGATTTAATTTAATGAGTTCAAAATATACGATGTATGAATTAAGATTTAATAAAGTCATTTTACCGTCACTTTTCCTCTGATGTGAATATGCTGCACCTCAAGTCTCACTGTAGGTCGACTTGGTCTCAGACCCACAGCGTCACTATCTAAGCTTGCTTCCTGTTAATTTCACAATGAATATTTATGTAAAGCACCGACACGAGACCTTGGTTTAAAGTCCCATCTGAAAGACTATTAATTTTATTAGGGTCAGACCGTGGATCAAACCTGCGATCTCTGGGTTACCAGTCCAGCGTGTTACCACTGGATATTATAACATTGCCAAACAATATATAGTGCAAAATGTATGCAGTCATATGTGCCATCACGTTTAATCACACAAACAGCCATTGATAAACTGCGACGTTCCAGTTATAGTAGTTGTGGAGTAAGACCGCGGATCTGTAGATGTGATATATCTTTGATGGAAGCCTTCGTATTTCGTGTTCATGTAATAATGATCATATAATGTAGGTGTGCGTTTTCTATGTCCTCTAGTATATAATGTAGGTGTGCATTTTCTATGTCCTCTTATGTCTTCTAGTATATAATGTTGGTGTGCGTTTTCTATGTCCTCTAGTATATAATGTAGGTGTGCGTTTTTTATGTCCTCTAGTATATAATGTTGGCGTGCGTTTTCTATGTCCTCTAGTATATAATGTAGGTGTGCGTTTTCTATGTCCTCTAGTATATAATGTAGGTGTGCGTTTTCTATGTCCTCTAGTATATAATGTAGGTGTGCGTTTTCTATACCCTCTAGTGTATAATGTAGGTGTGCGTTTTCTATGTCCTCTAGTGTATAATGTAGGTGTGCGTTTTCTATGTCCTCTACTATATAATGTAGGTGTGTCCTGTATTAATTCGACACACATACAGCGGTGAAAGGCCAGTGTAGCCAACATACTTTTACATTCCGACAACGCAGCCACCCCAACTCTGTGTGTTTTACGTTTAATTATCAAAAAACTCTAGTGACACATATGAGAGAAGAGATTAGTCATTTTAGATTTTGGAGGATAGTGCAATGATACAGACAGAGACACATTCCAGAGTCTCCTCTGGTTCTTTTACGGGCATCGTGTAAAGCACCGACACGAGACCTCGGTTTAACGTCCCATCTGAAAGACGGTCAGACAGGGGATCGAACCTGCGATCCCTGGATTACCAGTCCAGCGTGTTACCACTGGACTACAGATCCGTCTGTGCCACCTCAACCTAAATTTGAGCTTTCTTTATACACCGTGTTGTTACCGTTATTCATTAATAATCAACCAGTCATCACATATTGTCATTTATCCAACCTTCATGCGAAATAACGTACAAAAACGGCCTGCCTAATAAATTTTGCTTTATTAGTCAGTGCCTAATAAAGCTTTCATGACGTCATAGGGCTAACCGTGGAGTTTGTAAGCTGTCATGGCTAGTTTGTTTGTTTTTGTGTCGGGTGCACACTCAGAATGTAGGATAAATAGAATATAAGATTACTGTCTTATAATTTTTAATTTATTAGGCTCGTCTCCGAAAAAATACAAGGCTCGGCAGAGCGTCGCCTTGTATTTTTTCTCCGACTCACCTAATACATTAAAATGTATAAGACAGTAACCTAATATTCTCTATATATAGCGTGGAGTTGAGAAAAAATGTGTTTTTAAAATAAAGCTGAGACAACGACGCTAAGAAGACACCGATGGGAATGGAATCGAACAATCTGTAATGGAACACTATTCCTGTATTTTTCATTTCAGAGTTCGCTTCCAGCTGTAGCCGTTGTGAGTGTGTCATTAGGCATTAACGTCCACATTGCCTCTTCTCTCTCCCTCGTGGTGATATATTCCACTAGGAATGAGTTTTTTTGCAATCGAGCTAAAATAAATTTGTATACACTAAGCTAGATCATAGTGATATTCTGTGGCAAACATAGGTCGTAGCCGAGTGGTTGCGAGTTCGAACTCCACCAAAACTATGGTTATAGTGTCATTAGGCAATACCCACTTGTCTCTCACTTTTGGTGATGGATTCCACCAGGAATGAGGTCTCGAGACCGATTAAATTAATGTTGTATATAAGAATTTGTTTAGCAATCGTTTTGCAATCCAACTTAATGCAATTTTTACAAACTAACAAGATATTTATTGGTGTGGACATAAACTCACCCGGACACTTGGTACATATTTGATGCAGTTGTCCCATATTGTTTTCTTGTCAGTTTGACTGACCTCCGTATTCCAGTCGCCCTCGTACTTCACACCACCCAAAACTACGTAGTTTGCCCTGGTAAAACAAGAAAAGGTTTGCCCTGGTAAAACAAGAAAAGTCGAAATAGAAGGAACACAGAACATTCAAATATATTTTTACTTGTTGAGATGGTTACAAAACAGTATAGTTGTGGAACCTATGCTCGGCGTAAATCCAACATATAATGACCAGTATAAAATGTTAATTGCACTTGCCGTATATTATTATTTTCTTTAGTCGTGAAAACAACTTTCAAAAAACTCTTGTTTACAGTTTTAGCTTCATTACGTGACCTTGCTTCTTAATACAGCTATCGCAACGGTGTCGGGTCGGCACACGTTTATATAGGGAACTCAATACTTGTATGTTTATTACCAACAGCCTATGTATTATGGCGACAATCCAGCGTACGCGATTTGATAGGGCACATATTATTCATTAATCTGAAAAGTTTAACATTTCCAGTATTAAGTAACTGCTCCCACACACTGTCAAATGCTTTCGAAAAATCAACGTACGCACAATGCGGTTACTTCTTTTTGTTTTAGACTCGTATCGATCAGTCATTAATAGTATTACTATCGGTATTACATGTAAGGACACCAGCTTGGATTTAAGTTTGTATAGGCTACGATTTACACTTATATACTGGGTCAGTACAGGAGTTACGTTGTACTATCCCGACTCTTATATTCTAAAATCTAGTTAGAAGGATGGCGTGCAATTGGAAAGACTGTTTAACTGTTTAACTCCTTAAACACGGTACTGTGCAAATACATTTTAATGTCATAATAATTATATGTTGTCTAACTGAATCAGTCTGCAGACTCGTGATATAGATTCAGTCCTCAAGATCATGTATAATTATGTTCCGCGCGCGCGCGTGCGTGCGTGCGTGCGTGCGTATTGCTGTATGTGTGCATATATATATATATAACGCATTGTATATTCTGTAAATATGTGTGCTCCTGTGTAATTTGTATATTCGTATATGTAAATATTTACTGTTGTGCTCTCCTATAATTGGAGGAAATAAAAGTTATTATTATTGGTTACCTAGCTGAACATGTGAATGGGTTTGGTCATATCAATCGTAAAGGAACATCTTTTACTGTCCACCACTAGATTTGTGGACATATTACGGTTTTCGACAAAGCTGAGTTTTGATTTTTTTGGTGAAGATCTTGAGCCATATAGATATATCAGCTTTCCCCCGTGACTACTGTGGATTTAGGGTAAGTGACTTATAGGGATAGAAGTAAGATAGGTTGAAATACACAGATAGAAGTAAGAAGTAATTCCATGGGCACGTGTCCATCATAGAGGAACTGATGGTTAATAGTGTGTCCTGTATATATCCCACGAAGAAGTAATTCCATGGGCACGTGTCCTTCATAGAGGAACTGATGGTTAATAGTGTGTCCTGTATATATCCCACGATCCCCATTATACAATCATTATTACAAAATAAAAATTTACAATGCACATATACATTAGTTGTAGTGACAAGCTCTAGTAACATACGCTTTAATAACACACACTCTAATGACACATGCTCTAGAAACACCAGCTCTAGTGACACAAGCTCTAGTGACACAAGCTCTAGTGACACAAGCTCTAGAAACACCAGCTCTAGTGACACAAGCTCTAGAAACACAAGCTCTAGTGACACAAGCTCTAGAAACACCAGCTCTAGTGACACAAGCTCTAGTGACACAAGCTCTAGAAACACAAGCTCTAGTGACACAAGCTCTAGAAACACCAGCTCTAGTGACACAAGCTCTAGAAACACAAGCTCTAGTGACACAAGCTCTAGTGACACATGCTCTAGAAACACAAGCTCTAGTGACACAAGCTCTAGTGACACACACTCTAGATACACAAGCTCTAGTGACACAAGCTCTAGAAACACCAGCTCTAGTGACACACGCTCTAGAAACACAAGCTCTAGTGACACACGCTCTAGAAACACAAGCTCTAGTGACACAAGCTCTAGAAACACAAGCTCTAGTGACACACACTCTAGAAACACAAGCTCTAGTGACACACGTTCTAGAAACACAAGCTCTAGTGACACAAGCTCTAGAAACACAAGCTCTAGTGACACAAGCTCTAGTGACACACACTCTAGAAACACAAGCTCTAGTGACACAAGCTCTAGTGACACAAGCTCTAGTGACACACACTCTAGAAACACAAGCTCTAGTGACACAAGCTCTTGAAACACAAGCTATAGTGACACAAACTGGTGCACGCTCTAATATATCTGGACTATCTATGTACACGCATACCATATATATTTGAGGATACTCTAGAATGGTCTGTATCATGCACTATCCTCCAACATCTAAAATGACGAGACTCTTCAGGAGGCGTCGCTCAAATGGGCAACAGGTAGCGACGATAAATAAATGCAAAACACACACAAACACACACACACAGTGTCCATAGAAAATAATACTAACGAAGGGAGTATGTATGTCACGTCATCTTGTCCACTGCAAATAAGGAAATGTTTTATCCAAGGAGCCATTGCCTGTGTAAAAGATAAAATAAATACCTATATATTGGTTTTTGCGCCTCCGCCATTTAACAGGGTACTATTTGTTAACAAAGTGAGATCATGAGGGGTCATATAGACGGATCAGTGTTGCAGTGGACATCGTGAGGGGTCATATAGATGGGTCAGTGTTCCAGTGGACATCGTGAGGTTCATATAGACGGGAAGTGTTCCAGTGGACATCATGAGGGGTCATATCGACGGGTCAGTGTTGCAGTGGACATCGTGAGGGGTCATATAGACGGGTCAGTGTTCCAGTGGACATCGTGAGGGGTCATATAGATGGGTCAGTGTTCCAGTGGACATCGTGAGGGGTCATATAGACGGGAAGTGTTCCAGTGGACATCATGAGGGGTCATATAGACGGGAAGTGTTCTAGTGGACATCGTGAGGGTTCATATAGACGGATCAGTGTTGCAGTGGACATCATGAGGGGTCATATCGACGGGTCAGTGTTGCAGTGTAGATCGTGAGGGGCCATATAGACGGGTCATTGTGGCAGTGTACATCGTGAGGGGTCATATAGACGGGTTAGTGTTGCAGTGGACATCATGAGGGGCCATATAGACGGGAAGTGTTCTAGTGGACATCGTGAGGGGCCATATAGACGGGTCATTGTGGCAGTGTACATCGTGAGGGGTCATATAGACGGGTTAGTGTTGCAGTGGACATCATGAGGGGCCATATAGACGGGAAGTGTTCTAGTGGACATCGTGATGGGTCATATAGACGGGTCAGTGTTCCAGTGGACATCGTGAGGGGCCATATAGACGGGTCAGTGTTCTAGTGGACATCGTGAGGGGCCATATAGATGGGTCAGTGTTCCAGTGGACATCGTGAGGGGCCATATAGACGGGTCAGTGTTCCAGTGGACATCGTGAGGGGCCATATAGACGGGTCAGTGTTCCAGTGGACATCGTGAGGGGCCATATAGACGGGTCAGTGTTCCAGTGGACATCGTGAGGGGCCATATAGACGGGCAGTGTTCCAGTGGACATCGTGAGGGGCCATATAGACGGGTCAGTGTTCCAGTGGACATCGTGAGGGGTCATATAGACGGGTCAGTGTTCCAGTGGACATCGTGAGGGGTCATATAGACGGATCAGTGTTCCAGTGGACATCGTGAGGGGTCATATAGACGGATCAGTGTTCCAGTGGACATCGTGAGGGGTCATATAGAGGGTCAGTGTTCCAGTGGACATCGTGAGGGCCATATAGACGGTCAGTGTTCCAGTGGACATCGTGAGGGGTCATATAGACGGGCAGTGTTCCAGTGGACATCGTGAGGGGCCATATAGACGGGTCAGTCTTCCAGTGGACATCGTGAGGGGCCATATAGACGTGTCAGTGGACATGTGAGGGGTCATATAGACGGATCAGTGTTGCAGTGGAGATCGTGAGGGGCCATACAGACGTGTCAGTGTTCTAGTGGACATCATGATGGGTCACATAAATGGGTCAGTCTTCCAGTGGACATCGTGAGGGGTCATATAGACGGGTCAGTGTTCCAGTGGACATCATGAGGGGCCATATAGACGGGTCAGTGGACATCGTAAGGGGCCATATAGACGGATAAGTGTTCCAGTGGACATCGTGAGGGGCCATATAGACAGGTCAGTGTTCCAGTGGACATCGTGAGGGGCCATATAGACAGGTCAGTGTTCCAGTGGACATCGTGAGGGGCCATATAGACGGATCAGTGTTACAGTGGACATCATGAGGGGTCATATAGACGTGTCAGTGTTGCAGTGGACATCATGAGGGGTCATATAGACGGATCAGTGTTGCAGTGGACATCGTGAGGGGCCATATAGACGGATCAGTGTTCCAGTGGACATCGTGAGGGGCCATATAGACGGGTCAGTCTTCCAGTGGACATCGTGAGGGGCCATATAGACGTGTCAGTGGACATCGTGAGGGGTCATATAGACGGATCAGTGTTGCAGTGGAGATCGTGAGGGGCCATACAGACGTGTCAGTGTTCTAGTGGACATCATGATGGGTCACATAAATGGGTCAGTCTTCCAGTGGACATCGTGAGGGGTCATATAGACGGGTCAGTGTTCCAGGGGACATCGTGAGGGGCCATATAGACAGGTCAGTGTTCCAGTGGACATCGTGAGGGGCCATATAGACAGGTCAGTGTTCCAGTGGACATCGTGAGGGGCCATATAGACGGATCAGTGTTACAGTGGACATCATGAGGGGTCATATAGACGTGTCAGTGTTGCAGTGGACATAATGAGGGGTCATATAGACGGATCAGTGTTGCAGTGGACATCGTGAGGGGCCATATAGACGGATCAGTGTTCCAGTGGACATCGTGAGGGGTCATATAGACGGATCAGTGTTCCAGTGGACATCGTGAGAGGTCATATAGACGGGTCAGTGTTGCAGTGGACATCGTGAGGGGCCATATAGACGGGTCAGTGTTGCAGTGGACATCGTGAGGGGTCATATAGACGGGTCAGTGTTCCAGTGGACATCGTGAGGGGCCATATAGACGGGAAGTGTTCTAGTGGACATCGTGAGGGGCCATATAGACGGGTCAGTCTTCCAGTGGACATCGTGAGGGGTCATATAGACGGGTCAGTGTTCCAGTGGACATCGTGAGGGGTCATATAGACGGATCAGTGTTCCAGTGGACATCGTGAGGGGTCATATAGACGGATCAGTCTTCCAGTGGACATCGTGAGGGGTCATATAGATGGGTCAGTCTTCCAGTGGACATCGTGAGGGGCCATATAGACGGGTCAGTGGACATCGTGAGGGGTCATATAGACGGATCAGTGTTCCAGTGGACATCGTGAGGGGCCATATAGACGGATCAGTCTTCCAGTGGACATCGTGAGGGGTCATATAGATGGGTCAGTGTTCCAGTGGACATCGTGAGGGGTCATATAGATGGGTCAGTGGACATCGTGAGGGCCATATAGACGGATCAGTCTTCCAGTGGACATCGTGAGGGGTCATATAGACGGATCAGTGTTCCAGTGGACATCGTGAGGGGTCATATAGACGGGAAGTGGTCCAGTGGGCATCATGAGGGGTCATATAGACGGGTCAGTGTTGCAGTGGACATCGTGAGGGGCCATATAGACGTGTCAGTGTTGCAGTGGACATCGTGAGGGGTCATATAGACGGGTCAGTGTTCCAGTGGACATCGTGAGGGGCCATATAGACAGGAAGTGTTCTAGTGGACATCGTGAGGGGCCATATAGACGGGTCAGTCTTCCAGTGGACATCGTGAGGGGCCATATAGACGTGTCAGTGGACATTGTGAGGGGTCATATAGACGGATCAGTGTTGCAGTGGAGATCGTGAGGGGCCATACAGACGTGTCAGTGTTCTAGTGGACATCATGATGGGTCACATAAATGGGTCAGTCTTCCAGTGGACATCGTGAGGGGTCATATAGACGGGTCAGTGTTCCAGTGGACATCATGAGGGGCCATATAGACGGGTCAGTGGACATCGTAAGGGGCCATATAGACGGATAAGTGTTCCAGTGGACATCGTGAGGGGCCATATAGACGGGCAGTGTTCCAGTGGACATCGTGAGGGGTCATATAGACGGGAAGTGTTCCAGTGGACATCATGAGGGGTCATATAGACGGGTCAGTGTTGCAGTGGACATCGTGAGGGGCCATATAGACGTGTCAGTGTTGCAGTGGACATCGTGAGGGGTCATATAGACGGGTCAGTGTTCCAGTGGACATCGTGAGGGGCCATATAGACGGAAGTGTTCCAGTGGACATCGTGAGGGGCCATATAGACGGGTCAGTGTTCCAGTGGACATCGTGAGGGGCCATATAGACGTGTCAGTGGACATCGTGAGGGGTCATATAGACGGATCAGTGTTGCAGTGGAGATCGTGAGGGGCCATACAGACGTGTCAGTGTTCTAGTGGACATCATGATGGGTCATAAATGGGTCAGTCTTCCAGTGGACATCGTGAGGGGTCATATAGACGGGTCAGTGTTCCAGTGGACATCATGAGGGGCCATATAGACGGGTGTCAGTGGACATCGTGAGGGGCCATATAGACGGATCAGTGTTCCAGTGGACATCGTGAGGGGCCATATAGACGGGTCAGTGTTCCAGTGGACATCGTGAGGGGTCATATAGACGGGTCAGTGTTCCAGTGGACATCGTGAGGGGTCATATAGACGGGTCAGTGTTCCAGTGGACATCGTGAGGGGCCATATAGACGTGTCAGTGTTCCAGTGGACATCGTGAGGGGTCATATAGACGGGTCAGTGTTCCAGTGGACATCGTGAGGGGCCATATAGACGGATCAGTGTTCCAGTGGACATCGTGAGGGGCCATATAGACGGGTCAGTGTTCCAGTGGACATCGTGAGGGGCCATATAGACGTGTCAGTGTTCCAGTGGACATCGTGAGGGGTCATATAGACGGGTCAGTGTTCCAGTGGACATCGTGAGGGGCCATATAGACGTGTCAGTGTTCCAGTGGACATCGTGAGGGGTCATATAGACGGGTCAGTGTTCCAGTGGACATCGTGAGGGGTCATATAGACGGGTCAGTGTTCCAGTGGACATCGTGAGGGGTCATATAGACGGGTCAGTGGACATCGTAGGGGCCATATAGATTGTGGACATCGTGAGGGGCATATAGACGGGTCAGTGTTCCAGTGGACATCGTGAGGGGCCATATAGACGGGTCAGTGTTCCAGTGGACATCGTGAGGGGCCATATAGACGGGTCAGTGTTCCAGTGGACATCATGAGGGGTCATATAGACGGGTCAGTGTTCCAGTGGACATCGTGAGGGGTCATATAGACGGGTCAGTGTTCCAGTGGACATCGTGAGGGGCCATATAGACGGGTCAGTGTTCCAGTGGACATCGTGAGGGGCCATATAGACGGACAGTGTTCCAGTGGACATCGTGAGGGTTCATATAGACGTGTCAGTGTTCCAGTGGACATCGTGAGGGGTCATATAGACGTGTCAGTGTTCCAGTGGACATCGTGAGGGGTCATATAGACGGGTCAGTGTTCCAGTGGACATCGTGAGGGGCCATATAGACGGATCAGTGTTCCAGTGGACATCGTGAGGGGTCATATAGACGTGTCAGTGTTCCAGTGGACATCGTGAGGGGCCATATAGACGTGTCAGTTTCCAGTGGACATCGTGAGGGGTCATATAGACGGATCAGTGTTCCAGTGGACATCGTGAGGGGCCATATAGACGTGTCAGTGTTCCAGTGGACATCATGAGGGTCCATAAACGGGTCAGTCTTCCAGTGGACATCGTGAGGGGTCATATAGACGGGTCAGTGTTCCAGTGGACATCATGAGGGGCCATATAGACGGGTCAGTGGACATCGTGAGGGGCCATATAGACGGATAAGTGTTCCAGTGGACATCGTGAGGGGCCATATAGACGGGTCAGTGTTCCAGTGGACATCGTGAGGGGCCATATAGACGGTCAGTGTTCCAGTGGACATCGTGAGGGGTCATATAGACGGGTCAGTGTTCCAGTGGACATCGTGAGGGGCCATATAGACGGGAAGTGTTCCAGTGGACATCGTGAGGGGCCATATAGACGGGTCAGTGTTCCAGTGGACATCGTGAGGGGCCATATAGACGGGTCAGTGTTCCAGTGGACATCGTGAGGGGTCATATAGACGGGTCAGTGTTCCAGTGGACATCGTGAGGGGTCATATAGACGGATCAGTGTTCCAGTGGACATCGTGAGGGGCCATATAGACGGATCAGTGTTCCAGTGGACATCGTGAGGGGTCATATAGACGGGTCAGTGTTGCAGTGGACATCATGAGGGGTCATATAGACGGATCAGTGTTCCAGTGGACATCGTGAGGGGCCATATAGACGGATCAGTGTTCCAGTGGACATCGTGAGGGGCCATATAGACGGATCAGTGTTCCAGTGGACATCGTGAGGGGCCATATAGACGGATCAGTGTTACAGTGGACATCATGAGGGGTCATATAGACGTGTCAGTGTTGCAGTGGACATCATGAGGGGTCATATAGACGGATCAGTGTTGCAGTGGACATCGTGAGGGGTCATATAGACGGATCAGTGTTCCAGTGGACATCGTGAGGGGTCATATAGACGGGAAGTGTTCCAGTGGACATCGTGAGGGGTCATATAGACGGGAAGTGGTCCAGTGGGCATCATGAGGGGTCATATAGACGGGTCAGTGTTGCAGTGGACATCGTGAGGGGCCATATAGACGTGTCAGTGTTGCAGTGGACATCGTGAGGGGTCATATAGACGGGTCAGTGTTCCAGTGGACATCGTGAGGGGCCATATAGACAGGAAGTGTTCTAGTGGACATCGTGAGGGGCCATATAGACGGGTCAGTCTTCCAGTGGACATCGTGAGGGGCCATATAGACGTGTCAGTGGACATTGTGAGGGGTCATATAGACGGATCAGTGTTGCAGTGGACATCGTGAGGGGCCATACAGACGTGTCAGTGTTCTAGTGGACATCATGATGGGTCACATAAATGGGTCAGTCTTCCAGTGGACATCGTGAGGGGTCATATAGACGGGTCAGTGTTCCAGTGGACATCATGAGGGGCCATATAGACGGGTCAGTGGACATCGTAAGGGGCCATATAGACGGATAAGTGGACATCGTGAGGGGCCATATAGACGGGTCAGTGTTCCAGTGGACATCGTGAGGGGCCATATAGACAGGTCAGTGTTCCAGTGGACATCGTGAGGGGCCATATAGAC